>CM060470.1:23211097-23671097 GCA_030544235.1 Lepturacanthus savala
TATTGAACAGTATCTGCTTATTAACATGTGATGTGTGGCAACATGTGGCATACTGCAAATGGTTATAAACATATGTCCAGACTTATTGTGAAAAGTGCCACACAATGATTCAAACATTACACTTGGATATACGGGAAATCTCATTTTGGGTGCGCTTTATATGTGAAATAATCCTTACACATTGACCTTAACACTGTCAAGTGTTCCCACCGTATCGCTACATTTGGCAGGTTCTCACCTGGCAGCCTCCAGTTCCAGGTATCATGGTATATAGTGTAAATATAGTAGGGACATATGGTCACAACGTGCCTTGACGCTGTCGCAGCATCTGCACCATCAAACAAGCCTGGTAGTTAGAGATATAATGGCCTCCAGTTTTAAAGATAATAAAAGTAAAATTTCCAGGGTCAGTAATGTCATTCAAATTTTAATTATCCTGATAATCGTGTGTAATTTCTGTACTTTGAAATCAAGCCCATCATCAACCCAGAGGAGCCCAGCATCACCTATTTCAAGAGTGAGATGCAACATTTGCCAGCAAAAAATGACAAACTTTTTGTGTGATTAGTTGTGTCATTGATAGAAAAGGAGGGCATATCGTTTGCATGCTGTGCTGAAAATGATGCATTCTTCAATGAAATATATAGAAATAATGTATCTTTTAAATAACATAGAGTTCATACAAACATGATTATGAATATATTTTCTCTAGAAACCAATGGTGTCAAGGAATAATCAACCAGTTATTAAGAACTGATCATACATGACATATATGGATATAACACACATTGGTATAAAAACTAATTCTAAAGGGAAACTTGCGCCGGGTCAAAAAGGACGAGCTCTGTGCCATGAAAGGTCAGGATGTGAACACATAGAGAGATATTTACGATACCTGTCAGGTGATTGCTCAGATTCTGACCTCTAACATTTACTTTAAACTGTGTTAACCTTATCCTTGGCTGAACTGTAGAAGCATCTGTTCAGTCACTACTCGAGGAAAAGCAACCACACACGTCTTATCATGCTTTTTTTTTTTTGCGTAAAGCCCTGGGCAGTTTTATTGGGTATATTTTGAGTGTGATGTTCCAATCACCTACACACGCTTCTTGTTTCTCCTGCTGCTGCAGTATGCAGATCCTGTGTCGGACCTGTTGGACAAATGGGGTGCCTTCCGGAGCCGTCTCTTCCGGGAGTCATGTGTCTTCCATAAAGGGAACTATGTAAAGGACCTCAGCCGTTTAGGAAGAGACCTCAACAAGGTCATCATCATCGACAACTCCCCAGCCTCTTACATCTTCCACCCTGACAATGCAGTATGTTTTTTGTATTAACAATATTGTTAATATTAGTTATTATGGTGTAGTACAGGGTTTTTTCTGATCCTACCATATCCTGCTTTTCTGGTCCTGCAGGTTCCTGTAGCGTCCTGGTTTGACGACATGTCAGACACTGAGCTCCTCGACCTTATCCCCTTCTTTGAGAGACTAAGCAAAGTGGATGACATCTATGATATTCTCAAGCAGCAGATGACTTCAAGTTAACAGAGGCAGGATACTAGGATGAAAATAATCACCAGCACCTGTCGTCACGGGGCCACGGAGGCTGGTGGGCCAAAGGCTCCACGCTGCTTCCCAGTACAAGGACCACACTGCAAAAAATGTCACTTAATCTAGTGTTCCACTCTTAGTTTATTGCATGAAAAAGGTGAAAAGATTCTTTCAGATTCTTTTTTTTCCCTGTAAAGCTAAATGAAGACTGGATATGAGATTAATTGATGTCTACAAATATCTTTTGCAGTGCAGCCAGTGTGTTGTTGCTGTTGTGACAGCGATGACCTACTGTATGTAAGTGTGCTGTAAACCTAGATTGTGTGAACAGTTCAGTGCCATTCAACAAATGAACCACATCGTATAGTTTTCATGTCAGTACAATGTAGCATTTTGTAATTAATACATCTCACACAGAAAATAACAAGTCATGAAACTGTTCCTGGAAGGTTGTACCGTGAGGTTTACTTACCTATTTTGTGCCTAAAATGGCCAAATATGTAGTAAAGACAATCATTAACTTAAGAGAATCTTAACTCGTATATTTTTTACACATTTCACAACAAAATACACAATATTCATTTGCTCTAAGACACTGTATATCTTTTTAAAGATATAAACAAACACTGTCTGTAGGTAGAGATTGAAAAGAAACCAAACAATTATTATGGAAAACCATATTTAGTAAGCCAGTTCCATTGAATTTAGTCCTCATTCACTACATTGCAGATGATTAATAACATTTAATATAAATAATCCTAATATTACTGAGTGAAATCTATTTGTAATGTGTAATAACCCTTTTAGATTTAATCTAATGCCCAGTTCAGTTGACTTCATATTTGCATATATGGAGTCAGTCTTATAATGAATGAATCCACACAGAAGGATCCCAAATGTATTTCAGGATTTGTACATAAATGTCTGTCCACAAAAAATATTGTGCAGACAAAATATTTGCGATTGTATATAAACGTAATAAATGTCTGCATATATATAAAAAAAAGATTCACAAACATAAAGTCACACAAATGCAATGATGTTCACAAATGACAAGTTTGTGTTTAGAGTCAACAGTTTGTATGTAACAACATCCAAATATGTTTTTGATTAAAATCACAAATACCTTTAAATACACATATATTACTATTGCATATATTTAAAACAAGATATTTTTAAACATAGGTGGATCCTTTTGTGTGCAGTTATTCATTATGACACTGATCTGACTCCATATACATAACCAACACATTGTTATGAAAGCAAAATATAAGACTATGTCTTTATCTTGCAGATGTTTAGAGACTGACTGCACACTGATCTAATCGGACCTTTCAGATACAGAAGTGGCGAGATTATTTTTGTACATACAATATATTTGATTTTAGGCAATTGTTTTTGATTTGGTTTTAATGATATTTTATCAAAATGTTGTTTTAAGTTTTTGAGTTTTTAGCTGAAATGGCCACCTCAGAGCCGCCCATCAATAATGCAATGATGTTCATGTGAGGCTGTGACCTGCTCAGGTGTCATACATAAATCTGACATTTGACTCAAACCACACACTGACGCCTCCTGTTGGTTAACTTGAATCCGAGTTTTTCGTGGCTGACATTAATGGAGTCGAGTGTGCTGCCTTATTGATCTGTATATTCAGTTTCATAGGGGTAGCTTGGGAAAATGTTCTAGCCTTGATTTAATTAGGCTCGGTCTGGAGCAACGGTATAGAATTTAATCTGCCCCACCAGCCATTGAATTTCTAGAACATTTTTTTAAATTATGTATTAGAATTTTTAGCCTCTGAATTCAACTCTTCAAATTTTCAATAACTCATTTTTACTTTTTTTTCTAAGTTCACAAGTTTAGAATCATGTCGTTCAAATTCAGATTGTAAAATTTGATTTAAAAAATTCAGGTTGATAATCCAGGATAACTTTGGATACCAAGGATAAGCAATCGATTCCTTACTTTTATGTAGAATTTAAGATGTGAATTTGGCCTATGGAATTAGAGCAACTTGAATATATATTTGAATTTAAAAAAATATATTTATATATTAAAAATATTATATACAAAAATAAAATATTATAAAACTGTTTATTTAAAACTTGAAGTTGGAGTCAATAAAAGTCTAACAATTCATATATATAATTTTAATAAAAATTAGTGCTAGGAATTCAATGGCTTTTAAATTTTAAATTCTGGTGAGACAAATTCACTTCCATACAAGTGTGTATATCTGTTTCTGTGTGTGTGTGTGTGTGTGTGTGCGTGTGTGCGTGCGTGCGTGCGTGGGTTTCAGTGTGATTGCGTCAGTGTTAACATTTACATCTGTTTAAGATCTAAACATAACATAACATAACCCGTCTTGACATAATGATTTAACTTTTTTACTGTATGCAAGAAGAGTTTTACATCACTTAAAGAAACTGGTAAAAACAAGTGAGGTTTTCAATTGCTGCTGATAAATGTTAAGAGTGAAACAAATAAAACAGCTACAGATATTTTTTACCTTGCATCAATAAAGCATGTTTTATTGAAACAGGTCAGAAGATTTTTTCACATACCGAAGACTCAGGACAACATGGCAGAGGCAGGAACATGTCAAATGAAAAAAAAAAATGGAATATGGAACAGATTTCATATGAAAACAACTCTCATTCTCTGTTAAGCGCAAACGTAATAACCACTCAGCAACTAGCATACCCTGATTCTCTGTCAAAGTGATCAAGTCATTTTAAATCTATTTCTTTGCTAAATTACCTCATTTTTGGCCCAATGTATTTACATTACAAGCCCCTTGCTGCAAGACATAACTTTATTCATTCAAACTTTTTCATCAAAACATAAAAAACACAATTGCTATACAATGAACAAATTATGAAAATAGATGTTAATTGTTAAATTTAATTAATTAACCATTTGTTGCTCGGATGATCCAATCTAACCTCTAAATTTGATGTGTATTTATAAGGCTATTATCAACTGGAAACTTAAATTGTTGATTCTTCTTGGTAATATCTGCAGCTGGAGTTCCTGCTTACTAAAGTAACATAAACCGGATTACTCGCACGGTCACAGCAGCCACATAAATCCATGCTCTGATATACAGGGTAATAAGATGATTCCAAATCAGTTTTTGCATAAAAATCTGCAGAAATGCATATGCAATCTGTTATCTGCCCTCTTTCATTCATTCTTAAAACACAACTAGCAGACAAAACCATCATCAGCTATTCACTTTCAGGCAGGACTAAAACTATCTTGAGTTTTTGGCTTTTTTTGAATAACTCTGATTACATTAAGTGTGACTCAAAAGCAGTTTTTTTTATCACTAAAAAAACCTTTGACCTTAACTGTATTCAAATAAGATATTTATTAGCACAAATAAAGATGTAGCTAAACATTCCCAATGCAGTTACAGTCAGAAAAAAAGAAAAACCTAAAACTTACACACAGGTCATTATTTACATTCCAAATGTAATGTATGTTATTTTAAAGGAACCATTTTAAAATTTCTTCACACACTGAATACGACAAAATCTATATATAACAGAAGTTTGGTTTCTAAAATGCAAGTTACTTGAAGAAAATCCGCAGAATTCCATTAAAATCCATCTCAACCCTGTTTAAACCACTTTTATAGACATACTGCATGTAAATATATATAAGCACTGTCAATGTTACAACTTGAAAACATCAATATAATAACTAATCCGTGTCTGTTCAGCAATGACTGAAGAGTTCACTCATGGATCTCCTGCGAAATTTAAGCATAGAGAGAATTAGACCTATAGGAGTAAGTACATTTACTAAAATCTTGTACTTTCTATTCCACTACATTGAAGCAACAGCTTCGGCAACTTTTCATATGTGAACATTTTTATATTTTACATAAAATAAATCCACTTTTACATTCGACTTTATTATTCTATTAAATTTTTGCTCTTTTTTGTCAAGGTATCTCAAATTATCTCCATATTGATAAATGGTATTATATATTTGTATATATATATATATATATATTTTATTTAGAGATTAAAAACAATGATATTTGGAGTGCATTTTGCTGATATTACTTCTGTACTTTTATTTAAGGAACATTTTCAATTCAGACGTTTACATTTACATTACGTTTTTTGACATCAGTATTTCTACAAAACAAATCAATGTCTACTTGTATATCCGTATTTTTTTTCCTATGCATTGACTTGTCTTGTGACCCATCAGATTCATCCCCTAAATGGAATCCACTGTTCTAATGTTCCATGCAAAAGAAAAGCAGAAAAAAAATTCCAAAGGAATTCCTGCAGATTCCCACTTTGCAGAACCAGCAATGTAAGAATTCTTGTGACTGCCCTGAAATTGATTTTAGACCACAGACCTGAAAGCAAATCAATAAATTATGAAACCTAAACTTACGTTGAGTCAATCCATCTAATTTGCCAGTGTCAGCAATCAAATAGTTTATTCCAGGACTCATGTATCATGTATCCTTAATGCAGGTATATTTTAATGTTATTTTAATTTTCTTATTAGTGTGTGTCCCCTCAATTTAAAGCTGCATGGATTCTTTCTAAAGCTAACATAATAAAAAAATAAAAGTAGTTGCGCCTACTCCCCTGCACATTTAAATAGCTTCAAAAGGTTGTGTGACTCTGTGCTCTGTATTGCTTGACCTACATTTGTGCAAATAGAGCAGAGCCATAAACGCCTGTAGTACTGACAGAACGCAGCACTTTCTCAGCCAAAACATGCAGCGTCTTTATTGCTATGTGCTGCATGGTAAACACCAAGTCATGCAATGCACTTCAACACGGCACCCACACAATTCAGGATCCATTTGAAGGGGTTTATTTGATATATTTAAGTATATTATTTTATTGTGGTGCTTCTAATGTAAATACATCTTTTCAATGTAACAAATGTTTTTAATTGCTACAATAAGACAGTTTTCTTTTAATGACTTGAGACTTTCTGCTTACTGTACATGTGAAGGTTCTTCAGGAGCCTCCACCACTCTGTTATTGCCATCTAGTGCTTAATATTTGAATGACATCAGTGGCCTAGAAAGTGAAGCATTTGACCAGCTGCTCAGTTAAATTCACTGACTCCACTGGTGTTGACCAGTGCTCACTGACAGCAGCATGTCCAAGGACAAAAACTTAACTTTAGGCTATTACTATAAAAAGGCTAAAGTGTTATTAAAGGACAGATTCACATTTGTTCAAGTCTTGCCAGTCTCTGTCTCCTTATATATCATCTCTGTTAACTCTAAAATTACACAGTATTGGCACTTAAACTCAGAACTGTCAGAACTGGTTATTGCTCTACAGTCCATTAGTCACGACTGAAATGGGAAAAATGTCCTTTTCATATAACACACCTTACACTTAAATAACATGCAAAAAAAGCATCAAATTAGAATCTTTACCACTGCTATTAAAAAGCCTTATCTCCGATTCCACTGTATCTGATTGTAACTGCTTCTAAATTTACTTCATTTGATGATTTAACTCTCTGTTGTGTTTGTTGTTTGTTTGTTCATGTTGTTTTTTTTTGCATCTTTCTCACCTGTTATATCATGCATTTCCTGTATCCTTTCAAGCTAAAGTAATGTTTTTTATCTTGTCTTACATCAATCAGGTGAAAGAGGATTTTCTGCTCGCTAAAATATTCTGCAGCATAAAAGCTGAAGCTTTCATGAGGCTTCATTAGTCTCAGTCATACGCCTAAAGTATTTATTTGTTTAAACACTCAAGAAAATAATTTGACATATTGTGTGAATGTGAATTATTTGAAATCAGATCCATCATTTTTTGCATACTTCATCCTCTGAGCCCCTTTTTAATCTTTTGCTATATGGGTCAGTGACAAATAACGTTTGGCAAGATGAGAAAGTCCAAAACCTTTTGAAATATAATTTTAAGAGACATTCATCAGGTCTTTCAAAATGTACATTGTGTTCATGTGTGTTTCTTGTTATTTAAAAGTCCATTTGTGTCATTTTTTTAAACATAAAATATGATTTTGTGCAATTTTTGTCATGAAATGTCAAATGGTGTAGCTGAAAAATAACAATACCTTTAAATATATAATCCACCTAGAATATAAAACTTGTTATTAGCATGTCTTTTTATTTTTTTAAAACCATGTTAAGAGAGTTAAACTATCTGGTACCAAGATTTTAAGGTTACACCACATGTAGTGTCAGATAATCAAAAATAAACACCATAACATTTTCTATCACTTACCCAGCACCCGAAGCTGAGCCGTGCTCTTGGCTTTTCCAGAACTGAACTCCACCATTCCGCTCATATCTGGGGAGGTTTGTTTGAGGGTCAGCCTGTGGACTTTTCCCAGCTTTTCCAGGCACACATCAGGACTCTGCTGCAGGGGCTCCCCATTCAGGCTCCACACAGGGGCCCGGACCACAGGGACCGACACCTCACATTCAAAGCAGGCTTCAGCGGGGGCTACGACCTCCACATCTGTCAGATCTCTGACCATCGACAAGGACTGGGCTGAGTTGGTGCACAAACAAGAGGATTAGCTTCATTATTATTATTATTTTAGAGGTAATTCTTAAGAGGAACAAATCACCAAACAGAAATCTGTGTGAAACTTAACATCTCTAAATAAGCAGTTGGAATCTCTTCATTGTACAGTGGTGGAAGTAAAAGTACCAATACTTCAATACTACTTAAGTACTAGTCATGTCAGCAGTTTAGTCCAGTGGTTCCCAACCAAAGGGTCAAAAACAAATGTGAAGGGTCATGAGATGATTAACAGAGGAGAGGAAGGAGACTAAACAAAGTTCTGATTCAGAAATCTATTTTCAACTTGAAAGTTTGAACTTTTTCCTTAATCTTTGATTTTTGAACATTTATTGAAATGAAACCATGTGAGAAGTTTAGAGGGAAAAATCTCTATTTGTTGAAATGTGACCTAAATAAACACTGATGTTTGTAAGATATCTAAAGACTAAAACGTTGAAAACACTGGTTTAATCTTTAACTGTGTTGCGTTTTAATTAAATTAAATTAAACAAAATAAATAAATAAAAAAATCTTTAATTCGAATATGCATCTGAAAAGTAACTAAAGCTGTCAGATACGTAACTGTAATGGGAAAATTTGTTGCAAATTTAAAATGGGGGAACAGTGAGAGGAAAAATACACTCACCGGCCACTTTATTAGGTACACCTGTCCAACTGCTCGTTAACACTTAATTTCTCATCAGCCAATCACATGGCAGCAACTCAGTGCATTTAGGCATGTAGACATGGTCAAGACAATCTCCTGCAGTTCAAACCGAGCATCCGTATGGGGAAGAAAGGTGATTTGAGTGACTTTGAACGTGGCATGGTTGTTGGTGCCAGAAGGGCTGGTCTGAGTATTTCAGAAACTGCTGATCTACTGGGATTTTCACGCACAACCATCTCTAGGGTTTACAGAGAATGGTCCGAAAAATAAAAAATATCCAGTGAGCGGCAGTTCTGTGGGCGGAAATGCCTTGTTGATGCCAGAGGTCAGAGGAGAATGGCCAGACTGGTTCGAGCTGATAGAAAGACAACAGTGACTCAAATAACCACCCATTACAACCAAGGTAGGCAGAAGAGCATCTCTGAACGCACAGTACGTCCAACTTTGAGGCAGATGGGCTACAGCAGCAGAAGACCACGCCGGGTGCCACTCCTTTCAGCTAAGAACAGGAAACTGAGGCTACAATTTGCACAAGCTCATCGAAATTGGACAATAGAAGATTGGAAAAACGTTGCCTGGTCTGATGAGTCTCGATTTCTGCTGCAACATTCGGATGGTAGGGTCAGAATTTGGCGTCAACAACATGAAAGCATGGATCCATCCTGCCTTGTATCAACGGTTCAGGCTGGTGGTGGTGGTGTAATGGTGTGGGGAATATTTTCTTGGCACTCTTTGAGCCCCTTGGTGCCAATTGAGCATCGTTGCAACGCCGCAGCCTACCTGAGTATTGTTGCTGACCATGTCCATCCCTTTATGACCACAATGTACCCAACTTCTGATGGCTACTTTCAGCAGGATAATGCGCCATGTCATAAAGCTGGAATCATCTCAGACTGGTTTCTTGAACATGACAATGAGTTCACTGTACTCAAATGGCCTCCACAGTCACCAGATCTCAATCCAATAGAGCATCTTTGGGATGTGGTGGAACGGGAGATTCGCATCATGGATGTGCAGCCGACAAATCTGCACCAACTGTGTGATGCCATCATGTCAATATGGACCAAACTCTCTGATGAATGCTTCCAGCACCTTGTTGAATCTATGTCATGAAGAATTGAGGCAGTTCTGAAGGCAAAAGGGGGTCCAACCCGTTACTAGCATGGTGTAGCTAATAAAGTGGCCGGTGAGTGTATGTCAAGTGTATAAATCATGATGGAAAAATATATGCGTTAACTTTGCTTTGCCAGTAGATGGTGCTATAAGATCACACTATAACAACCTCAGTATAGTTGCCATGGTTATTTTCTATATAGATCAAAGCAAGGCTGTATAAAAGGTCTTTATTTTATAAATAATATAATAATGTTACAAATTAACAGGATTTTGCTGTAATTAGCCAAGAGTTCTCTTACCCTCCACTGTGAGTTTAGCAGAGCATGAATACTCTCCAACCTGCACACTGTATGTGCCTTCATCCTCTAGCGCCACCTGCTGGATGATCAGTTTGCGATAACAGCCCTCACTGCAGATCTCAAAGCGCTCTGAGGGTAGAATGACGTTGACGCCTTTGTACCAGCGGATGCTACATCTGGGGTTGGATACTGTGCAGTCTAAGAGCACACGGGTCTTCTCAACAGCCGTCTTATCCTGCAGAGGTTTCACAATGTTGACAGGAAGCTCTGCAAAAGATGAAGTGAAGTTTAAATTCCTGGATAATAGAATTTGAGGAAAATTACAATAAACTGTTACAATAAACAGTCAGATGGAAAAAAAATGTACAATATTTGAGTAAACGTAGTTTGTTACTTTCCACCACTGGATTTAAATAAATATTTAACTATGCAAATGTAATAACAAATATAGAATATAGACATAAATATATTTAATTTAGATATATTCAGTATTGTTGTTATTATACCTTCCACCTCCAGGTAAGAGACAGATTCAACATGTCTGGCAACAAACTTGATTTCTCCTGAGTCTTCTGGTCGCACGTTGCACATAAGAAGAAAATGTTTGGTCCCTGAAACAAGAACAAATTTGTGGTGGAAAAATATATCAAATTAGATAATAAGACATAATATGTGAGTCAAACTAATAACTCAACTAGGAGATATTGGTAGATTTGATTTGAATTATATTCAGTATGTGCATACAGGAACATTTTTATGCATTTTTTGTCATCTTTACATTCATTTAGTATTATATCATTAGAGTCGTTTATTTATGAGCATAATATCAATGAGGACATACAGCACTAAAAACAAGATTTTGAAGTTCACCTTCCTGGCGGATCTTGATGGTGCTGGTGGGGTGGATCCTCTCCCCATTTTTGTACCACTCTCCCGGCACGTCCTCCACTGAGATCTCACAAACAAACACTGCATTCTGATCTTCCTGGATATCCAGTTCCTGCAGGCCTTGCACGATCAGCAGTTCACGCTCTGCCAACACAATTGAGTGATGTTAATGGATGCTTACTCCACTGCTAGAGCCTTATATAAGTTTCAGATTAGATTTGAATTGCATTTTTTGCACAAAATGACACTGGACTGGTGTTTTTGAAGGATGATTTTACAGCTAGTATGAACAGGAGGAATGATTAAAATGAGGAAAACCTTCTTCGCTGGTGAAAATGATGCACCTATCCTTTAAGTTTCTTTAAGATAGAAAAGCACTCTGAGAGTTCAGACCTCCACCAAGCATACAGCCAAGCTGTGCAGGTGCCACACATCACCACTAGGTGGCCCTAAATAATGGCCCCTGTTTGAAAGTCCATTTATATTTAAAAAAAAGGATTTCTTCCTGATTATTACCAACATTTAATCATCTGTTCATAGTACCATTCCCAACCTTCACTGAAAGCTACGAAAAGTTTACGAAAATCTGAGCCAGATTTTTTGTTATCTTGCATGACAGACAGACAGACGGATAAACAGACAGACAGACAGACAAAACCAGACAAACAGACAGACAGACAGACAGAATGTCTCTGGTGAAAACTTACTTTGGTGGAGGCAATAATCTGTAGCACTATCAATTATTAATCAGCAGAAATTAAGCAGCTCTCTGTGATAACAGCTATAAAAACTCATTGAATTTAGTCTTCTATTGGAAATCTGTTGCTATAATATATCTTCTCTCTGGAAGTCATGACAAGTTGTAGTGAATAAAGTGAAAATGTAATGGCATTTATATACATATCATGAAGGCTGATGTCAGTAGCTGACTCATGCTTTTTTCCATGAAATGTTACTTCAGGTAATAGACATGTTGGTGAAAACTTAGTACTGATACAATCATTCAGTGAGTGCAGTCTGACAAGGTGGGTTTTACCAGGTAATGTAACGGATGTGTGTTGTGCAGATGAAGAACAGCACTCACACAGGACTTACTCCGTGACATTGGTTCTGCAGCTGCATACGTCAAAATCCCAAGCATGGAAAGTCTTAATGGTGGCGGAGCTATTTTTACATTCACTATGAACAGGTAACAACAACAATATTCAGTCATTATTCAATTTTAAAACCCTTGTAGCTGATGTGTGCATTTTTGCACACTTTATTTATTTATTTTTTTTGATAATATCGCAGTAGTTGTGGTTATGATAGATAATGTGGTAAGGATGATTTTTTTAAAAAACTATTTATATTAGTTAAAAGACCAAAGGTGTTAGATTCACACCCATTCATGCACATATTTAAAATGCTATAGAAATAGTATAGGTTAATGTTTTGCTTTGTTTTTTTTCATAAACTTTTTTTTATTTTTTTTATTATAAAAAAGTATATTTTTATATTATAACCCCCCTTTTTTTTACCATTAACCCCTCCTGCAGCATAATCCACTTCAGTCCTGTTTATAAATAAGATACTCAATTAATTTCATATTTTAACCCTTCAAGTGCCAGTATTTGCGATCCCATTTTTTGCTAAAAAAAATAATAATAATAATAGAAAAATTAGAAGTTTTCAATATTTTGAATGCAAATTGATTTGTTGGGTGGGGATTGTTACAGTCTTGGATATGTCAAGGTTAAGCAACCACAATGATTTTAAGGGATTATTAGTTTTTTTGTAAAAACAAGAGGATACAGCTCCCCATGATTCCAAGGGAGGCCACAGCAGACACATGCATGCACAGCATATTGAACATATCTCCTTTTTTAGATGCTTTTTTTCACCAAAAATTGCCATGGGATCACAATATAATATGAAATTAATTTAATATTTGGCAGTGATGAACAGGACTGAAGTGGATTAAAGGATTTCTGAAAGCAAATGAAAACAATATTAACATATAGCATATCTATAGCATTTCAAATCTATGCATTTTAAATACACTGGGCACGACTGTAAGAATTCTAATATCAGGTACAAGGGTTGGACATTCCTGTGTATTCAATATGTAAAATGTGAGTTGCACATAGTAATAATGATAATAATAACACACATTTACTCGTAGTAAATGATCAAAGGTCAGGGTACACTACAACACTACAACTATCTGACTGCAGTTTTTTTTTTTTTTTATCAATCTAAGGTGTATACATGAAACAAATGAAAATAATAATAACTCACTCTTAGTCTAACCCATATAAAACTGCTGTCATAGTCAGAGCTGTTTGCATCAGTATATTTGGTGCAGGCTACCATGACAATGACTGACAAATGTTTCATGTTTGGTGTTATTTCTTTTTTCTTTAAGCGATGCAGGTACCAGATACCACCAGCAGGTGGCTCTAAATAAGCACCTGTTAAGGTGGGTCCTTTTGTAATGTTACCAAACAACAGAAAATGTATTATTATTCATCTGTTCATGGTACCATTCCCAACATTCCCTGAAATGTCCAGGCCAAACTCTTTTTTACTTATTTTGCTCCAAACAAACAGACAGACAGACAGACAGACAGACAGACAGACAGACAGAAAACAGAAAAGAACATCCACAGCAATCTCAAAGCTCCTTGCTTTTAGATCAGCTAACTTTTCCCCTGTACATAACAGTATACTGCTGTAAAGAAGTCAGTGTTGTTGTATATCTGGTTCATTTTCCCAAATAAATATCCAGCATTATTGCATTTTCTGTAATGTAGCCTAAAGCTATAAATTATGTAGTGCTGGTTTTGCACAGAGGTTTAATGTGTTGCATCAAGGATATTTGTAAAGATATTTCATACATAAAAGCAATTCAATGCTTTACATAATGCATTAAAACATTGAAAAAGAAAAAAATGTATAAAATATTACAATGCATCATATGCATGCAACATCTCAGACCAAATTAGTTTGTCTTGTGGCATCATAAACTCTATTCTGTGAGTCCCAGGCAGGAGGCAGGCTTGAGCTACTTTGTGAGCCTGGATCATCCTGCAGCATCTCTGTTATTGATAAAAGAACTAAACATTACAAAATCTACCACAACCATAACACAGTTATCCTCACAGTCATATTCATATCAATAAAAAATACTGCTCCCAGTCTCCTCACTAATAGTAATATTGTTTTTAGCTCTGGGAATGTTTATTGAACATTTCTGCAAAATGTTCCCTAGATGTTACAACAGATTTTCTGACCTTAAATGCATTAAATTTCAAGAATATTTTGGGAAAGTTAGTTGAATGTTACAGACAGTTTATTTGAATTTTTTCGATTAATGCCCCCTAGATGTTAAAACAGCAAATTTCCAGGATATTCTGGAAAGGTTATGTTAATATAAATATTTGCATAACATTCTTAGAACGTTGTAGAAGGGATGTGGGAAGTGGAAGAGAAATGTCACTAAAGTTAAATTTATACAGGCAGATGCAATTTGCATAGGTTAAAGGTTTAATTAGCCACAAGTGGAACCACCTGTGTGGGAATTCTGTGGGCAACAAATCTTTAACCTTTTAATAGAAACATCATGAGTGTTTGTCTTTTCTGTCCAGTCTTATTGTGGATTATTAGACTATAAATTCTGCTCTTTTTGATTTAGACTTGAAATAAGGTTGGAGCAGAGGAGCAAACAACAAAACATGGAATGTGCGGTAAGTGCTTTTATCTTTTGCTCTTGTCTTGTTGCTCTAATGTTCAGACTGTACACATTGTCATAGAAACATACATTACATGTTGCTCTGTTGTATCTATTGTTTGACTTACTGTGCAAACATGTCTCACACGCTCTTATAGTGGTAACAAACTGTGTTTTTTCCCCTTTTTAAAGCAGATATTTAGAGGGAGAGGAGCAGGTGGAACTAATATTAACTAAGGTTAAAGGTTTAAAAGTTCAGTGAGCCATCATGCACAACAAACAAAGACAGATTAAACTGAATGCATTCATTATTTAATTTAATTTAATTTCTCCTGAGTTTTGCCTGCTATGGCATATCAAATGTTACTGTAATTAACTAAACCATTAATTTTCCTGCAGC
This sequence comes from Lepturacanthus savala, assembly GCA_030544235.1. NCBI lineage: Eukaryota > Metazoa > Chordata > Actinopteri > Scombriformes > Trichiuridae > Lepturacanthus > Lepturacanthus savala. The sequence continues at coordinate 23,226,269 of CM060470.1, forward strand.
TTTTACCAAAGATGATGTAGATACGTATTGCTGCACACAGGTCCAAATAAATAGTAAAGAAATAAAGAAACAAAAAATACCAAGAATTTTAGAATTAAAAAATAAAATCTTAATATTTGTTATTTATTGTATTTATTCATTATTATTTAAAATCTACAGTATCAGGTAGCACCCAGTGTAGTCTTTTATATTAATTATTTGATATCTGTAGTGTGAACCTATTGACTACTGTGTAGTCAGCAGAACTGGATACTGCAGGCTGTACAGGGTCTGTTGTGTTTTGTTTGTTCTTTTGTTTCAATAAAACACATGTTGAGAAGTCTTCACAGACCAGCTGGCTTCCAAATCAGTCTCCATTATTCAGTCTAATAGACCTTTCATTAAAGCAGTCATATTAATATGAAATAGTCAATTAATATGAAAATACTCAATGTACCACTCAGATTAGAGTCAGGATGCTGTTATTGTGCATACTGGCTGTGCTAAATAGAACAGAACCTTAATTAGTATTATTGGTAACACCTGTGTTCGCCTATTATTTCATATCAATATGGCTGCTGTGAAAAAAGTCTATTTAGTCTAGGTGGGTCAGGTCAGGGCTTGTTTAAACAGAAAATAAAGGTTTCTTATAGACCTTTAAAGGGATAGTTCAACATTTTACATGATTTCCATAGTCATAGCAATAGGCGCCCTACATTTTTTTGTTGATACAAGCTGTTTCCAGACCAGCAGAGTAGAGCCGTGAGCTGCTCAACTACTATGTGGCTAATGGTATTTGTTGGTTTTCCTCATCAAGCTCAGCAAATACACAATCTAGTAACTACCAAACTCTGTGGTGGAAGAGTTGTGACCTGCACATTCATCACTTTTTGAGATAATAATGGAACATTACGAGATGGAACTGTTTTCATGATAAATATAAAGCCGGACTTCATACTCCAGACAAGGCTGCTTGGTGGAGGGAGCTCAAAAGTGCATGTAGCTTCTATCAACAAAACAAGTACAGCTTTCATTACCCTGCCCAGATGTGAGCTTCACATGCACATGCTGGTCCAGCTGTTTCTGTAATCTTGGACGGCAACACTGCTTGGAAAAAAAAAATAAAAATAAGCTGCAATATAAGCTGCAAAAGGTGTTTGTCCAAGTGGCAGTCCAAGACGACAGAAACAGACGGACCTGACTGCGCATGCGCAACTGAAATTGGGTAGGGACTCCCATCAGGTAATGACAACAGCATTGCCAGCATTGCTTGAGGTGAACACGCTGTGTCACTCCGCCCAGTGGCTTACTTAAAACAGTAGTCCTGAGCATTTGCTTCATGTGTCGTAATGTTACAGATATTGTTTCACAGTGCGGTGAATGTGGAGGTCACAACTCATCCACCGCAATGTTTGGGAGTTGCTGGATTGTGTATTTGCCGAGTTTGATGAGGGAAACCAACAAATACCATTAGCCATGTAGTAGTAGCTGAGCAACCTGTCACTGGTCTGGAAACAGCTTTTATTGACAAAAAAAGGTAAAGCACCTATTGAAATGATGATGGGAATCATGACAATAGGAGAATTTTCAAAAATGTTCAAACTATCCCTTTAAATTGGTCAGAAAACTTGTATCTTCTGTTTATTGGCCACTTCTATAATGATTTATTGTTGGTACAGGAAAATGGGTATTTTAGTTATTTCTATAAATTATTTCATTTTCAGAAGTAGTTTCTTACTTTATTAATTTGGAGAACATTACTTTCAGGCAGTTTTTATGCTTTTTACAATTGAGTTTGCTTTTTAGTTGAAGTGCATCATACTGCTGCTGTGTTGCTGTTGTATCTCTACAATGGTCTGTTCATTCCACTGCATTTTGGTTTGGGTCTATGTGGGTCAGGTTTGGTTGATGGCAGGTCTCTCTTCAAACAAGACTAGTTCAGAATCTAATATGGTTGTACCTTAAGCTCTCTGTATTTCACCAAGTTTTAAATCTAACATCTCAATTGGGGTGACACCAAATCCATCAGAAGATGTGAAGTCGACAGATCCCATTCATTCAAGGAACATAAAGCAGACTTTACCGTAGACCTCCACAGTGCAGGACGTAGACTCATCCACAGCATCGCAGGTGTAAACGCCAGAATCACTGACACGACATTTCATGACCTGAAGAAAACGTTTCCGTCCCATTGCATAAATGCGCAAGTCCTTGCACGGCTTCAACTCAACCCCATTCTAAAAGAAAAAAAAATAAGGCAAGACATGTTAACATTTTATTTCAAGGGCAATTTTTCACAAACATCATGAGACTGTCTGTCTCTGGATATTTGTAGAAAAATCCTACATGTTGGTTGTGTATATATATAAAAAAAAAACACTTTCCTTCATCCATTTCACGTCGACATTGTGTCGTGACAGCTCACACTCAATAGAAACTATTGCTCCTTCAGGGAATTTCTGATCCTCCAGTTTTCTGAAAAATGTCACTGGGGGTTCTGGTGAGAGAAAGTGTGCTGAGTTAGAACGACCCCCAAACCCACATGCAGTTAACTTTTGTGACCTAATTTACCGCAATGACATTTTCATCCAGTTGTCATCTAGCATTTTCAACCCAGAGCTCAAAGGGATGATGCACAGTAAGTGACTTGACATAGTGTGATTATTTTACAGCATGAGGTTAAACTGGCACCTGATAGAAAAGACTAAGCAGAGCTACCGGGTTTCATTGGGTCATGCTCAGTCTATTTTGTGTTTGTAACGTGAGCCAGGATAAAGACAACAGTAGCAGAAGTGCCACTCATTCTATTATCATGCCCCCACTCACTGGCATTTGATCTCCTTTGAGTGGACGACTTTAGCTACTAGTCTCAGGTCACAACAAAATTAGTACAGTAAAATGTTGTTTTGGTTGTGTAGCAGTGTACTGTACCTACTGCATATGGTGTCGAATGTGCAATAAATATACCATATTTATTTTTAAGTAGACCTAGAAGATTAATAGTATATCATCTCAAACTCAACTCTTATTGCAGGCAATCTCTCGGCCTTGTGGCCTTTGAGATTTTTTTTATCACAATTTTGAGCAATCACCACAGATTTTGGTACAGAACATCTCCGATTTTTTTGTTTTATATTCCATACAGTTTTTCTGCACTTTTGCCTAAATGCTGTGGGCAGGGCCTATATTATAAAACAATATATCTTCAGAATTCTTTATGCTATTGCAGCCACATTTGTTGAACATTTGTAGAGATGATGCCTGAGTGACCATGTACAATTTGAAGCTATTTGGACAATAGGTGGTGCTGTAGCCTAATTATCTATCTATAAAGTAAAGAATCGCTGTGCAGGTATAATGTGCTTCACATAAACTTAAAAAACATTCATCCTAGTGACTTCACACTTGATATATATTGCATAATATTGTGTCCAGCGTGAAACCAATTGGATGAGCAGTTTACAAGAATACTGCAAGCAGCCATACTACAATTCTCTAAGATGCTGCAAGCAGGACTTCCTGGAGCCAAACAATTGGCTCATTTTGAAAGGGCATAGCACAGCAGACCACATACACTATTCAAATGTTTTGAGTCACGTAGGATTTTTGAAAGAAAAGCACTTTTTTGTTCAATGAAGATAACTTTAAACTAATCAGAAATACACTCTCTACATTACTAATGTGGTAAATCACTGCAAAGTTTTTTGGTGCAATATCTACATACTGTAGGTGTATAGAGGCCCATTTCCAGCAACTATCAGTCCAGTGTTCTAATGGTACAATGTGTTTGCTCATTGCATCAGAAGGTTAATGGATGATTAGAAAACCATTTTGCAATCATATTAGCACAGCTGAAAACAGTTTAGCTGGTTAGAGAAGCTATACAATTGACCTTCCTTTGACAAAAGTTGACAAAAACTTTGGCAAAGATTTTTTTTTATAAATGACCTACCCTTAACAACAAGCCTTGCAGACGTTTTCAAATTCTCTACACAGAAGGTGAAGGTGCCGGTGTCTTCTACTGACAGGTTATAGATAGTGAGGCTGTGGACTTCTCCTTTGGCACTCAGGCGGAAGTGTTTAGTCGGCTTAAGCTGAATTCCGTTTCTCATCCAGGTGCCGGGGACATTGGGATGGGACAGTTCCACCTCGAAAGAGGCTGTTTCTCTCTCAATGGTTTTTATGTCAGTCAGCCCCTTCTTGATTGTGACTTTTCGAGCTGTAAAGAAGATTGTACAACAGTAAAACAGCAGCAGAAGACAGAGTAAAAACATATTTTCTCCATTGGTACTGTGTGTTAGTACTTTTCCGGACACAGAAGTCTGAATATTGCTTCCACAAAGGGTATGTTTGAAACATTGACTCCAGTGTCAAGCATTTTTGTTCCACTTTTAACACTGAGCAGACACGGTGTCCATTTTCTGTCACAGAATAGGCTTGGAGTCTGTTCTGTACGCAACAGTCTGCAGGCAACAATTCAAAGTGACACATCCACAAGCCAATGTTTTAATCATACAGGGCTTTACACACAAGCCAGCTTTGAAACTGCCAACATTTTTCACTTTTATTCTAACACAGATGAGCATTCCATGTGGAAAAAAAGGAGTGTTTATTTTGGAGACCTGATGACAACAACCTTAGTTCTGAAGGCCAGCGTGTAAATTTAGAAGCAATGAGAGGAGATCCAAATTCATAGTAGGTGCCAACAACAGGCCTGAAGTCCAGACTTTCCCCTTCCCACCCACACTAGTGTTGAAAGAACAGCCTTTAAGTCACCTACTGGCCTGTGAATTATAGGACCACGAAACCTACTGTAGGAAGATCTACAATGAAAAATCAAGTACGTCACAATTACTACAATATGCCAGTTTTATAGGTTGTTCTTCTTGCTGTTCTAGAAAAATATAAGCAGTTCTTCATTTACGAATGTAATTCTATCCTTTTAGCAAATACATCCTAACTTGTTTTCCCCAAGAACTTCCTATAATTTGTTCTGCCTTTGATGTGGGGACCGAAAGCTTCATTGATCCTGTGTCAATACAGAAGCTCTGATTTGAAAGTCCACTCGGGCTGTGAGTCACCTGTTGGTTGCCATCATGTTCCAGTACAAGTGCCACCATGGTCCCTACTTTCTCAAATTACTCTTACTCAGTGGAGAGAGAGAGAGAGAGAGAGAAAGAGAGAGAGAGAGAGAGAGAGAGAGTTTCCTTCACAAGAAGCAGCGATGGAGGGTGCGCAGCGGTCAGCAACCGTGGTACACAAACAACAACAATGGTGCATAGTGTGAACACATGCACACACTCACGTTCCACTGTGAGTTGGGCCTGCGTGCGGTCATGGAGGGTTTCACAGCTGTAGGTGCCCCGGTCAGACATGGCGAGCTGGTGGATAGTGAGGCTGTGTTTTCGGCCCAAGTGTTTCAGGGTGTACTTAGCTCCAGGGTGGATCAGCACCCCTTGCCTCATCCACTGCACCTCTCCCGAATCCTCACTCACCTCCACCTCTAGACTGGCCTCACTGTACTCCTCAGCTGCAACGGGTGTCATTTTCTTGGTGAAGAACACCTGTTGTTCTAAAAACGAGTGCGAGGAATTACTGTACAGCAGCATCTGTCATGTCAACGATCTAGGTACTTTTTTTATATCAGTACATATAGACTTCTGCACATATGGGCCAAAAGGAAATCGGCGATGTTACAATGCCAGTTCAAGCACAGAGATTAAGCAAGAAGCTCTGAGGAGCCTTGCCCCCCTGCGGTACTGCCTTTGCCAAAACCACAGAGCCACTTGTCTCTGTCAGTTACCGAGAGGAATTCTAACAGGAGAAGCTGCTAAGCGTTAGCCATCAGAGGCGCCTCTTCAACAATTTAAAGTTGTCTGAAAGGGTCGTTATTTATCACATACATACTTATGTGGTATTAATGGTACACATACATTCAAACTGTCTTTTATGTTCAGAGTCATTCCAGTGTTGCTGAAAATAGCTCATAATCAAAAAGAGCACAAACAGCAAGATAAGTAGAAATGATTGTATACGTTTCTATGAAGCCTGTGTCTATAATGCATTAGAAATATACTTGTAATGCATTGAGCTTGTAGAACTGTAGTTATAGACTACCATTCAAAATTTGGGGTCTCTTAGAAATTTCCTTATTTTTGAAAAAGAAGTACCTGTTTTTTCAATGAAGATAACTTTAAACTAATCAGAAATACACTCTATACATTGCTAATGTGGTAAATGACTATTCTAGCTGCAAATGTCTGGTTGTTGGTACAATATCTTCCAAGGTGTATAGAGGCTCATTTACAGCTACTATCTATACTATACCAGCAACTATCACTTCAGTGTTCTAATGCTACAATGTGTTTACACATTGTGTCAGAAGGCTGATGGATGATTAGAAACCTTTTGTTATAATATTAGCACAGCTGGTTATAAATGCTAACCTTTGACAAAAACAAAGTTTGAAGGGGAAAAAGAAAATATTATTTCAAATAAAAAGCATTATTTCTAACCTTGTCAATGTCAATGATAAATAAAAGTGTGACTTTTCATGGAAAACACAAACTTATCTGGGTGACCCCAAACTTTTGAACGGTAGAGTACAGTGCTATAAGCACATTATACGTATGCATTAGACATGGGCTTCATACAAAGTATTATTGAAGTGGTAAAGATAATACACACATATAGTGTATATAGTGACATTGTTAATGAACAGGGCATCAGCTCACCTTGAACCTGGAGTTCTGCCTCTGATACCAACCCCTCTGCATCAGCTGTCACTCTCCCACTATCTGAAACCATGCAGTTGTGGATGCAGAGCATGTGGCACAGTCCGTTGGTAGAAATGACAGTGCGCTCATTCAGCGCTACTTGTTTGCCATTTAAGCACCACACCAAGCAAGTGTCCTCTGGTGAAACCACACACTTAAATACTGCATCTTCTCCTTCACAGACCGTGATGCTACGAAGCTCCGCTATGAACTCAACAACACGGGGAGCTAAAGAGAAAGCATTCAGCTGCATTAAATTCACTACGCTTTATGTTTAAATACAAATATTTTTGGATTTCTATTACATGTATTTCAAACAAAAAAAAAATTGTATCTGTGTGCATCAGTAATACTTTTTGGAGCCATAATTTATAAACATGGATTTCTTTTTATATGTATATATGTTGATATATATTATTGTGTGGAGTGAATTATATATATATATATATATATATATATATATATATATATATATATATATATAATCCCAAAATACATATGTAGATCCTTTTGTGTGCATTCATTCATTATGATACTGTCACATTTACTTACTTTCTATAGTGATAATAGCTGAGGTTCTGTCATCTGTGGATTCACAGGCATATTCTCCAGCATCTTCATCCACTACTTCATGAATGGTAAAGCTTCGGTCTCGACCTTGTGCTCGTATTATGTGGTGACGGTTTGGAGCAATTTCCTGACCATCTTTTAGCCACTGGACGTCTCCTTTGGGCTTGTTGACCTCACATCGTAATGTAAGGCTGCTTCCCCTCACAGACACAGTGTCTTGCAGTGATTTGGTAAATTTCACCTTCATTTCTGATGAGTAAGAAAAAAGAAATATAAACTTTTAGTACTAAAATACTACCATCATTAACACAGCCTCCATAATGAGAACCTTTACTTTTGATACTTTTATGTACATTTGATATAATATGTACATGATAATCCATCGTGCTTCTATTTCAGTAACTTTTTAAATGCAGTACTTTTACTTGTTGAGTGTTTTAATAGTATTTTACTCAAATAAAGGAAATCCGTACTTTTACAATCATATAACAATCATGTTACTATTTATTAGGGAGTAGAGGTCACATTAGGAGTACCAAATTCTTACCTTTGACTAAAAGACTGAAATACATCTCATCCGTGTTTACATGACAGACATATTCTCCAGAATCTGACAGCTGCAGGGGATTAATGGTAAGCTTGTGGGTAATACCCTCACTGGAGATGTGAATGTTGTCCTCGTTCAATAGTTGGCCACCTTTCAGCCAGCGAACATTAGTGCTTTCTCGGCTCAGAACAGCACACAGTGTAATGCTCTCATTTTCATATGCTGAGATGTTATTATTTGCTTCTTTATTCACAAACGTGGCAGGTGCCTCTGTGAAAAAAAGAGATTGAAAAAAAATTGCTTGTAAAATATATGTTTTCACATAACAGAACATTAAGTAAGTACTATAGAAAGGCAATCTACTTCTATATCAATTCAATCTTACCTTGGACCTCAACAATCGTTGTTAGTTTGTCATCCATGGCATCACAAACGTATTTTCCAGAGTCAGAGGGCTGAAGTCCAGAAAGAACAAGCTTCCTCACAACGCCGTAGCTGTCAATTTTTACACGGGAGTCTGGTTTCAGGATCTCACCGTTCCATAACCACTGAATGGTGGCGTTTGGCCGAGACACCTCACACTCCAAAATAAGGTCATCCCCTGCTACCAAGATATGATGCTCTGGGTGTCCTGAGTTTCCAGTGATCTTTACTGGAGGCTCTGAACACAGAAGACAGTAATATTCATTTGTACCCTGAAATAAACAACGACGGATAGTATTTACATTGCTTGATAAAGTGATTACCTTTAACAGTGATATAGAAAACCATTTTATCATCCACTGCATCACAGGTGTACTCTCCCGAATCCTCGAGCCCAGCATTTAGGACGACCAGTGACCGGAAAACACCTTGTTCCTCACTACAGTATCGCTCAGTGTCATCAATTAGCTGGTTATCTTTGTACCAGCTGACGGAGGCATTGGATCTTGATAGTTCACAGACAAGAATAATGTCGTCGGATACTAAAAACTGCTTCTCTGTTTTTGCATCGGTTTTTCCAAGAATTTTCACAGGCAACTCTGAAAATGAAAAGGACAGGATTCTGTTTCAGTTTCCATTGAAACAGAATCATTTTGTTTATCCAGTTTAGGCAAGAAGTTATCATCTTATGTGGGATGTAAATAATTTGGTCTGGATCTGCATAGTCTCGGTTTTCATGGTAGTGCAGAAATAATTTAATTGGAAAAAGGAAAAAGATTTATTGAAATGCCATAATACATTTTCTTGGTCCCACCAATAACTAATAACTTTTTGCACACAAGATCTGGATCTTGAACATGTGATACAGATACATAATAATCTCAGGTCTCTGTTCCCCATATACTACATAATGGAAACATGACAAAGGGTCCCATGTTCCCCAGCTCTGCAAATGTAAATGTACCACTGGAATCTGCAAAATATGTTCCCCAGCTCTATTTTCTTAATATAACATGATCTATTGTGGGAAGTGGTCAAAGAGATTCTTTGTTTCCCAGCATTTCTGTAAGGCTGTATACCTGTATATAATAGATATACCTTTGACAGAACTTACAGAACAGTTCTCACAAACCAGAGGCCATTGTTTAATGCTTCCTTAGGTAACAACTAGCCTATTACACATATTTTCAAATTTAATGCTCAGACCTCATCTGTCTTCTAACTAATATAAAACACATGACCTAAGTATTTCATTTAATCCAGTAAGGGTTAAGGGGATTTTGAGAATCTTACCATACAAAATCATCAAAAACGGGTCAAATCTGACCTACACAGAACATTGTTTTTTTCACAGTATGGCATGCAGCAATAAAACATTCTGAGCCAAAACCGAATAGGAGTTTGAGTCAAGTTTGAGTCACATTTAATCCATAAAACCACCCAGTCTGTGTATATGCAGCCGTTTTAAAGCCTTGTTTAAAAAAAAAAAAACAGGTTAAATTTGACCCAAACAGATGGGGTTTATGTGTGTTATCAGAATATTTAACTGGGGAACATCAGATCCTTTGAAGATAAAAGACTAATATAATCTAGAGTAATACCCATATGACATATAACATAATAGCACATAAATAGTGTAATGATCTACCTTGCACTTTTACATGGAAGTCCATCACATCATCCTTTGCATCACAGACATATTGTCCAGCATCTTCAACTGTTAGTGAGTGAATGGTCAATTGACGCAAGGTACCATCTTCTAGGATGGTGACATGTCTGGAGTCTTCTACCTCTTCCCCATTTTTCTTCCATGTGACCTCAGCATTTATTCTGGAAACCTCACAGTCTAGAACCAGAGTATTCCCAACCACTTTTTCTACTCTGCTTGCCATCTTCCGTGGACGTACAAAGCGAACAGGAGGCTCTGTGCATGAAGAACATGTTATTAATGGTTAAGCATTCACACAAGAACACATTTCGAGGACTTTCTTGTCCTTGGATTTTCTTACCTGCTATGTTTACAAAGAACGTCATTGAGTCATCTGCTGTATCACAGACATATTCAGCTGAATCTTTGACCGTTGTTTCAGGTATGATAAGTCTTCTGTAAACACCATCCACTTCTAGAATAAGGTTGTCGTTCTCCTCCACTTCAAGTCCGTCTCTATACCAGCGTACCATTGCATTAGGCCGTGAGATCTCACAACTCAAGACCATCCTCTCTGATGTTTGTTGGCACAGTTCCATTTGTGACTGACTTGGGGAAACAATCCGCACCGGAGGTTCTGAAAATGGACATTAGGATGTAATTTTTTTTCACTATTAATTTGATGAATGCTACATGGATCTTTGCTGTTATCTGGGTGTCTGGTTGATGGACATATCATTAGCAGGACTGTCTGAATAGTCTTTTGAAGTATAGTTTTTCCTTTAACACTATGGCCTAGCTATAGTTTTTTTTGCTTTTGCGATACAAAGATAACTGCAATCACAGTACAAGTATGTGAGTCTGCCACTGATGTGCAGTGAATATACAGTATTCACAAGGAGTTTACCTGTTATACAAAGGTGAAAGAATATTGAATCATCAGCTGTATCACAGACGTATTCTCCAGAATCTTCCACTCTGCTGGAAATAATCTTTAGTCGTCGATAAGGTCCTTCAATCTTGAGCTTGATGTTCTCACTCTCCTGCAGCTTTTGGCCATCTTTGTACCATCCTACAACACCGTTTGGACGAGACAATTCACAACTCAGAATGATTTCCTCAGGCACGTGACGGTCAAGGTGGACATCTTCTTTCGGGTAGATTATCATCACCGGTGGTTCTACAGTGGAAGAATGTATAAAAGTCACTCATTATCTACTGTAGATTTAGGTATTTAAATACATGTTTGTACAGTATTCATGTAATACATGTTTAGAGAAATATTTTGTTACCTCGTATGTTAACCTTGAATATTAATACATTGTCTCCTGCACGGCATGTGTACATGGCTGTGTCCGACAGTTGAGCTGAATGGATTGTCAGATTTCTTTCAGTGTCCTCTGCTTGAATTGTAATATTTTTGGTTGTGTGTATTTCAATTCCATCTTTGTACCACTGGACAACACCATCGGCCCTTGATACTTTGCATGACAGAGAAAGCTCTTCTTGTTCCACAACACTCTTGAAAAGATCTTCCTCCGGGATATCGGCAAACGTTACCGGTGGTGCTGCAGAAAATAGTGCACAAAGGAAGCAAGTTTTTAGAGCCTATGAAAGTGCATAGGACTCATTGTTTATAATCATGCACACAGTAGCCATAAGGTCAGATTGTTAAATATTGCTTTCTATATTACTCTATAAAGATGTCAATGAACAATGGTTGTTATTCCACTTTCGAAGCAAAATGAAATGTTAATTGAAGCAGTGCAGTAAAGCAATGCTATGACTAGTGCTGGGAAAAACATTAGACTCATCAGTGACACTTTATAGTAACCATCATTAATATATGGTAAAAATAATAATTATTTGAACTATATTTTATTGTTTGTTAATGGTTAATAATTGTTCTATACACATTATTTGGATGGTTATTATTATAAAGTTGCAACTGATGAATATAAATGGTAATAATATACTTACGTTTTAAGAAAATATTGAACTCAAGTTAAATTGCAACATACATTAAATTGGGAGGTTAGCATTAGTTTGTTACAACTTAAAATGGTATACTGTGTAAAAAAAAAATGTCCCCCCAACAATTTTATTGAAAATCAAGAAACTTTAAACATTAAACGTTAAACATTTTAAAGTAAAGTACTATCAGAAGTAGCAGAGCAATTATAAACCATTGTAGAGTAAAATAACTATTAACTAAAGTTTAATAAACTATTAATTTACAGTTTACTAATTATAGTTATTATAAAGTGTTACAGGAATGCATGCTTTTTCTTTATCTGCGGACTTAAAATGTGAAATATTTTATATTAAAAACAGATAAATGTTTAATGAATTAGGGTTTTTTTAGACAGGAATCGGTTATGATAAGTATTATGATGATGATGATGATGATGATGACCAGGTTTCGCTTCCTTTTTAGATTATAGAGGTTATGAAAGTGCATGGGACTCTGCAACGTACATCTTGCAAACAAAAAGCTTTGCACATCACCTTTCACCTCCACATTGAAATCGTTGGAATCTGAATCATCATCAGTTTTAGAACTGTACACCGCAGAGAATGAAGACGTTGCTGACTTTATAGCCAGTGACCTCTCATTGCCCTCTGAATTGAAGTTTATTCCCGATTTTGGCACAAGTTTTTTCCCATCCTTAGAGCAGCAGGTCTGGCTCGCAGAGTCTGACATCTCACACTGCAGTTTGACTGGTCTGCCTGCTTCAACAGACTTGCTCTGTTCAGCCTCTGGAACAGCTAAGAATCAAACCAGTGCTATAGGAATTTCAGTTCATTGATCAGTATCAGAAAGTTAATAGAGCTGCCCTGCTGTTGTCATACATTTACAGGCTTATAGCTATAAAGTTCAGTTTTAGCAAGTACATGCTTACTAAAGTAGACAGCTAGAGTCATGGACTCACATGCTATTAGTGAACCAGTATAATGAACATGAATTAAATACATTTAAAATTCTTCCTTTTGACATTGTACAAATAGAAAGAATATTTGACAGTAGTTTGAATGTAACACTGACATATTATCACCTTAAAAGGTTGTTGTGACTTTAGCAAACAGTTGATTTTTTACAACTTTAAGCATTAATTTGGGGTCTTTCTTGTGTTCCTCCCAAAAATTTAAGTCCACCATTCACTCTATTGGAAGCTCTGTTTTGGTTTTGTTCCTTCCATACTACTACATTTTTGCCCCAAACGAAGATTTAGAATTGACTGGCGTCAGTCCACTGACTTTTCAGGATTAATCTCTGTCCATATTAAACACATTGCCATGTGACAATCCACCTACACCTTGTGTGTTAAAAGGAAGCTGATTGTCAAGACAGCGGTAAACACAGACTGGGATTCAACACAAAGTAAATGTAGGGACATGTTAGAGTGGGACCAGGAGCATTATTCATCACCAGAAGAAGTCATGGGATAGTTCAAATGCTATATCGTATTCCAGAGTCTTCCCTAGCCAAGCATTCATCTCATTAAGAACAGCCACTCTACTAGTATTAAGTAATGCTTGATGCTTTATGTACTCGTTTGCTCTACAATCATTTTAAGTGTGTATATAATTAACTATCGGTATTTATTATTATACAATATTATTTTAGATGTTGTATTCCAGTTTAGTTGTCAAGCACTAACTGAAAAAAAGTTAGTGATTCTGACAAAACTCAAAATACTTAGATCACCTGCAACATCCACCTTGAATTCTATTTGGTCGTCTGCGGTCTCACAAGTATACAACCCAGAGTGTCTGACTTCGGCTGATTCAATAAGCAGCGCTCTCAGTTTTTCATTTGTTTGAAGTTCATATTCACACTGTGGAAGCAGCTGTTCTCCATCTTTGAACCAATAGACTTGCGCGGTTGTTTCTGAGACTTCACACTGCAGCTTAATTGGGCAGCCTGCTTCAACAAATTTGTTTCTTGCGATCTCTGGAAGTGGTGAAAACTTCACAGGAGTAGCTGGAGGGGGGTTAAAGATTTGCAGAACATTGCTGTTAAGCTGTCAGAACATTTAACAGTCAATGTTGTACACAACAGTCTTTTTGGTTTGGTTACGTTAGCACATACAGCATTGGGAGTTCTCTGTTCATAAAAATGTTATACGATTATGCTCATTCAAACTGAACACAAGGAAATCACCTTCAATGTCCACATGGAAGGTCACAACATCACCAGCGAGGTTACAGCTGTAGAGGCCAGCATCTGAGGCCTTAGCAGAATGAATTATTAATTTTCTGAGGCTGCCATCTCTTTTCATGTCAAGGCCAGTTTTGCAAAAAAGTTCCAGATCTTCTTTGAACCAGGAAACTTGGGCAACTGGGTCAGATACCTCACACTGGAGAATAATTGGGGAACCAAGTGCAACCGTCTTGTACTTTTCTGATAGTGGGATTGGCATGATCTGTGGCGATCGGCCTAAGAGAAGAAAATAACAATAAGGTTTTGGAAAAAAGATAAATGCACGAACAGCAACACACATTCAAGCCAGTCATACCATGTTTCCATGAACATTCACAACCAAGAACATACTATTCAATCCACAGAAAAAGGTGGATGTGGTATCTATGATAAGAAGAAAGCAAGGATAGAAATAGATCACCTTGTACATCCACTTTAAATGTGATGGTGTCATCGGCTGTTGAACATTCATAGCTACCGCTATGTATGTTTTCAGCTGAGTGGATGAAAAGTGTTCTTGTTAGACCATCTGACTGTATTTCCACATTGTTTTGTTGAAGGAGTTTCATCCCATCCTTGTACCAGTCGACATGAGCAGAAGAATCATGAGAGAGTTCACAGCTGAGGACAATGGGACAGCCTTCTTGGATGGACTTGTTCCTGTCTGTCTCTTGAAGCTCTGAGAACTTCACAGGTAGAGCTATAGGTTTCAGATATTGCAAAAAGAGTGTCTTAATAAACTTCATGAACGTAATTAAGTATCCAAGCTACTGTATATTCAATGACAAAGAATTTGAAGATTCACTTTAACCAAAACAAAAAACAGAACTTTCAGAACAAAGCACATTTAAACACACTTAAACACAAAAACTGTATGAACAAAGACAAGACGTACAACACAAAATGATTCAAGTGACTAAAAGTACTAGAATCAAATTCCAATGTTACACACTAATACTACACCAACTGACAGACAAAAAGATATGAAATGAACTAATAAAGCTTGTTTCTGTTAAAGAAGCTGTATTTAGTTAGTCACATTGAAGAAAAAGAAATATCTGAATACGTCTCCTTAAGATGTTTATCATGCATTATAAAAAGCTGCAACCTGCATGTTTTGTAAAGCGTATAGAGGATATTTTACTTAATTTCACTTTCATAAAATTTCTACAAGGCAAAGCATCTACAGCCACTCTGTACAGAAAAATAATGGTGCTTTGAGCTAAATAGTAACTTCATGATTAACATGCCCACAATGACAATGTTTTAAATGAGAATTTGATAATTTTTCAACATGGGATCCATCTTCCCACTTTAATGTTTTAGAAATTTCGAAATTTGCAAAGTATTCCGGAAGAAGGCAGCAGCTCACACACGTTATAATAAGATCAGACAGGACATGTATATGCCTAGCTGTGTTCGGTCTTTATCTTTAAGCATAAACATCTGAGCCTCAGGCTGGGATTGTTATCATAAGGCAGACTGTAAGTGTAGAAGTCTTCCCAAGTCTCATGAGAGTCTCGCTCAAGTCTCACAAAACTTTTGTTATTTTACAAAAATGTGACTTTTGGTCCTGGCTGATGGATAATACAGAGCTATTATATCATAATTTCTTCACACTTTTACATTAACCAGAAGAGTCACACACCAGTTGGTACTGGTGAGTTTGTATGACTTTTGGTATGAATGCAACATTATGATAACAATTAGAGTCTGACAATGGCAAAAAATAATGCTTGGAGACAACTTGGATAGCTGGGCTTCAATGCCAGTCTCTGTTACAGTGAAATTTCTCTTTAGTGAGCTGCTGGTTTTCACTTAAAACCAAATTTAGAAATTTCTACACATATCACTCTGATAGATGCTAAAAGTTAGGAAAATAGGTTTCAGATTGAAAAGTTAAAAATTCTCTTTTAATGAATTAATGAATGAATTAATAAATACTGATATTTAGTGGTTATAATGTTGACCATGGTGACCACATTAGTGTGTAGCACAGTGCATCCATGTGATGCTTCCCATTCATTGTCTATGTATGAAGCCAAGATCTGCATTCTGATAGCGCCGTGGTGCGTTTAGAGAGACGAGGCATCGCGTAGGCGGCTCCACATTTACATAAAGCTGAGGACTACTCCATGCAAATCCGGGGTGACTCACTGTTTCTAAAAATGTGTCTTCAAACTTAGAAACTAGCCACTGTCCATCTAAAATATAGACAGATTCAGCAACTATATGGCCCATTTTCTCACTCATGTTCCCAAAAGGTTGCTCGCTGTTTCATTTTGAAATCCAGGAGAGCCCAACGAGTGAATGTTTCTCCAATTAAGTGCATCTACAAAGTGTTTGCTCTCCAATGCTGGGAAGGGGCACATTATTTAACTTTAGAAACACCCATGTGAGAACCCACAGTACAAATGTAACGAGAGGAAAAGTCTTTGGGCCACTGAATCATGAGAAAACATCATCTGGGCACTGCAGATATCTTTAGCAAATATTGTGCCAATCCATAGATGTTTTAGTGGATAACTGAATTGCTTGGCTTCTGGTGCTACTCTGTACAAAAATCATTAGGCTCACAGAATTTTTGTGTTAGGCAATTAGACATAAGTGACTTAGCCGCCTGCTGTTACAATTAGTTGGCAGTGCAAGACAGATGAAGCACTACAGTTTCTGAGCGTCACCTTTTACTTCCACATCAAACAGGATATCATCATCCTTTGACTCACAGTGGTATATACTAGTGTGAGCTTGCTCTGCTGATGGGACAACTAGACTCCTCACATTTCCCTCTGATTGGATGTCTACTCCGTTTTGAGGGATGAGTTCTGTTCCATCTTTGTAGCAACTGACATGTCCAGCGGGGTCTGACACCTCACATTGTAGAGCAATGGGACAGCTTGCCATCACTGTCTGTTTCTGGTCAGCCTCAGATATAGCTGACAACTTCTGAAGTGGTGCTACAGGATGGAATGTGAAATACAATTAAAGGTAGTGTTGAAACATGGTACAATTAAACATTCATAAATATATACCAATCTTTTTTTTTGTTTTATTGTCCAGTTAAGAAGGTAGACTTCAAGTAAAAATTTGAAAAAAAAAAAAATACTGAATGACTGTATGTCAGATTTTACTGGAAAATGGCACTTTCAATTTGGAAATAATGTGTTCATTAAGAGGATAAAACAATAAAAAGGAGAGTACAGAGTGCTGCAGGAATGAGTCTTTAAACCAGGATGAGTTAGTGTTTTAGAACGTACAGTTCCCTCATCTTGAAGTCAACAGATTTTAATTAAATACCAAAAATATGGTCTGTCAAGCTTAAACTGTGTTCATGGCTTGTACTACGATATGAAATATGTCAGTAAATAACCTTTCTTGTGTATTTTGAAGCTTTTATGTGTCAATAATGTTATCATGTCCAAAATTACAGCATGGTGGCAGGCTTGTTGTTGAGGGAACCAGGGTGATGTTACCTTCAGGTTTCAGCAAATACATCAACCCTGCAGCACTCTACAGACATTTGCTTGTCTGATGTGCCAATCATATGTCACAGAGATCTAAAGTTCCATCCATATTCAAGCTAGCATTAATTAATGAGGTTTTATAAATATTTTCTCTTTGAACATTTCATTCTGAAAAGTAGTGTCGATATTATGACCATATATTATGACCATATATATAGCTACACGTTAAAATCCTCACCTTAAAATTTATAGATTATCCAGAAAGTTACTGTAATTATTTTTACAATAGAAGTACTCTACTTCTGTTTACAGTATTATGTCTTTACTGTAAAAAAAAAAAATATATATACACAGTGATTTCAGTTGTATTTACAGTATTGGGTGATTTTCTGTATTATAATACAGCAATACAGGTGAATACTGTGATTTTCTACAGTAATACTTTGACTGCTATAATTTAGTGTAAAATATACAGCAATCTACTGTAATAATCATTTACAATAATGTAACTGTTTAACACATTAAATAACAGCAGATTTCACAGCAAAGTTTTACAGTTTAAATGGGTTTATGCTTCTGTAATTGTAAATCAAATTTGACCACTAAACAGTAGAGCATCATAAAATCCATTTTTATGTTCTACACTAATATGAGAGGCTCAACTGTCAGTTCTGATATGTCATTATCTATAATAAAAAGGAATACTTTGTCTAATTTGCCCGTAAGGCCACAGTTGTTCCATTTCTGAATGGCTGCAATGAATATCTGCTCATGAAGCTCTGAAACCAGCCAGTGTCTACAGTTCACTCTGCTGCTCCCTGACGGCTCTGAATAACTGAACATTGTAATTCAACATTCTGCAGCATTCCGAATTTATGAACGGGTCGGTTTGCATCAGATTGCATTCTGGCGCTCAAGGTGACTATTTACGATTACACTGAACATTAACAGCCTGCCAAATGCTTCTTTTGGAAAAAAGAATCTAAGAGCAATTAAATAGGAAGAATGTTGGTCAGTTAATCAGAGCTATTTTAGTCAGCCAACAATTTTATGGCACTTTGAATACCTTCCAAAAATAGTAGCTTTATAACTAAATGTTAGACCACAAGTAACAACTTTAAATGGTAAGAATGTGTTTGTAGGCTCCAAACTTGTATGTCCTATGTTCCCCAGTTCAATATTATGCCAATACCCATGAATCTGTCCATTTTTCCCATTGGAAGTTCAGATATTTCATAAATATTATCCTTTATTTTATCAGAACAAGGCTTCTTAATCAATATATAAACACAGCAAAACCAGTGTTTCTATATGTCTGTGGTGTTCTAGCTCCAGATCATATTAAAGAGCCATATGATTTTACTCAAGCTCTTGTTTGGCTTGGGTTTGGCATTTTATTGCTGCATGACATTCTATTAAAAAGTAATGCTATCTATGGGTCAGATTTAATTCCATTTTTGATGATTTGGTTTGATGAGATTTTCAAGACCTCCTTAACACTTTAACTCTAAACTGGATTAAATTGCCTTACTCAAGACAATAAGGATATTTTTTTTTTTTTTTAAATATAGGACTCTGTTAACATAGGTCCCTGGAAGAGCAAATATGTAGAACTGGGGAAGATAGGACCCTGGGAACATAGGGATGACCTCCCCAAGATTAGCCAAATGTAGAGTGTCCTTACTTAAGTATTTATTAATCAATTTATATTGGGTATTTTGATTTAGAATAGAAATGGGTCAACAGAGCATGTGATGATGAGAACTAATTTAGTCACCTGTAACATCCACATGAAAGTGCATTGCATCATCTGTTGTTTCACAGCTGTATATCCCTGCATGAGACAGCGTTGCTGACTGGAAAGCCAGTGTTCTTATGGAACCCTCTGCCAGAATTTCTTGCCCAGCTGCTTCATGGAGTTTTATTCCATCCTTGTACCAAGTAACTTGAGCGTTAGGATCTGATATCTCACATCGTAGCACTATGGGTTCATCAACTTCAATGGACGTGTTCCTCTCAGCATCACAAAGTGTTGCAATTGTCACAGGTGGAGCTGGGGATGTGTGAGCTAACATCAAAAAAAAATTGCACCACTATTACTGACTAAAACATAAATGATGCTTTCAAACAACAAAAGAGCAAAATCTCAATCAAGATTAGTCATGCCAATAACTCTTAAAAGTTAAAATAATTAATAAAGATATGTCTTTGTTATATTAGTATACTAACTAGGTATCCTTGGTTAGACTTATGATTACTAGGCATTCAAGTTAGGATTTGAAGCTCATTTTTACTGTTTTCCCTTTTATATTTCTCACAGACCACACAAGCTCAAAGTTTAACATATACTACAACAGTTGTTTTAGTACAAAATGTCAAAATGTCAAGGATTGCAAAAAAGCAATCTTTTTCATTTTTTC
Source organism: Lepturacanthus savala (assembly GCA_030544235.1). Classification (NCBI taxonomy): domain Eukaryota; kingdom Metazoa; phylum Chordata; class Actinopteri; order Scombriformes; family Trichiuridae; genus Lepturacanthus; species Lepturacanthus savala. Next base: position 23,246,300 of record CM060470.1, read on the forward strand.
ACAATGAACACATTGTGCCTGTCCTTTTTTATTTGATAATGCTAACCATTTAAATCACCTTTAACAGCCACCTTATTAGCAGTGACATAGTCACTCCAGTGACTGTCACACGTCCTTGATAGATAGAGCTCTTCTAATTGGACAGTAGGTGCCTGCTTGATCTGGTAAGCTTCTAAAACCTGTGTAGATGATTTTTGCCCAGAGGTAAATATGCTGTCCCCTTGTACAGTCTCTTGTGTTTCCTCCATCATGTGGTAACAGTCTGCTTGAACTGTTGTTTCCTGCATGGGCACCTCTGATTGGATTAGCACTGTCTGTTCTGTGTGATACAGGTCATCTGAACTGGCAAATACAGACTGTAGCAAGCTGTATTGTCCCTCTGATTGGACATTGTCTATCTTTTGAGAGTTATACGTTTCCACTGATTGAAGGGATGCAGTGTCAGGGATGTCACCGACTTTCTCTGGCAGGGCAGGTGATGTCTGTAGTTGTCTGTTTAACTCCTCTGATTGGCCAGTTGTAGTCCGTAGTAGGGAGTTAAAAGGCTCCTCTGAATGGACAGTTTCAGTGTGTATGCAATCAAGAAGCTTCTCTGACAGGATTGCTGGCATCTGCTTTGAGTTGTAGAGCTCTGTTGCTTGGACCATTTCAGACTGTAAAGATTTAAAAGGCTCCTCTGCTTGGACCGTTGGAAACTGCAAGGATTCAAATGGCTCCTCTGACTGGAGAGTTGCAGACTTTAAAGATTTAAATGTTATTTCTGTCTGCAAGGATTTAAATGTCTCTGCAGTGTTCACAGAGTCACAGAACTCATCTGATTTGACTGTAGAAATCTGTGAGTGGTTCGCAAGATGTCCCAATTGGGCAGTTGAGGTCTGTTGGTGGTTGCCTAGACCTGACCGGACAGTCGCCATCTCTACTGAGCTATGCAGCTCTTCTGATTGGGCAGATTTGGTCTTAAGATTGGAGTCCTCAGATTCAATGGTTGCAGTTCGTAGAATATTACAAAGCTGATCTGACTGGACAGCTGTCTCCGGGAAAGTATCAAGCTGTTCAGATGGGGTTTCTGCATGCTGTATATAGTAAATGAATTCCTCACCTTGTGATTCTGTGGACAGTTTAGTGTCATGTGTATCAGATTTCATTATTGTTGGTTGTACAGAGTTACAGTAAACTGGAGATTTGTCATTTATCGTTGGTTGGATGTCAGAAAACTCTTTGGGTTTAGTTGTAGTCCAGTCAGTCATATATTCACATGTTGACTGAGGACTTGTCATTTGCCTGGAATGTTCTTCATATTTCTGAGTATCTCCTCTCTTGCTGCTGAAGATGCCAGAAATGTGCTTCGAGGACATGTGCTCAACTTCCGCAGGATGAGTCTCTTCAGTCAACTCGTTCTTCTCTTGGTCAGAAGAGAGCCTTGGCGCTGTAGCTATAAGCATTGTGGTGTACACAGAGAAAGGTTTTAGGTGGTTGATGGTCTCAATAGTTCTTCTCATAACAGAATTTTACATCAGTGTGGGTTAGCATGGAGTTATGGGGTAATCCATTGCAAAGACAAACAAGAAGGTCGACCAGGTTTGGTCTGAGAATGAGCTCCTATATTTCCCCCTTCAACTGAATCTTAATCCTGCTGTACCATTTATCTGTAAACTAAGAACTCACTTTTTCATTTAAATAAAAACTAATTAATCATTTTCTTCCTTTTGATAAGAGATCGTTGTCATTGCAACGGTGAAGTGTTTGGGGCAGCAGAATGAGAGGATCTGGTGATGAATAAGATATAAGATGAACTTAAAAGAGTTGCAAGCAGCTTGTTATAAGCAAAGATGTTGGTTAAATGAAGAATGAAGTGACAATTACAACATATAGTATGTTAGTATGAGAAGCAGCTACTCAGCTACTAAGCACCCACATGTTTGCGAGCCAAAAACTGCCCGAAATGACATGAGACCAGAGATGACAATATGACAAACAGCAATATCTTAAGGAAAAACAAATAAAAAATGTATGATGCCTCAGATGATGGAGCTAATAATAAATACACCACCATTGTTAGTGGCATTTATGTGCTGGGTTAACATGATTGACTGATGTTTAAATATATCAAATCACCTTTGATATCCACAGTGTATTGGGCAGATGCATCAGCTATCTCACCAATCTCATCACCATAGTGACACTGCTCTGCTGTTTGGACAAAGCCAAAGAGAAGACAATGAGCTGGATGATGGCTTCAGGTATGTAACTAAATACTTGACTGGCAATTGTGCAGGTACAATGTGGAACACCACCTTTCACCGCCACATTTGTCTGTGCATCATCAGATGTTTCACAGCCAAACCTCCCATCATCAAACAATTCATGTGACTGGAGGGGGGAGGCTTGGCTGTCGCTCTGTGATTCACACTCAGCTTCCCCTTTTGGGTAGATCTGGGTTCCATCTTTGTACCAACAGGCTTTGGCAATAGGATCTGAAATCTCAAATTGCTGAACAATTGGGCTGTGCTCTTCATCAGACTTGGTCTTCTCAACACCAGGACCAAGCAGATATGGCACAGGTGGCACTACAGACAATAATTAAGGGGATATTTTCAGTGTGCATTACGTTTTAGAATAACTGACTTAATTGAATAATAGAGATACTATCAAAACTGTCACAGATGTTAGCTCTGTATAGTAACAACAAATAAGAAGACAGACTGAAAGCTACATAAATTGTTAGTCATATAGAAACACATTTACAAAAATAAATCACCTTGATTTTTAACAATTAATTGAGCAACATCATCTGCTGTTGCACAATAGTATGATCCAGAATTTGAAGGATGAGTTGGTTCAATAACAAGGGTCTTCTTGATGTCTCCCATTTCAAAATCAGGCTCTCTATGACAAATACGCTCTTTATCCCTCTGCCATGACACCTGGACAGCAGTGTCTGAGATTTCAGATGTTGGTTCAGTCGGGCCGGTCGCCTCAAGTGACTGCGTCTCCACAACCTCCGGTGAGGGCGACAACGGCAACGATGTAGCTAAAGATGATGACTCATATTATAATTATGGACTTAACAATGCATATTTATATTCTGAGTAAGAAAGAGGTTAAATGTTCAGTTTACCCAAATGGGAAAGTTCTTTAAAATGTCCTAGTCTATTTTAAAGCAGAAAACCTCACGTGCATGCATATATTTGTCAGTAGAATTTTTTTTTTTTTACCACAATTTAAGAAGCAGTTACAACTTCACACAAAACAACACTTGAACACAGACAGATATGCATATTATAAATGTTAGTTGTACTCTATCCAGTCTCCAGAAAGTTTTAAGAGTTGGTTTATGATTGAACAAATTTAAATAAAAATCACCTTTAATATCCACAGAGAAGTGGATAGTGCCATCAGAGGTTTCACAGCTGTATAGCCCTGAATGCAAGAACTCAGCAGATGGAATAATGAGTCTCCTCAATGTGCCATTACTCTGAATCTCCCACCCATTCTGGGGGAAGAGCTTTACACCATCTTTATACCAGCAGACAGGCACAGTGGACTCTGCAACCTCACATTCCAGCTCCAAAGGTTTGCCCACTTCAAGTGACTTGGTTCTCTCAACGTCAAAGATAGTAGAGTACGTCACTGGTATAGCTAGCATTGGGAATTCAGGACAGCTAAATAAAATCAAGACTGTGGAAATGGATACCTTGCAAATATGTTACGGCTGAGCAGAAGATGAAAAGGGGTTTGGAGACTTTAAATTCAGGAGAGCCACAGCAGTCACAAAACAAATGATCACAAACAGCAATTACCTACAGTACAGTACTACATTCACAGTTATGTGTATGAAACAATTGTTCTAAACACAGACCACATAGTAGAAGCGGGAGTATTAGTGGCAAGAGGAGGTGAGGTTACAATATTAAGGCAAAAGGTAAAAAGTGTAAAGTCACCTTTGATCGCCACTTGAAACTCCACGGTATCATCCAGTGTGGTGCATCTGTACAAACCAGAGTGGCACAGCTCTGCAGACTGAACAACTATTGTCCTTGTGTTTCCCTCTGAGTGGATTTCTAATCCAGAGTTTGGAATGAGCTGCATTTCATCCTTGTACCAGCAAATGTGGGCCTCAGGATCCGACACCACGCACTGGAGTACAAGAGGACAGCCTTCTTCGATCGTCTTGGTCCTCATTTCTTCAGGAATTTCTGAGAACTTCACGGGTGGAGCTATAGATATAGTTATATCTATAGTCAACATCAACCCCTTAAGATTATTCATCAGAATGTATTTGGCTTCAATGCTTAAACTGATAACTAGATAGCAAACATGCTAGCATAGTAATGCAGTCAAAGAAAATGTGACAGCTTAGCTGTTCTAAGAAAGGCGACAGACAAGATACAAGAGCGTCATCAAAGTTAGTTTCTTTGCAGAGGCGAAGCTTGTTAATTTTTCACATTGCTCAAGGTTTAAAAAATCACCTGTGATGTCCACACTGAACGTGATGGTGTCACCCTTTGTCTTGCAGCAGTACAACCCAGAGTGGAAAAACTCTGCTGACTGGATGATCAATTTTCTCACAGAGCCATCTGTTATAAATTCAACTCCACTCTGAGGATGAAGCTTCGACCCATCTTTGTACCAGTGCACCTGGGCAGAGGGATCTGACAGCTCACATTGTAAAATAATGGGGCAGTGTGTGTGGATGGTTTTGTTCCTCTCAGCATCTGGAATTGCTGAAAACCTCACAGGTGGAGCTATGGATTTAGATATTTTAATGGTTTGTTAAGTTGCAAATGTTTTCATGAGTCAGACTTCAAGGAACATAATGCATTCTTAAAAAAGATAAGGAAAAGGTGGGAAAAAACAAGACAGTAAAGATGGTTAATCACTGTGAAAAAAATCACACAAAAAAACACATGGTCACTTACCCTCTACTTCCACATTGAACCTGATGACATCATCAATAGCATCGCAGCAAAACACTCCTGAATGTGACAACTCTGCTGATTGGATGACAATTCTTCTCATGGTGCCCTCTGATTGGATTTGAAGACCGTCAATTGTTTGTATTTCCACCCCATTCTTGTACCAGTGCACTGGAGTTGCAGGGTCTGACAGCTCACAGTAGAGCACAATGGGATTCCCAACTTCTACAAATTTGTTTCGATCCATTTCTGACAGTGGTGAAAACTTGACAAGAGGAGCTGCAAATTTTAGAAAAACCATGAAAACGTTTCCTATCACTGAGTCCTGAAATTAGAGATGATGAACTGGAGGATACAGCATGTTAGTTTAATTATTGCATCAGACCTGCAAAACCTGGAAACAAATTGCAAGTACCACTTCAGCAACCTAGATGCCTCAGATATGAATAACTTCTGTTTGCACAACAAATTGCATATATGCAGCAGTCATACAGAAAAAACATGAGAGGTACTGATATGAAAATTCTTGATAAATTCTTGCCTAAACATAACTTACCAAGGAACATGATTTTATTTAAGCTACACACTAACCAGCCAGTACTGCACATTTCTATAGTTTACATATTTTAAGCTAATTTGATCTTTGGAAATATGATCATCTGAATCAGATCATTTGAATAGATAATGACAGTGTAGCTGTAAAACCCTAACCAGCCTAAACTGACTATTTTATGACAACTACATATTTTGAAGCAGGTTAATAAAACTGGTGTAATTAAAGGTCAATAAAAACACAGGCTAAGTGTGAACATGGCTGTAGAAAATGGTAGGAGCGTTCCTAGAGCAGGCTAACCTTAAGTTATAGACCACACAGTGCCAACACACACATACACACACACACACACACACACACATGAATGACATTATACAGTACTATGAAGTCATGTTTACCAACATGCAAGACTGTGAAAACATAATTTAATGTTACTTTTAATGAACAAGCAAGCTATCTTGCAAATTACTTAGCGTTATACTAATTACTAACATTATTTATGTTAAATATTTTTACGAGGTTGGCAGCGCCACATGAGCATATTTTTCTATATCCACCTCAATCCGTTTAACATTACCTTTGCAAAGGAGTTAAAAGGACTGGCTTCACATGAGGAACCAGCCAGTGCATGTGATGAGGGGGGATGCGTGAGATAAAATCCATGTTTTGTTGCTGTCAGTTTGCTGTTTCTTGAAATTATATTATGCATAATTTGTCAATCCTGATCATCCCACAAATGGATCTATAATAGTATGATCCCCGATAGATAGTTGGGTGAAGACAGGGAGAATAAATCCGATGCTATGAGCCGTCAAACTTGTCTTCTTCTAGCTTTTCGGGAGACTAACATTAAACGTAGCTGTTTCTTCCTGTTAGATTACTAAGACTGTACTGTGTGTGCAGCTTTTCGCTGAACTCAGATGTTTCACAGCCAAACCTCAAATTGTATCCGCATAGGTCGATGTGTGCCTGCGACACAAAAGGCGTACTGGTTGGCAGGTCTGTTACATTGTCTGTGGCAACCATTTTTATCTTTGTTATGTAAGATTATCCAAGTTTTTTAGTGTTTTTTTTTTTTTTTGCACAAGTTGTCTCATCAAGTTGTTACAAGACAAAAAATAGAACATACAAATGTTAGGCTGATCAAGAGAAACAAATTATGACAGGGACCCATACCTTGAATGTACAGTGCTGCAGAATCCCGAATTCCATAGGCAACGAATGTAATTTCAGCCCCATTGTCTGAATCACGTACGCCTTTAATGCGAAGGGATTGGTGTGTTCGTGACCGCCGCATGGAAAAACGCTCATCCTCCTGAAGCTGAGTACCGTTTAAGAACCATGTGCCGATAACAGATGCAGAGAGTTCCATAGAGAAGATGCCATCTTGCCCTTCAGGCACCAAGGCATCCTGTAAAGGAGCTTGTATTCGGGCCACTGGAACTGGAAAAATAAAGTTTGTACAAGATGTCATAAGCGAAGTCTGTAGCCATGGTGTGATTTCATCCAATAAATATTTTTTATAAAGGAACTTACCCAAGTGAACTGCTCTGGGGAACTCAACATTGTTGCTCTTTCCATATTTGTTTACACTGCAAATGCGAAATCGATAATCAGCTTCACATGGTACGCTGTCACCGAGGATCTCCACAGAGGTTGCAGAGTCGGTGGTCAAACACTGTAGCCACTCCTGTGAGCCAGTGCCCACTTCCTGTCGCTCAAGCACGTATCCAGATGGAGGGTTCCTCCGTGAGTCCTGAGCAGGAACCCATGAGAGAAGAGCCGCGTTGGCACGTTCTGTGTTGATCTGCACACCCACTGGACAACTGGGAGGACAATGTTTGGCAGCTAAAGAAAGAGAAACCCATCAATCAACATCCTTTTAGATTGGAACTGTGATGCATAGAGAAATTCCAAATTTCTAATAAATCTTAATACTAATAGTATTAATGTACCCTTTCACTTACCTTTCACTCTTAGCTGAGAGGAAGTCTTGGATCTGCCTACAAGGAAAATCACAAGGCCGGAGTCTTGGGGCATCGTATTAACGAAAACCAGGATGTGAGTTCGACCAAAGGACTTGAGGATGGTCTGATGTGTTTCACGCAGCTCTACACCATCTTTGTACCAATGTATGTCCATCTCTTCTTTTTCCACTTCAGCACAAAAGGCAGCGTTTTCACCTTCTAAGACATCCACTTTTCTTGGAAGCTTCCGCAAAATTGTACCTGGAAGGAAACACTGCTGTGAGTCCACAGCACATTAACAGAACATGGATGCTGAAGGAATCTAATCTAATCTGACCCATGGGGAACACAATAAAACATTCTGGGTAGTTTTGTGGATAAAACCCAAACAAGAGTTTGAGTCAAGGTTGATTTTCATCTAGTCTCTTTAATAGTCACTGGAACTGGAACAGCAGAGATATACAAGTTTTTATTAAAAACCTTCAAAATCAAATTATAACTATTCGTTTTTAAGTCTTGGGAACATAGTAAGAAAACTAACACGGCAACGTGGCATTACAGTTTTCATCTGCAATTATTTGCCTTGTATCTGGCTTTAGTTTAATAATGATGATGTTTGCATCAAAATGACAGACGTTACCACAGTCTGAGTTAGATAATCTCTAAAACCCTGAATGTTTTTAATAAAAAGGTTCTCTTTGTATCTTGTGCTTTTAAAATGAAACTGCCTAATTCTAATTTACCTTTCACAGCGACCTCTGCAATACTTCTCCCACCATCAGGCATCTCGCAGAGGTAAATCCCATCATCATCAACTCCAATGTCACGGATGGTTAATCGCCGTTTTGTTCCCCACTCCTCCATTCCATATTTGGCCCCTGGCTGCAGTCGTCTATCCTCCAGATACCATGTGATGGCAACAGAGTCCTCTGGAACTTCACACTCCAGAACAGCCAAGTCTCGTTCCCATACTTCTAGATCAATAAGTGGCTGCTTGAACCGCACAGGCGGCTCTGGCACCAAAGAGGAGGAGGAAGAACAGTGGTTTGATTAAGCCAATATGACATATCCTCATGTAGTAAAGAAAACATGATTATTTTCAACCAAATGATATTAGTATCACTTTATCAATATAGTATAACGAGTCAAGCATAAACATAATCTACATGCTTTTAGTAAATTGAAACATATTTGCCAGTAAATTCACCAGAAGCAAACAAGATGAGCAAAATCACAAGACAAGTGGCACATTTAGACGAGGAATGGAAAGGTCATTAACACATCATGGTGTTAGATAGGAAATAAACAGTTTGTAACTGACACCATCAGACAGCACCAGACAGTTGTAAACAACAGAATGTAGACTGTATATAGTAGTCTGTGCAAAGCTCTTCATATTCTTATCTTACGAATTAGCCAATTGAACGTTTCGATAACTAAACAAATATAAGACATCATCTATTTAAATCCACCATCTTGCCACCACTGACCATTAATCCCATATCAATGTTGTTTTTTTTCCTCTCTGACTGATACGATACAATACTTTCTGTTGATGCCATGATTTTGGAAGTCTCTGGACCATGTGCGAAATATGATCTGCTTCCCAAAGACTTCAATCACATGGTGCACCCCCCTCCTCCCCCCACCAGACCTTTCCCAGGGTAAGTGACTTTGCAGACATCATACTGCTGTTGGAATCTGCTTCTTGTTGCTGTTTAGATATCTCTCAGGTCGCGTTTCAGATCATTAATATGTTTCATTAATCCTCCAGTGGACCCAGGATCGAATTGCTTTTAATGCAGCTGGGGTCATCTAATTTGATTGCTGAATATATTTGCAGCTAACTGGTCTGCTGACCTGCCCTTTTATGAATCCAACTGACTGATGCAAAACACTTTTTAAGTTGCTCAAGTAGTTTGTAAGGAGAGCCTGTCATACACATCTTTTGTTGAGGCTGTTATTTGCTTTATATATTCAGTGGCCACTGTCTTCAGCTTTCATAACAGAATGCAGTAACACTTTATAATATCCATCATCTATATGTTTTTTGATACATAAACTAGTATCTCTTTAAACATGAACATGTTTATATGTTTGCATGTTTTCTATATTATAAAGCATAATATTTCAGGATATTGAAAGCTATATTGTTGCACAAAATATATGGATAAAAAAAAATCACCTTTGGTTAGTGCTGGAAAGTAACTCGATGTTTGCTCAAGTACTGTACTTAAGTACATTTTTAAGATACTTGTACTTTACTTGAGTATTTTTATTTGATGCTACTTTATGCCTACATAAAGACAAATATTCTATAGTTTATACTCATTTTTTTAGCTTTAACAGCTTTATTTGCTTTCGAGATGAAGATTTTAATATTTACATAAAATTTTCACATTTTATTAACAATATCCTTTAAATTGTTGATCTTTATTTTTTAAAAATGTTCTGTTCCATGTGGTGATTAAAAACAAGTTAAATACATTTTGCTGATAAAGCTTTAGTTGTATAATTACTTAAGCGACACTTTCACTTCAGGACTTTTATTCGTTATTGAGTTTTTTGACAACAGTATTTGTACTTTTACTCAAGTAACGGATCAGAGTACTTTGCCCACTATTGGCTGTGTCCCAATACATTATCTCAGACTCCCTTTTTGGAGATATTTCACTGACATCATTCTAGAATCACATGGACAGAAATCTGATCCAAGGACTCACCACTCCCTTACTCACCCCTTTAGTCGCTGCAAAAAACATTACAGGCTGAAAGTGTGTCTGCCTTTACTCTTTAAACTATGTCAATGTAGGACCATTTAAAAACATGGAAACTCTGAAGCAGCTGACAATATTGTTGACTTACCCTTTACGGAGAGGTGTACGGCACTTAGAGTTTGCCCTGCAGTGTTTGACGCAGCACAAACATAAACCCCGTTATCCTTCTGCTTACAGTACAGAACTTTGAGTGTGAAGTATCCTTCCCTGTCCTCATATAACAAATAACGCCTTCCAGACAGTATCAGCCTGCCATCCTTCCTCCAAATGATTTCTGGTTTGGGTTTCCCAGTCACAAAGCAGCGGAATTTGGCATGTTTTCCCTCTGTCACTGCAAACATTTTCACCTTCGTGGACTTGGTCATGGTGTCATCTTTGAGCCGGTTTGGCACTTGTCTACCAATCCTCTGTTTTCCCTGGTGAGCTTTCCAGGGGCCATTTGTGTAGCCATTGCGATTTCCTTCTTCCTCGTGTCCTGGACCAGCATCGACGAGCAACACGGCTCCGGCCAGTGCTTCCCCAAATTCATTCCTGGCCTTGCATGTATATACACCACCGTCCGGGGCACGAGTCTTAAAGATCTTAAGCTGGAACCATCCACCGTCCTGGTAGCCCACACTGAAATGTGTGCTTTCAAATATTTCATTGAGTTTCCTGCCATCCTTTTCCCAAAAAACATCTGGTCGTGGGTTTCCCCACAGCTTACAGGAGAAGACGGCATCTTCCCCACGGCCGGCACGAGTGGAAAGGGGCTTGATGAGGAACCGTGGCTTATTTTCCTCTCGTAACTCCATCTCTTGCGCCTCACCTTCCACCTTCAGTGTGGCAGCAGCGTATGTTTCCCCGATGCTGTTTTTTGCTTTGCATATGTACTGACCACTATCCTCTGTGGTCACAGATGAAATGATGAGATTGTAAACATTTCCATCCTCGAAAACCCTATATCGTCCTTCGGGGTCAATCTTTTCCATGTTCCGCTCCCAAATAACAGCCGGCCTCGGATCACCACTAATTTGACACTTTAGAACCGCATCCGCCCCAGTTTGTACTATCACAGGTCTTGGGTACGCCAAGAAACGTGGTGCACCACCAAAGACATCCATGTCTGAGTCTTTGTCAGCCTCACTTCACCTCAAGCAGTCCAGGAAAGTCAAAAAAGTTATTCACACCGCTGAGATAGTCCAACTTCTGCACTGCAAATTTCTAAAAAAAAAAACAAAAAAAACAAAAAGGATTACTTTAGATCATTCAAATTATTAAATTAAAAGATATCAACATTAAACCTTCCCATATTAAAGAAATACAGCATTATATTTTGGAATGGAAATGAAAACTTCCATCATTCAAACATTCAACCTTCCCTCCCCTTTCATCCATGTGTTTCAGCACAATCGGATGGTGTGATTATTAGGGTTAATTGAATTAGATCTGTCTGTATGAGAAAAACACAGGCTGGCAGTAAGAGGGGGAACAGCTTATTCCTATTGCAACAGCAGCCACAACAGATAGCCAGTACAGCTGGTGCTGTATTTCAATGGGAAAGTGCTTAATATAGTAGAACCTAAATAAAGAGCTGCGAGGGAGTGTGTGTGTGTCAGGTATCACAAAGAGGCTCTGAAACCCGCATGCTCACACAAACACCGGCCCAAATCACAGTCTGCTCACCCAAGAGACCTCGTAGTCAAAATATGCCGACCCTCCATCACATCCATTGTTGGCATCGCTACTAAAGAATTCTTTTCCTGTTAAAAATTATGTCTGTGATATTTCTTCATAAATCCTCTTCATCAATATGTTATTTATACATGAAATTCTCCCCCAATTAAAATTAAGCTATTTTGACTATTTGTGTAATCTCATCTCTTACTTAGCATGTTCTCTTGATGAGCTTGTGTATTTTAGAGCATTTATCAGTATCAAGTCCAGAACAGATAGTACTTTGTGTTGTTTGTTCTGAAACAAAATAAGAGAGAGATTGTTTTTACTGAAACATTGAATAATAATATTTTAATATATACAATTGTGTGTACATTTTTTGTGACGGTGTGGTATATAAGTATGCAAGTGGGTGTCAGATGTTAGTTTTTTTTAACATCTTTTTTTATTTATTGTTAGTAGTAGTAAAAGTAGCATTTTCATCTGATTTTATTGCAATTTTTGCTTGTTCATTATATTTTCTTTGGTTAATTTTTAAATTCTGAAAGGGGAGGTTACATTTTAAGCCCCTGAAGGTTTCTTACTCTCTCCTGTACATTTCTGTTTTGTTTTGCATTATATATGTCACTCTTTTTACACTGCACCAATAAATTCATTCATTCATTCATTCATGATAATTCCATATTTCAAACATAAAAAAACAACTAGTGGTCTAGAAAATTAAACAATAATGACTTGTAAAGTACTATCAAACTTAATATGAGATGCATTACCTTTAAATAATATATTCTTAAATATAATGCAAAATATTTTCCATCTTACACTATGAATTAATTTGATGAAGACTGTAAAAAAGAAACTTTTGACCTTATTTAGGCATATTTTTATAGTATGTAAACTTGTTTACTTTATTGATCCCTGTGGGGAAATTGATTCTCTGCATTTGACCAGGCCTTCACACACACACACACACACACACACACACACACACACACACACACACACACACACACACACACACACACACACACACACACACACACACACACACATACATTGCTCCAGGAGGACAGGAGTATTAATACTAACATACGTGAATTTAAATTCCACACAGTCACAGAGAAGGAAACTTGCTCATTTAGTATTTTTATATATACCTCTTGTATATAATCTGTTATCTGATATACATGGAGCTGAATTGAAGTTGAATTGGAGTTGAATAATTGTATAAGTTGCATAAAAAAAATCCCCTTTTCCTATTGCAAGATTTTATATGAAGATAGTATGGATTAGATTGAAAGTGTCTTCACTATTCCCCCTGGAGTTTTAAAGAGATGAGATTAACCCCTGTGTTTACTCGTCTGGTTTAATTGGAATGACCTCTGCCCCTTGTGAAGCTGTGCTGTGTAGCCTACTCCTCACATGACCTACCTCGCTTCAGTCGCCAGCGATGGCCGTCAACATACATTCCGCACTCGCAATCTCTCTCCGAGTTAAGAAGCAATGCCACTCGTCTCCTGAAGGCTGAGTAATGTCCCAAACTGACTTCAGATTCAGACACATGCTCCCCTCAAAGGTCCCAAGTTCTACTCTAGTACATCTTTGCAGACGTTTGCTTGACAGAAAGAAAACAGAACTTCAGTATCCGCAGCCACCTCTGGTTTAGAGTGGTTCCCCAATCTCTGTGTCGTTCAGGCCATAGACACCCCAAGTGTCATTGTTCATGGAATACCGTTAAATGCTTTTGCAGCTGCTGCTGTCCCCTAAAAATACTGGCAGCCTCGATGACAGCAGTGAAGATAAGTCGGGCACTTCCATTCACTTGCCAGCAGGGGCTAAAGATAGTTGAGGTGACCAGTGCAGGGCAGACTCCTGAGCTTACTTGAGGCTTTGTAACAAACATCTAAGCTTCTGTTCCTTATGTACAGAAGTAAAACTCTTTTTCAATAAATCGTCCACATTTGTTTGATTTAGGAATTACACAGCTGTGTGCTGGGAGTCAGAAAAAAAAGTGTTATTTTTAACATAAAGTATAGATTAGTGAAACCTGTCTCATAAAGTTACAGGCACAAATACAGAAACAGATACAAAATAACTTACAACAAAGAAGAATATAAATAAATTATGATTTAATTATATTATAAAGTAATGTAATCCTCACTTATTTACCTTTTTGTTACCCCTCAAAGGACTGCAGTACCAGTATCACTGAAATTGAAAAACAGGTAATATAATATAAAACTATATATAGTAATATGTGGCTGCAATGCACAAAATAACATTTTGGCTGAAACACAAAGAATATATAATAAAATCCTGTTTTCCACCTCCTGTAAAAACATCAGTAACCTCTGGCAGTCACACCTTAGTTTCCTTTGTGAGGAAGTATTGTTTTTAGACTAGACTACTTTTGGAAATATAGACACTCATATTTGTCTTACTGCACATTTGCTTGTCAAATAGAAGTCTGACCATTGGTGCTGGTGAAGGTTTGAACTCTTTGACTGTACTTTTAGTAAAGACAAAATCTTATACATTGTACCTTTAAATACAGAAAGTGGCCAATGAGACTGTACCAAACACCCACCATGTCATGCAGGGGAATCTATGTCTTAAATCAGATATTTTGTTTATTTAAATATATTAGGTTTGGGTAGTTTTGCTTTAATTTATATGTATATATCTTAACCTTTTGACAAATTGTGTTCAGTTTGTAAGGTTGGTTTGGTCTGTTCTCTTTGTTACGTTGATATAACATTGGTTGAATTTTGTTTAGTCGACCTTTTTAAAGCCTGGAACTTTAGTTTTTATCTTTTCTAAACTTTATTCTTTATTCTGGCTACATAAAACGTTCTTATTTGAAAAAATGTATCCCTATCCTCTTCTTGCCTGCCAGCTCCATCCATTACTGACATTATTGCTGCTCATATAATGAAACTGCTTGCCAATGTTGTAAAGATGAGCCTATAGTCAGTTATTTTCCATGCAGGGACCTCACTATGCTGTAGGCTTAAGCCAGTTATTTCTGCATCAGTATGATTCTGTTCAATCCTATGGGGTTTCCTGCTGTACTTTTCTCAGCTGTGAATGAAGATGCCTACAGGCTGAGTCGTAACACTGTCTGTCAGGTGTTATGGAGGAATTGGAGGGAATTATGGGGAATTCAAAAAATGTGTAGAGGAGTGATGAAAAAAATGATTTGGCTAAATTCTAAATGGCAGAAAATCTATAGAGACACAAAGGTCATAGTATTATGTTTTATGGCGTATTGTATTTGTTTTTGATATAGGGCCACCATCTGGCCAAATTACCAAACTCAACACTGAACTTCCTTTGGTCCCCTTGAAAACACCCACCAGTGTTAAGTTAATTGGATGAATGGTTATTATATGAGGAAAATACCGATTGATAAACTGTAGTATAGTTTAGTTTTCATTTCCTCCCAATATCATCAAAATCAGTCTTATGTTATCGTTTTGGTCGAGAGATCCTATAGTGACTGAAAATCAAATATTAAGTGACAATATCACAGAAGATGTCAGTGGAAATTGCTCTGCTATCATCAGCGAAACATGAGTGTTGATCTCAGTGGCCAGCTGAATCTCTCAGAGGTTAGTGGCTGCAGAATCTTACCTTCCTCAACATCTTGGAAAGCAAAATGTCAGTTTATGGAGGCCAATTAATCAATCTTTGTCATCTGTGATCACAGTGAATTGTAATCCTGTCAGCTCCTTGCGCAACAGCAACCCAAATAAGTAACAATAAGTAAATACTGTAGTATTCTAAGGTCTTTATAGATTTTTGGTGGCAGGAACCGACATATCGCTATTCTCTAGTCGTCTGTTACAGGACCTGAATCAACCTGCTTCAATGGAATACATGAATGTACATTATGTGCAAATGAGATATGTGTAGCTGTGTTGTGGTTGATACAAGATTTCACTTACCAAATTGTACCTGGTGGAGGTGTTTCTCTCCTTCCAAGTCCATGCTTGGTACTGGAACCTGAAATCATCCTGACACCATCTCAAAGTTACTAAGGAATGAACCAGTATTGACCTGATTGCTGGCTAATTGTTAATATGTAGTTCCTGAGGGTGACGTGGTGATACAGTGGTAGCGCTGTTGCCTCACAAAGCAAAAAGGTTGCAGGTTCAAGACCTTGGTGTGGGACCTTTCTGTGTGGAGTTTGTATGTTTTTCCTGTGTCTACACAGGTTTTTTTCTGGCTTCCTCCCACAGTTCAAAAATATGCTGAGGTTAATTGGAGACTCTAAATTGCCCATAGGTGTGAGTGTGTGAATAAATGGTCTGTGTGCCCCGCGATAGGCTGGCGACTGCACTATCTATAATGCACAATCAATCATCGAACCTCTGTCTGTTTATCTGATCTCAGACCTGATGAAGTTCAGTGTTGAATTTGGTGCAATGGTGGCATTATAAAAAAAGCTTTACATTTTGGCCTATAAATTTTAAATGTATGGGTCTGGACAAATCTTTCCATTTAAGCCATGCCCCCATTTGTGTCTATATTTTCCACCATTAGGAGTTTTGTCTAATTTGTCAAATTTTGAGCAATCATCGCCAAATTTGGTATAGAACATCTCTGGACCATAGCTAGACAAAGTTACTATTTTGAATTTTTAATATTCCATGCAGTTGTTCTGTAGCTGAACATTTACTCAAATGCTGTGGACAGGACTTTTATTACATAGAAAATGTGTAGACATGATATCTGAGACAAATTTGGGTGCCAAATGGCCATGTGGGGGCACTGTGGAAGCATCATCTATAAAGGAAGGAATCTATGTATGTATGTACACATCCTGAGAACTGTTCATCTGATCAACTTCACACTTGGCAGGTGTATTGCTGAGGATCCAAGGGAGTGCAGTGTCAAGTGTGAAGTCGTTTGGATAAGTAGTTCTCGACAAGGATGCAATCAGCACTTCCAGGGGACCAAGCAATCAACCCGCTTCAAACAGGAACTGTGCTGGTATTACTATATAAATGTTATACATTCTTGCATTGAGAGTACATGGTGGTGCCATTCAACGGTAAAGGAAAAAAGCTTAACCTAATATTAAAAAAATGGAAATAGCTCCCTGTTTGATTCATTTCTGTCTTGTGTGGGCATTTGAAACACAAGAAATAGATTACATTGTCTCCCTGTTGGAATTATCACATCATATCCTCTTTCCCTTTTCTCTAACTTTCAATCCAAAGTCATCCAACAGCTTGGTTAATTCAACCCATATGCTTCTTTAGAGGCCAGTGAAACATTCGTACAACTAAATTTCAAAATTGCAACGAATACTCCGAATGGCACCAACAGTTAAAACAGTTTGACCTTACTCTTTTACAGCAGCAAACGGGCAGTATTTGATGCGCTGTGGTAATGAGGGGATCGCTAAGCACGCGGCCCGTGTGTGAGGCTGTTGGATGATTGTGAGACAGAGTGTGCAGAGTCGCTTCAGCTGTTTAGTGGCTCCTCTCTCCCTCCTCCATGAGTTCAGCTGTTGGAAGTAATCTGATATAACTCAGAGCCCTGAAGCTGGTTATGAAACACTTTGTGCTTACAACTGAGTAAACTCCTACAGGGTCGTTATATACTGGAGGAACTCACATGCTCTCAATTCAATCCTTTGATTTTTCTGATGTATTGGACCCATGTATAACAGTTTTAAATACACTTTGACTACCTTAAGCTACTACAAAAGAGTTAATTAAGCATTTTTCATACTTATTTGATTTAGATGTTGCATAGCTCTGTAGTAATAGGATGTTATGTTTTACTACTTATAACAAAGGTTGTACAGACAGGCTCCATGGACCTTACCTCAATAATAATAATAATAATAATAATAATAACAGCTCATGAAACACACATTCAAAAAAACTAAATATTTTTTGCAGTGGGGAACAGGAAAAATGCTGCAGAGAAACCAGCTTAATCCATAAACGATCTTTTCATTACAAATATGGATAAAATACTCACAGAAACAATAATAATTTAAAAAAGCCACAAGGGGGCAAGTCTGAGACTGGATAAGTGCTGCAAGGGAGGTGCTATGACCCCATTAAGATGTGCACAAAACTCTACACTACAACCAGTAGTAGAAGTAGTGAATAAACGTTTCAACATCAAAACAATTTGACAGTACTAATACTACAATAATAATTATTAATTGGCAATATTATTCAGAGTTCTGTTTCTGATGCCTCTAAGAGATAGTAGCAGTTGAAATAAAGCAAATCACATTAAGTGGACTGACACGAGGCAACACAACATTAGGTAAAACAGCAGCCATGCTCTGGTCCCTGGGGGAAGTGTTAAGGCTGATTTATGGTTGTGCATTAAGTTGACGCTGTGCCTGCAGCGCTGCATGCTGTCTGGACAATGGTATGGAATGAGGAGAGCTCCACAGGACCTGAAATTACAGGAGCTGGTCTCATTGAATGTTTTTAAAACAATGGTTAAAATGTAGGGAAACTGGTGAAAAGTGTCACTGAACTTCATGCATTGTTTGTGGATTATATACAGTTGTAATGTGATGAAGTCTGGTCACAATTTATGTTTTATTTAATAATTTATGAATGTTATGAGCTCTCTGAGAGGATCCTCAGAATCTTTAGTCGCAGTCATAACATTTTCTACAATATTTTCTAATATTTCTCTCCTCCAAATAAACTAAAATAAATTCCAAGAATTACATATTGCAAATCATTTGCAATGTCTTTTATATCAATTTTCACTTACATGCGTAGTCTATTTAGCTAAAAACCTCTAAAGTGTCTTTCTCATTAAACGTAAAACTGTTACTCTGACTGTTGTTAAATTGTGTTTTGTATTGTGTAACATATTTATTCTTGTGGGTGTTTGTAAGTCCATTGAAAATAAGATGACACAACTCAAGGGGTTAATCCTGATATAATAAAATTTTGACTTTTGGTGAAATTATTTGAAGCTGCTGCCTAATATCACAGCATGAGTAAATCATTAGACAACAAAGCTGTGACGCTTTTAAACGTGAACCGTGTTGACAGGATGAACAGATGAGCTACTGCTCCACTAACTGTGAGTCTGTCAGCAAAATATATTTGGCCGCATGGCATGAGTTAGTCTATTAAAGTTTGTGACCTGAAATAACAGGAAAATAATTGTGGCAAAGATGTTTTACCTATTTATATGTCTCACATATGTGTGGCGACCACATATGTGAGATGTGATTTGATCTGATGGTAGTGTAAAACAGTTTAGGGATTTTATTTGATGGGAAACACTTTAAACGGTGTGGTACAACCGTAATTACTTAAAGGTCCTGAATTTAATACTTTTCCTGGGTTTTATTTGAAGTTATAATGTATATATATTATATAAGAGATATAGATACAATATATTTGTGGTTTTAAGTTACATCTCCTCTCTCAAGCTTCTCTCTGGAGATCTAGAAAGTTTCTGTTACAACCTATGTGTATTTCTCTGTGGTTTGAGCATTTGAAAAATGAGACATTAATTATACCTCAGTTAGACCTTCTTATAATCACAAATACATTAAAATCTCACATTCTACGATATTGTATCATTAAACCATTAATGTGCCAAGACTTGAAAGGCAAAATATATGCTTCATGGACATAAACACCATATTTATATATTGATACTACTTGGTATACTGCTACTGCTCAAACAGAGTTGGGATTATATTTTAAAAAAATGTTGAATTCATAAAAAATGATCTGCTCAAAAAATGAAAGGTAATGTACAAAGAAATAATTCCCTGTGATGTTACTCCCAATACCAAGAAAGAACAACACAATTATCATGATGACTGTGAATCATTGCTCATGAAAAAGGTAATATACTATCATGTATATGTGCTGCTTCTCTATGGAGGAAGGAGTCCCACCCTGCTCGTGTAACGTTATACTATGACATACATTTAACAGACAATTTTGTCTTTTCTTTCGCCTGACACTGGAATGTGAGCAAAGCTGACATTCACAGAGCTGCGGACATGTTGAGACAGTGGCCTGGAGGCCGGACAGATACAGGGACTAATACAGCAGAGTGACACGACTGAACCCAGTGATCACCTTACCTTGTGATAACAAACTCTGCTTATAGACTCATGTGAAGGAATTACCACTAAGTTCATCAATGATTCACAAGACTGTCCAAGCAAAATAGAAAAAAGGCAAATATGGAAATTAATGTGTTACAACTTAATGTATATGTGTGGCTGGAACTGCTGGATTAATGTGATCACATGAAATTATCAAATTTAGAATGATTAACTTTACTATTGAAAGAAATTATGGTTATTCACTTTAACTGAAAGAAAGACCCTGCGACCCTAATGAGGAATAAGCAGGTATAGAAAATGACTGACTGACTGACTGAAAGAAAGAAAGAAAGAAAGAAAGAAAGAAAGAAAGAAAGAAGGGAAACAAAATTAAAGTCTATAGCCTATAATACATCTAGGATAAATAAAACATAGTAGGAGTTTGTAAGGAATGAATAAATACAATTTGTAGTTAATAATTGAGTCAATAAAGGAAAAAAAGGACGTCACATAATAAAATCAAACAGTGTGTGGACTGCAGGCTTACACCAGTGCACTAATGTATGATACAGGACTGGAATCAAATATATTTCTTTTCAGACCTTGAAAACAACACCAACTTCATCCTCTGGTGGTCATGTTGTGTAAGTGCAATATCACCTAGTTACATATAAGAGTTTTTAATTAATTTTACCAGTTTCCTTTTTTATTTTTTTAATCAGTGATAATAAAACTACAGACGAAGAAAAGATCACATGGCATGAAAATACACTTTCTTCTTTTGCATTGTCATATATTTTATTTTATTTTATTATTTTTATTTTTTTTTGCATCTGTCTATTTGTGCAATATCCAAAGCTTTCAAGATTTAACTCACAGAGGTCTTAACAGATATAAATAACCAAACTTAACCTGAGCATATAACCTAAATCCTGTAGAATAGTCTTTAAGTCTCCATGAAGTTGCTTTGTAATCCTATATACTATGATCTCAGTCTGACTCACTCCACATTTTTTTTCAAGGAATAAAACTGTAATTTATTTTACATTGACAAAAAAGAGACAGGCCTGTCCTCCACAGGTAGGTCTCACCTTTTACTTACCTCTAAGCAACATAAACCAAAGTAAATAAAAGCCTTCACTGGAACTACATGTGGTCATTATCTTGTCAAGTCTGTTCTTGTGAGCCGCTGCAGCTCCAGAAGGTAGTGACAGTGTAAACTGTGCAAAAATGACAGAAGATTTTCTGGTGGAAATATTCCGTTTGCACAGCTCCCATTTGTTGGTTTTCATCATCTATTCAACACATCCACTCCAGCTAATGTCAAGTGAGGGGCACACAGTGCTGGAAGAAGCACTCAGATCCTTTACTTCAGTAAAGATACCAGTACAGCAACGTACAAATCCACTACAGTTCTGCATTAAAAATCCTACTTGAGTAAAACTACATAGGTATTAGCAGCACCATGTACTTAAAGTATTATAGTAAAAGTACTGGTTTCATCCCTCTGGCTGATATGTTATTATATATGACATCGTTAGCGAGAAATGAAGAAATAAAATAAGTTCTGATGCACAAATTCTTTTTATTTATTTATTTATTTTCTCTACACTTTAATTGCTGGTGAAATATTGGATCATTTATTGAAATTAAACTATATGAGAAATTTTAGAGGAAAAGAAATCACTTTTTATTGGAGCTGTTAACAACTCATAGATGTGACATGTGACCTGTCAACGCACTGCTGTTTATAAGGTGTAAAAAGACAAAAGGTTGTTCAATATCTTGCCTTTTAAGAGCTTAAATCTTATCCATTGTGTGAAATCTCCATTGTGAAGTAATTAAAGCTGTCAGATAAATGTAATAAAGGAGAAAATACAATATTTCTCTCTGAAAAGTAGTGAAGTATGAATTGGCATCACATGGAAATACTCAAGTAAAGTACAAGTAACTCAAAAAATGTACTTTCCTTGAGTTACTACATTTAGTTACTTTCCACCAATGGGGCATTATATACACCACAATAGAAACAAGCTGCAGCCTATTTATGTTGCTGGACCACTCATTGTTGAAACTAGTGCAGTGCAGAAGGTGTGTCTGTTCAGAGCAGGAAGTGCTGCTTGCTGTGTTTTTGAGAACAGCTCATCACATCCACTTCACACCGGACACTGGTCTGTCTTGGGAGCAACACACCTGCCAATTGGGAAGTAGGTCAGATGAATGGTTTTCAAAATAAATAAATACATACAAACAGAAAATCCTTTCTTTATAGTTACATGATGCAGCACCACCTATTGGTCAAATGGCATTAAACTCACCATGGTCACTCAGACGTCATGTTTTGTTATAGCGCCACCATCTGGCCAAACTGCACCAAATCAACACTGAACTTTTCTTCGTTTCCCAATAATACAACCAACAAATAGACAAATTCCTTTTTATAGGCAAGGCAAAGCAAGTTTAGTTATTCAAAGTGCTTTACATAAAACATTACAGTTGAATTAAAAGGGGATAAAATCACAAATTTAAAAATAAAATGAGAATCAAAAGTTAAAATTGAATTAAAATAAATTAGATTAAAATCCCAAAATTGAAATTAAAACCAAAAACAAGCCAAATACATTACTGTTCATGAGTTTGGGGTTACCCAGATAATTTAGTGTTTTCCATGAAAAGTCACACTTTTATTTACCACCATGAATTGTAAAATTAATAGATTTTTTTTACATTATCTTTCTGATGCAATGACCAAACACATTGTACCACTGAAGTGATAATTGCTGTATAATATCTACATACACCTATGTAGATATTGCACCAAAAACAAACAATTGTAGCTAGAATAGTCATTTACCACATTGAATGGCAGTGTATAATTAAAAAAAAACACTTGATTAAAAGAGGAAGATAAAATAAACAATAAAATGAAAACTAGAACTAGAACAAAGTTACAGCGCAGTGAAAAATAATTTATTATATTTTTTTATTTAGTTTATTTATATAGTCTAGTCTTTAGAGACACATGCGAACAAAAATCCAGATTATTATCACGCACATTTAAAACCCAAAATGGGGAAAAAACGTACATTAAATGCCCGGAAATGTGTTCCCTTTTAGGACCTGGCGGTCTCTCTCTCTCTCTCTCTCTCTCTCTCTCTCTCTCTCTCTCTCTCTCTCTCTCTCTCTCTCTCTCTCTCTCTCCCAGTTTCCAGCAGAGAAGTATCGCGCTTTTCTCCATCAGCTGTTGAGCAGCAGCAGCAGCAGCAGCAGCGGCGGCGGTGCAGCGGTGCCTGTGCAGGACCAAGCTCAGCGCACTTTTCCCCCGTTTTTTTTACACCGTCTCCCCCTGAAAGTCCATGTAGCTTCTCCCATACGGTGCCAGAGGAAAGAAGAGTTGAAGATGAGGTACTTTTCTACGGTTTTCCTTGCACTTCTTTAGATCTTCTTTGGTAAAACGCCACAGCAGTGAATATGATTGCTTGCTACCTCTGCAGGTGTTTCTCATGGCTGGAGCGCCTCTGCTGCGTCCTGCTTCTCGTCTGTCCCGCTGCAGCGCAGTGGCCAGGTAAGAGCAAACACTCTCAGCAGTACCTGATTCACTGGCTTTGGAGTTTCGTTTAGACACATTTGTAACATTTCTAGTCGCCTTTTTCGTGAAAAAGTTTTAATCCACTCAGTTTTTGTTAAAATAAAGCGTAAAGTCTTAAAATACGGGCTTGCATTTCTCACAGTTACGAAGCACTGGTGGAATAGTGAAGGTACAGGTGACTTACAGCGAACCCTTCAGCTTCTGTGCGTTGGGGGATGTTTTGCCTATTTTGCATAAAACCAATGGGAAAAGCTCATAATGGAAGAATTGTAAGGCTAAATGCATGTATGAGGACTCATTTAAAATGCTTATTTAGTCAGAGGCTAAAACACAACCTGAACCACATCAGCTCACACTTAGAAAGAAAATGCTTCTTCTTTTATATTTGAGTAGTGCATCATGTCAACCACATACAGCTCTGGAAAAAAAAGACTTCTGCATTTTTTTCTGAAATCAGCATCTCTACATGTATCACAGCCAACGTCTGTTGAATTCCAACACAGACACACTTCATTCTGCTTAAAGAGGTACCAGGAGTGGAATAAAGTCACCCAAAAACAATGGTAAAGACTGTGGAGAGCATGCCAAGACACATGAAAGCTGTTGCAACAAATATTGATTTCTTGATTGATTTCCTTAAGTGTAAACATTAGTATTATGTTGTTTTAAAATTATTTTTATCTTGTTTCTTTGCATTGTTTGAGGTCCGAAAACTTGTCATTTTCTGCAAATTAATGCTCTAAATGATAATATTTTTATTTGGAATTTGTTTATTTGGAATTTATAGACAGATAATCTATAACCTATTACATACCTATAAGTAGTAAAACCTGAAAAACTGATAATTTTGCAGTAGTCTCTTATTTTTCCAGAGCTGTATGCTATAAATAGTTTTACACCTGAGCTAAACTTTGTGGGAGCTTGTAAGTTTTAAGTTTGTTGTAATACTAGTGTCTCCAAACCTGAACCCTGATGCTGTACATGTGAACAGGTTAAAGTCTGTTTTACAACACTTGACTGCAGAAATGCAAGAGCTTTGCATCATTATGGTGCTATTGCTGACGTCAGCATTAGTTGGCTGTTGTTCTCTTCTGTTCTGCACAGCAACATTTCATTCATTAGTGTCAGTAGCTGCTTGCAGCCTGCAACACGGCTGCAGTGACACCTTGTTATGATTCAGTGATAAAACGCAGCAGTGTGTCCATTAGTAGAAGGTCAGTGTGGCGTTGGGACTGTTTACTGGTTTTCTCAAGTCCAAAGTCTCAACTGTTTGTTCAGAAACTCAAATTCCTTCTGTATCTGTGTGATTCTTGCTGAGACTGGCGCTTTTGTTTTGTTTCTCACACTGTAAAAATTCTTAACTTGTATCTTTCCGTATGTGACGAGGAGATGACAGTCAGTGTTTTCATTTTGCACACTGTAATGAAGATAAAGTCTATGTGAGCTGCCGAATGAAAGAATTCTCTTCGGTTGCTGAATAATTTATCTTTGATCCTACATTTAATTTAGTAAACACTCTTCTGGAAGTGTGTAGCTGTCAGATGATAGCGAGAGGAAACTGAGAGGATGTTGATTAATATTTGATTGACTGTGAGGTCGCCTTTTGGGGGCTTTGCAGGGGAAGAGACAAACTTAGTCATGTATTTTCTGAGTAATTCCTGCTAAGATTGAACTTGAAACCTGGGCTGTTTGATGGCTGGGGTTTACTACATATGTGCAGTTCAGATATCTCAGTAATGTAAACCAAATTGATGTTCTACGTATTGGGTAACTTAACCAATCTGCTACTATGTACTGGTTTTGATCAAACTTTTTTTTTTTTTTTTTTTTCGCATTTTGCATCATCTACCTTCATTTTTTTGTTCTCTTTTATATCAACACGCCTGATCTTAGTCATTTGCTCCACCTCACTGCACTGTAGATTTGGTATAAAACAGTAAAAAGGTGTAAATCTTAGATAAAGTAAGTCTCAAAGACATATTCCCAGGAATGTTGTCCTGTCTGTGTGTGTGTCCAGGTTGAAAAGGGCTGCCATTCTGGCTCAAGCGCGATCGCTTTGGCTGCCTGCGACATGGTTGAATTAGGTCTGATTCATTCCCAGTCCCTGGCTGGGTCAGGAATCCCTATTGTCATGTGATCTTTGACATGCACCCAGCGTGGTTTTGCCTGAAGGGAGCAGGACAGGGAAGGGGGAGGGGAGCGGCTGTAAGGGGACACCCTGCCGTGCCATTTAATGGCTGAATTAGATGCCACATTAAAAATCACAGCTGGTTTGGGGTTTCCTCCTTCTCAGAGCAGGGACATGATGGCTGGAAGAACCAGAGGAAACAGATGAGGGAAATATTTGAAATAGGTCTGCAAAGTGCTGGAAGAGGATAACAGATCCTGTTTGATCTCTATATTACTGTTTTTAATTGGAGTAAGTTTTATATCTGTAGAATTGATAGTGAATAAAGAAGTACTCAAGAAGTACTCAAGGATACTCCATTACAAGTAAAAGCCCAGCATAAAAAATACTACTTAAGAAAAAGTAAATCAGTATTAACAGCAACATGTAATTCAAGTAAAGTATAGTACTTTACTGAATTTAAATGAGATAACTGATGGATCCCTCGAAAGGGCCAGCACATAAATATAAGGGGCTGGTAACAGGGGAAAAAAAGTTGTGATTCAGGTTTATACTTGTTTTTTCTAATCTTTGATTTTTAGTGACATATTCTACCATTTAAACATTTATTGAAATGAGACCATGTGAGAAGTTTACAAGGGAAAAAAATCACTATTTGGTAGAACTGTTAACAACTCACTGACATTTGAAATGTGAGCCGACTACAGACTGCTGTTTGTAACATGTCAAAAGACAAAAAGGTTGAAACCCCTGGTTTTATCTTTAACACAGTGTTGTATTTTAAACGCCTTTAATGTTATCCACTGGGTCAAATCTGCATCTGAACATGTACCTAAACATTTGACCTAAATATAGTACTTGAGTAAATGTACTTATTTATTTTCCACCACTAAGGATTAGGTGTTTTTGAGAGACGGCATTTAAAGTGATCCTGCAGCTTCCATCTGATTTTTCTGAAGGCCTGGTTGGTCGGGACTACTGATGTTATAATAATATACGGGGGAATGACAGGCCCGGAACACAGCATCCTCTGACATACATCTGTTGACACATCGTGCAGTTGCAGCATTTGCAGGAAGACATCTGCTTCCATACCTCAAATGTGTCCCTGGAATGAGGGTCTGAATGTTTTTTGTAGATTGCTTGTCATGATTACTGGGCAAAACATAGTTTTTCTCAAAACAAGCCAAACAAGTCATTGAAAAATCATAAGGTTCATGATCCTTTTTTTTTTATTCCACCAGATTGTTTTGCTCAATGCATGTAGTGACTGAGCATTGCACTTTTCCACAGAAAAGTTCATTCACCAGGGTCAAGACACCAACAACATTCATAATTTATTAGAAATCGTGTTTGCTCTTGGTTTGGTGATATCTGTCATAAAAGTATCTGAAAGTGCAGCACTGTAGAACAAAGGTTCTGTTATTTGCAGTGTTTGTTGTATAGAGAGACTGAAAGGACATTTGGGGACAAAGGGGAAGACAGAGGGAAGAGAAGGTGCTTGGCTGAGTTCAAACCTGACCTGACCGGGTTGTGGTTCCATGAACATTATGTGCTTTGTCCACTGTGACAACGGGGAGCTCCGCCTGTGACTTATTATCTTTAAGGGACCAGGAGGCAGCCTTTGAATACCAGTATTTATTTTAACATTATATATTTAAATACCACAAAGTTTACTGAAGAGAATTTTCTATTATGAGAATACAAATGCACTTGCAATGTTAAAATTGATCTGTCATTGATTTAAAAGGCTTTCCAGTGTGTGCATCAAATCACACACATATGATTTCCTTAATTTAAGTAGATTTTCAGAAATTATTTGTCTTTTCTTTTACTGGTAATAGATGCTAAATATCCAACCCCTGAGAGATTATCTCACAGACATATATAGCATTATTTATTGATATAAACATATGGGAAAAAAGTAGTAAAATAGATGTGATTTTGTTCTTTGTATTTTTAAAAATATGAAAACACAGGTTCTTATTTGACTGAGTTTGCATTTACTTATTCTATGTTTTTTTTTTTTTTTTTTTTTTTTAAGTAGGAAACTTAAAAAAAAAAAAAAAAAAAGGAGAAACCCTGAACTCATCTTACACTCTTGACCTTACAGCTTCTCCACTGATTGATCTTCACCTTCAAGACTTTTTTTAGTGGTTACCAGCTTTCAGGTTGGTGCCTCTGTTAGGATCATTGTAACTCGCAAATGAAATAAATGGAGCGACTGTGCACAGATTCTGTTGACTCAGTGAACCTTGTGATGTCTAATCCCTGGATTTTCTAGTCAGTAAATCCACTTATTCATGATCGACATCTCTGGAGGTGCCTCATATCGAGGCTTTCAACTTATCTAGTTTGTTTCATTCTGTTGTGTCAGCCAACAGCATTTAAAATGTCATTAAGCCTCAACTAGGAAGATGCTTTATGTGTTTGAGTTGGAGCCTGGTTTGTGACTTTCAGTGTAGGCTTTCATGTGTGTGAGAGGATGTCGGTGGGGGTCATTCAAAATGTCAAGTGAATGTCTGGACCTCCCTTTGAGGTTCCTTTTTTCTCCTACGTTTTCAAAAACTTGCTGTGAGGGATTGACACTTCCTTTATATGTTTATGTTCCTACTTGTGCCAATGTGAGCCCATGTGTGCTACAGTTTTTGTCTGTCACTCACTAACATACACAAGCCAGATATAAGTTCCTAACTGAGGTTGCAAATTCTTTGGTAATGGACTGAACCTGCCTTTACAAAATCCTTTAATGCCTTGTTTTAAAAACAGTTGGGATATATTGTTTTATAAAGACTGTCTTCACTCAAAGGGACCTGTCTGTCTCCTACAACCCACACACTGTAATCAGACCACACTCCAACACAGCACAGCTGTCAAATATCAGGACTGAAAACTGTCTCTATACGAGAAACACGCATACTAAGGAGACTGAAAAGGAAATCTAGATTTGGTGTAGTTTACTTTAATGTGGACGTGTTTTTGTAAGAAACCCATGGTGGTCACATCCTGCTTTGATTACTTAATTCAGTCCATCTGGATCCTGCAGTGAATCTGAGGAGTTGTATATCTGTGCTGGACATTGAGAAACATGTCCCAATTTTACCCCTGTATCCTCAGAAACACTGTTTGAATTGGGGTGTATGTACACAGTGAAACATGTATAGTGCCAATCAGAAGTTTGGACACACCTTCAGCTTTGGTCTGATGCTGTCGGTAAATGCGGTTGTTGCTCTGTTCTGGTACATATAGACACAAGACCATTTTTCACTATTTCATCTTGTTTCATCCCCACCAGAGTATAAAGTCACACCATAGAGGCTCTGTCAACCTTTGCACAACTAGAAGTGCAGTCACTCAGTGGTGTAAAGTAACTATTACATTAAGATTGTAGGCTCTATTTCAGTAAAATATTGTTGATTGGAACCAATCTTTTTTTTTATCTTTTGACATCTTAAAAAAGTGTAGTGCAGTCATAATCTTATATACTCAGGAGTTATCTGCTCTACCAGATAGCGATTTTCCTGTTAAACTTCTTGCATGGTTTCACTTTAATAAATGTTCAGATAAGCCAATATTTCACCAAAGACCTCCATCCGGCATATTGTGACTCCCACCCAACATTGTTGTTCTATACTTATTGTGTATTCAAAAAGTATAGAACAACAATGTTGGGTGGGAGTTTCACTATTGTGGAATGAGAAGTATCAGTTCCCATCACTGTTAGCTGAAAAATCTGGTTATAGATTAATCCAAGATAAAGTTGTTATTTTGACAAGCAATTCATAGTGATAATGCTCATATATAAATAAATATAAAAAATAAGTTACAGCCTCAACAGTTCATACCTACCTCAAGCATGGAAAGTGTTTTAGGTGCAAAGAAAACAAGCCATGCAGGTGCAAGATATCACCACCAGGCAGCCCCAATTGACGGCGCCTGTTTGAAGGTCCATTTATCCCATGTTATTGTGATCCAGAAACCAGGGTTTCTTCCAAATATTACCAAAATTTAGTCATCTGTTCATGAGTCCATTCCCAATATTCGCTGAAAGTTTGACTAAAATCCGTCCAAAACTTTTTGAGATATTTTGCTAACAGACGGACAGACAGATAAACGCTGGCTAAAACATAACCTCCTCGGCGGAGGTAATCAAAAATTACACAAAAAGTCCAAAAAGTTAAATCAGATTCGTGTATCAGAACTTTCTCTTTTATTTTCTTCTCCCATTAATCGTCTGACTCCCCCTCACATTCATATGGGAGCCATTGGTAAAACCAATATAAAGGAGTTGAAACTAGCTCCATCTACAGCACTGAACACTGATGTATCATAATAATAATCTAATGTCATATCTGAGGGACAAAATGAATATTTTCACGTTAACAATGTAACTACATTCTTCTGCTAATACAACCTACTGAGGTAATTGTCATTTAGTTATGTGGTTAGAAAGGAGGAAATCATCCTGGGAAAACCTATCCTGGCAGACACCTTATCATATGCAAGGACAACAACATCACATTATAATATAGAAAGCTTCCGCTTGCTGTGTCAATTGAAATTAATGGTTTGATGGATGCATGATATGAATGAACTGAAAATGCCTTATTGTTGTTCCCACATGACCTGGTAATAAGCAACCATGTTTTCTCAGACGTCTGTTGATTGGTTTATATACACACTAATGTGTCTTTTGAACCTTGCATATACTTAGATTAGATGCTAAACAACTGTTAACTAACTGTATAGGAAGTGCATTTGCACAGCTTTTTCTAGTATTTGTTCTGTATTTGCGACCCCCTATCATCTTGCTTTTCCAGGGCCTGAGCGTCCTCCTGAATGTGGCAGACAGCTGTTATTTGTATTTTTATGTGCTCCCACCTCTCGGTGTTTCAGGTGCTCTCTCATGCTGTCCCTGATGTCAAAATGCCAGGTTGACAGCGGCAAAATACAGAGGGACACCGTAATTACTGCTTGTGTTCCAAGAGGATTTGTAGGGCCACGCTCTGCACACCCAACTATCTCCAGCACTAATGGTACACTGAGTGCCCTCTTACCTCTCTGCACCTTTTTCCTGTTTGTGGTCAAACCCTCACTTATTTGCTCTTCTTTCCCAGCCATGTAACAGGTAGTGGAAGGTGTGAGGCTTTTCATTGCAAATAACATGACTCTACAGTATATGCAGGTTTTGTTTTTAAAAATCTGAACATCAAGCCAGATATTATCAACACTTTAAAAGGTAAAACGAAGCCTTGTCCATCTCTGTAACCTTGGTTATGCATATTTGAAGATTATTTGGATGTGAATTTGCTTCAGAAAAATATTTGGACAGTTTTATTTTATTTGAACAGATTTACTAAAAAAAGAGGATACATACTTTGTGTGGATTTTGATTCCACTAACTTTGTTGCAGGAGCAATAGAGTGCAACATGTTGAAGCAAGTTACCAAGCTTCTTCAAGCAGCAACAGAAATCTCACAATGAACTATGTCATGGGTGAACACAGCAAGTAGTGCAGTAATGTGTTGTAATGTTGTTGTAGACCTGTCGACCACCCAGACTACCTTAGCAAAAAGGCTTATGGAAGCTTTAGAACCATTACATTTCAAGCAAGGCTCACTTCTATTCCTTGTGGTCAGTCTGCCAGCAGTGTAGGCTGCAGAGTGCTGGTTTCCATGGCCACCAGGTGCAGATTTTTCCACCACAAAGCCTTATTTGGCTGTAGCAAAGGAAACTGGATCCATCTACCTGGCACTTTGTCCCTGTCTCCAGCTTTAGGGAGTGTTCACTTGTCCTCACTGTCAACCTGAAGAACACAGGGAGGCATGAAACTGGAGACCCCCCCCACTCCCTCTCCACCCATTTACATTTGCTTGTTCTAAGAAATCTATACCATCATCTTTTCAATCTCCATGAATAAGGATGGATTCAGAGTGCCTGAGACTATATTGACTGCTCAATGTCCACAGTTGTCTTTTGAAAGTAATTTGCAGACTTAGATCTAAATGGAGCATATTTTAAATGTCAAATGTGACACAGGTCAATACAAGCACAAGCTAGCAACCAATGGATTTTTTTTAATGAATGAATAGACCATTCAGGATTTCATGAGGCCCCTTTCGGGAATGCCATTGTGTGTTTCAAACTTCACTTGTGGTTATATCCCTCTTTTTGCTCTCCACGTCTCCTTCTTATCTTCTGATTGACTCTCATGATGTGCAGGCTGCTTTTCAAGTCATCCTTGAATTCCACTCATTCACCCGTCCTTCAAGAGCTGCCATGTCTGTAGTAGACACTTCTCTCTTTACCCCCTCACAAATCTCACACCATGGGGGTGTGAACTGAGGAGAATCCCATGGGATGGGGAGATTACCATCAAGCCTAGAGGTCCTGTGACAAAAGAGGGATTTGCTTAGTCCTGTATTTTGGTCCTCTACTTTCGTATGGTCTTGTCGGAAGTAGGACTTTTGATGAGATATTGGATTCCAATGACATGCCCTGTTGCCTTCACTCTACCTGTCAGAAATTGAGAAGTGGATATTCCAGTTGCATTTGGACTCGTTACTGGATGTGGATGTTTGCATCGCAGGCTTTAGAAACAAAGAGGGAACACAATGGTTTTGGTTGTCATTCGCCTTATAGATAAGTTGTTTTGCTTTGAAGTTGTGTGTCTCTTAGCATCAACTTCTAATTAGGAAAAATCCCCTAAAAGAGAGCAACAGAGCAGGGATCCCTCTTCCAGGAAGGACTGATTTGCAATAGAGTTTGTGTATTCAAAGTAGAACACAAATTACAAAATGCAGGATCTGAGCAGCATAAAAACAACAATGGAAACTGCAGAATGAAGCCTTGAACATGATTAAAGAATTGTAAGGATTGATAATGAATATGAAATAGGACTGAATGCTACAAGTTGTTTTGTTCTACATTCTTGCTCAATGTAGGGAGACACAGGGCTTAGGCTCTTGTCAGATCATGTGCGGAGCCTGGATTTCTACAAAGTGAATGCCTCGGTTGCTCATAACTTGGAAGCTGCTAATTGTTGTGTGAATCATGAGCTCGCAGACAATAAAGGGTGCCCTCTATTCACTCCAGGGTTGTTATGGGCCAGGTGGCACAGTGCCATCCATTGAGAGCTTTAGAGAAGAGGCTCATGGGCCAACCATGGGGACTCTAAATATTTAGAGGTCCAGTGAAAGATTTGCAGGGCCATTCGTCTGCTGAGACAGTGGTATTATCAGAGGGGGCAGACGGGCTGGAAGGTCTGCAGTTGAATTCCCCTCCTCACTGTTGACTGGCTGAAACATCCCATGAAACTCTGTTAGTGTCATGTTCAACAGAACCCTGTGGTTTCACAACTCCACTTTATAACCTTATTATTAGGGCTGGGTAATAGAAATAGCAGTGTAAAGTTTTTGTAACCCTCTGTTTCCTGTCTTGAATCTGTCTTTCCAAAGTAAAAGTAGAAAAGAAGGCAAGAAAAGAAATTACTGCAAAATGTCAAATTCATCTAATGGTATAAGGTGTCAGAAACCACAGAAACAATGGACGTTGCTGTGCGCCACAGCTGTAATAATCAGTCCAGCACTTAAATACATTACCATGGCTACACACTGTGCCACCCAGCAGACACCATTCAAACAGCTCCAACAGAGTCTTTATTTGTAGCCAAACTCGGCTAGTGTGTTTTTTTGTACTTGGCAGCCAATTATTGGCTTGGTGTGTGAAGACCCTTAAATCTGTAGCCAAAAGTTAAGGCAAATACCATTAGGGATAGGTATTGTTAGGATTTAATCTATACCAATACCACTTATCAGTCTTGATACCATTTATCAAGACTGATACATCATAATTCCATCTCTATTATCTATTTTATTGCTGGAAAACAAACAGTAAGTTTCTCAAGTGTCATAGCTGCTGAGCATCGAAAACATGCAGCGTCATCACCTGTCAACAGTGGCTTTATTATAATTAGAGGATGGTCAAAATAACATCATATAATGTTAAATAAAGATACTGTTTAATGCTGATTCAACATACACAACATAAATCACCAAAATGGGCCGACATGCAAAGCACATCATAAAGACTAGACACTTATCAAAATACTATGTTGCCAGCTCATCTAAGGTGCTGTAAATAATCTATAGGATAATAATATCAAAATAAATGAATAAATAAACAAAAAATAACTGGCACATACTAACTTTGGGCCTGGCAATGCTTGTTTTTTTTCTGTTGTTCTTCTGTTCTACTCTGGAGGCATTATAAGGTCATTGCACTATGAATGTCTAAGGGAGGGAATAAGATGAGAGGGAGAGGCTGTGTTAGAGAGTAAATCCCTGAAGCTTAGTTTTTATTTTGATCTCTATCTATATCATTTTGTGTGTCTGCATGCTGCCCTAAATGTTTCCTCTTCAAGAGCTAATATATTAAGATAATATTGATGCTGACTATGATCTTTGCTTGAAATACCATGCTCAGTGTAATTTACAACTCAAACTTCTCTGAAACAGGCTTCAAAATATATTTTCAGCTGGTTCACTAAGTTCACTTATTTCAGATCAGGTTGGTGCACCAGCTCACCAAAGCCCCATCACGTGGATTATAACATGCCTTTGCCTGGTTTAAGCTGAAACAGAGGAAGAGCATGACCTGTGGGCTCAAATGGGGAACAATGAATGCTGGCACCCTGGACCCTAATCTGCCCTGTACTAATTGATGGCCCTATATTATATTGTCTTGTCGATGAAAGCCCTCTTTGTCCCACTTACCTCTCTTCATCTACTGTATCCCTGGGGCCTCTGATGTAGCCATAGGCATAACGTCATTCCCTTCCAGCCATTGTCTCCGTTCATTAAAGGGGATTAAAGTGTCAGCTAAAGGTGAAGTATAAGCTAGCCAGTATTATTCACTGAGGGGTGATTGAAGGTGTTGTGCCTTGTAAGCTAAAAGTTTGTGCCCTCATCAACACCCCTTCTAGAGGATGAAACTTTGCCTTTCGGGGACTGGAGGGGATCCTCTGAGGGAAAGGTCAAAGTCTTTGCTTCTCATTTATCCGTGTGAATTCGATGTGATTAGTAAGTAACCGAGCAACAAGGATCAGGACCGAGGAATGGGTAGTGACTTTCAGCTGTGGACTTCTTTCAAATATGGTGGCATTTTTTAGAACCGATTCAACCTTCTTTAAATGACTATACTCTTGAAATCAGGCGCCTCAAACTGGCAAATGTTTGTGCAGACAGCTGTGTTTTGATACTGTTCGTTATGCAATAAGATCCATGATAAAAACATGCTGTAGTATGCAGACAAAGCCAGTAGTAACTCTGCAACTCAAAACAGCTGAATTTCATCACTCAAAATGGGGTGGTGTCATCATCGTTTTTACAAGAATCATGTCTTGCCAGCACAAACAGTGACGGAAAGAGTTGCAATGTTAAAAGATTCCAGTCTTACGGCTGGTATCAGAAGATTGCATCTTCAGGACTCCACAACGCCTGTCATGTAAAGAAAATGCAACAAAAGTGTTTTGTGCTGAAATCATTGTCATCTAAATTAAGCCTCAGTGATTTGCCACTTACAATACATTTACATATATTATTGTTTAGTGCAGAGTAGCTATGTGATGGATTCCACATCCCTTGCTTTTTATCTCATTTGTTTCAGCAGCTTCTGCACTGTGGAATTTGTACCACTGCAGAAGTCAAAGGTTTTAGCATACAATTCCTGCACATGCAAAGAAGAAGCTTTGTGACAAAACTGAAGTGCTTTACCCACCTTTCATGGTTGGATTTACTGTCAAAGTGTTGATCTGCATTGACATGTTCTTGAAGTGCTGTGCAAAGCTGAAACTCAACACTTGAGTGAGGCCTTGCATGTTCAAAGAAACAGTGAAAGGACAAAGAGATGGGGCTGGCCAGCAGACTGATATAACAGTCTGATGCTTACATGACTGGGTTACCTACCTAGAAATGAGATCTGCATGCACATTCTTTCCACCTGAAGCCAACGTCTTCAATGGACGATGTTATTTACTTATGCATTCAGGAGTACAAGATTAATGGAAGGAAAGTCATTCTTGGCATTTGCTGCTAAAACACTGAGAGGATGTGCATATATATTTGCATCTTTGCCAGCATTTTTAGCTGCTTGGTAAATCTTCGACCTGTGTAGACAGGTATATGGTGGAGACCTGATAAATGTGAGGAAATGATAAAAATAAATAGATGAATGAGGAAGTTGAAATGGTCCAATGGTCGTCATCTTCATAAGCAGAAAAAACTTTGAAGCTCACAGGGTTGGTCCCTTATAATTTAAAGTTTCAAAGGTTTTGGACTGTTTGTGGGTAAGTCTAATGTACATTGTGTCAAAAACAGTTTTTAACATACTGTAAATACAGGAGAGTAGAGTTTGTAGGAAAGGAAATGTTTTAATCTGAGAATATGGAGAATGATGAAAAAGGGGGAAATTAGAGGGGGCTGAAATTATAGACAGTAGCACAAAAAATGACAACTTTTTATCTCAACTGCATTAAGACTCTATATGCAATAATTATAATGGAATAAACTACTGTACATTATCAGTTTATATGTCGCTGTGTATTTGAGTTTACTTCTCACTAGAGTGAAGGAGTCTGCTTTGAACATCATTTGGAAATGGTTCAAGATTCAGCCTTTTTGTCTTTTGATGTCTTACAAACAGCAGGATGTAGTCAGCTCAGATTTCACATTCATTTCATCTATGAGTTAATATCTCCAACAAATAGTATTTTTTACCTCTAAACCTCTCACATTGTTTCATTGCAGAAACTTTTCAAATGGTGCAATATTTTCTAAACAATCAAATTTAATTTTTCCTTCTTTCCTTTCCATTAATCACCGAATGCATATTTACTGTATCTGCTGACCCCTTTGAGGGACCTGAGCCCTAGGTTGGAAAACATTGGACTAAATTACCTAACTGTATTTAAAGTAGTTGAAAGTAGCTCTGCCTCCAGCAGCTACAATGGTTACATGCTCCTTATACACTGATGCTTCAGTATCAATAAGCTGTTGATGCCTTGTATAATAATATGGTATTGCAGGAGTAGTTTTACTTTTATTTAAGTGGATTTTTTCATACAGGAGCTCTACTTGTAATGTTATATTTTATATTGCACCACTGGTACTTTTACCTTGAGGGATCTGAGGATTTTTCAATCACTGGTTGTTACTGAGCAACATATTTTATTGATGTGATTTTCAATGTGTGATATAGGGAACTATAACATATATATTTTTTTTTACATTTTCTATGTAAAATAAATTGTCAATAACTTTTTCTGCATGACTGGCAGAAGAATGTTAAGAATGTTGAAAGCCTGGGAAGTTCACAGTGGACAGTGCACAGCAAAGAGGTGGGCCTCTATTTTATTAGATATGAGCATGTCTTGGAATGTGACTGTGATGTACCTTTTTGACTCATGGAGCTAACAAGCAACAGCAAGTTAGAGTCTTCAACTCCTTTCAAAAATATTAATTTATGGTTTCTTATCATATTTAAAGTATATAAATCATGCTTTTGAAGATATGAGCTGCAGATGATAAGCATCTCTTACCTCCATTTTTTGTTATGTTCACCACACTTTTGGTATGCTTTCCCACCAGTGGGCTTTTCCTTTAACTGAAAGGAAACAATGTTGTGCTTACTGTAGATAGATAACCATTATCACAAAGCAGGTGCATTCACTGATAGCATAAAGTCAAAGCAAACACAAAACCTTCTGCAGCTGTTCCACAAAGCCCTGCAGTGAAGATAACTGTGAAGCTGCAGCACCTTGTAGGGCTCGGTGAAATTATCCAAAATTCTTATCCTGATATTTTTTATCTGAATGGCAATATATGATATCTATCAATATTTTTTTTCCATATAATAACACAAAAAAGAAAAGAAAAAAATTGAAGCAACTAGCTGCTTGCTTTAAGGTATAACAAGTGCTATATTGATATAAACAATATGGCGTAATCCTATATCTCGCATGGGATATAGGATCACCCTGCCCGAGCACCTTGTAATCGCTACTCTGTGATGTAAACTCATTTTCCAGTGTTCAGTTGTTCAGAGGCCTCTGTAATGGTTCAGTTAGCTCGCTTTGAGTGATGGTATGACAAAAAAAACTGTTCATTATCACATTTGAGAGGCTGCAGGCATAAATTATTTGACTTGACTTGAAAAGTGACTCCAGCTTCCTCCCACAGTCCAAAAACATGCTGAAGTTAATTGGTGACTCTAAATTGCCCGTAGGTGTGAGTGTGTGAGTGAATGGTGTATGTACCCCACAATTGGCTGCCGACCGTCTGGGGTGTATCCCTGCCTCTCGCCGTAACGTGCAGGGATAGGATAATGTGCTGCTCCAGCAGACCCCTGCGACCTTAATGAGGAATAAGCAGGTATAGAAAATGACTGACTGACTGACTTGAAAAGTGATAATTAGTCGATTATGAAAATATTTGATTTCTTTTGGTGGGTTTATCTGAAGATTATTCAAATTATCACACAGCTCAAGGATGTAATTCCAAAACCTTCTTTAAACTTATTTTACTTAATTTTCTTAGGACCAGAGGGTGATGAAGTACAAAGCACTGGTGTTTAAGTAAAAGTACAATATTAGTATTAATAACCAAATTAAATTATCAAAGCAAAAGTACTCATTATACATACTGTTTTATCACTATAGTATATTATTTATTTCTAACACCAACATTTAGCAGCATTTTAATTTAGAAGTTCACTATGATACTTTAGGTAGATTAATAGTAAAAGTACTGCTGTATTTAACATTATTACAAGTTGATCTGAACCATCATTTCTTTTCATTGCTTCTCTTTGACAGATATATTTTGTTTAACATTTAAGCATAGCTGCATACACGTTAACCTTCTGGGAAAAAAAAACATCCATCATTCATTAAACCAACTTAAGAAATGTATGACTGATGTCAGACATTGGCTGCTCCCAAATCTGCCAAGGGTAGTAACCTCCCAGCAAACATTTTAATTTTCTTTAATACTGATTTCTGTTCCTGGAAAAAATGTCACCAGCTACAGCTGTCCCAGGATTTAACCTGTTAGTTAAGTGAACTTTTTTTTATATATTATATAAATTGTAAAGGTAATAAATAATTACAGACATCTTTCTTTTCCTAAAACCTGCAGTAAGGCTATTTGAATAGAATGAAACTGGAGCCTTTCTCCCACCGCTCCCTTGTTGTTCTATTCCCACTGCTTTTCTGTTTGAGCAAGGCTGCATTGGAAATGGGTCAAGTGGGAAGCTTAAAGAGCTCAAACACACATTGTGTGAACCCTATGGTCTGTGGTTAGACCCACATTGTTTGTGTTTTATCTTATAGCAGCAATGCCCCGTATGTGGCAATATCATGTTATCCTTCTCTTATGGTGTATTAGTTTAAATTGACCTAAATAAAGCTGTCTTTCTACACCCCTAGAGACTAAAATTCAACATGCCCCTACGAGTTTAGTCAGATAATAAACCATGTTCTGTCTGACAGTTCTAACCATGTGTATTTAACAATCAGAGTACTTTAATCTGTAGGCAAATGTGATTAAATAATATAGAAATACACGGCTTGGGCCAATGCACATATTTACCCTTGCAATACTGTCCAGTACAAATATCTTGACATATACAATATTATCATGGCAAAATTCTCTTTAATTAAATAAAATAAAATTGTAAAAGAAAGTTTTAAGCTAAATCACAAGTTTCCCACAGAGCAAGTAGCATTTTGTGTAGCTGTGTTTCGCTAAAAGCGTCGTACCTTGTTTACCTAGGTTTGCATGGCTCTTAATCACTCTCACTCACTCGCTCACTTGACATTGCAAGGCAGATTCCATTTGTGGTGCTCGGTTTTCATTGTGTGGTGCAGCCCTGATGTGTGGGAAACCCTGGATTGTATTATTATACTTTGTTTCAGTTACTTTTTCTACACCTTTGATTTAAAAGTGTTTTCTGGGAGTTTATCCCAGATGTGTGGACCATAAAAACTGGTTGCTGCTTCTCTATAAAGTTTTATATTAGCACCCACCAGGGTATATTATAGAGCATGTTGAATATCCTTTATATTCAACATACTCTATAATAAACTCTGGTGTGTGCTAATATAAAACTTGAGCAGGAAAGTCAAACCTACTATGGTGACATCATGCCACAAGCTTCATGGTTACTGATTATTGGAGACCTCCAGTCAATGGAGTCTTGCAATTTCTTGTAATTTTTGGTCATTTGTTCTCACATTGTAGGACTGGTTTAAATCTGACCTCTGATATTGGATCAGATTATATTCTGTGAGTTTTGGCTGAGTAAAAGAACTACAGCAGTTGCCGCAGAGTCAGTTTAGAGGCACATGTCCTCCCTCAGTCATTTTACAGGCACTAAACCAACTAAAAGATTCCTTCATGCTGTATGTGACCTGCCACTCTGCTTTTAAAGTCTCCCCCCAAGCCGTAAGATGTACGATTTGATGAACATACGCCCAGTGATGACATTTAATGTGAGTGGCTGCTGTTTGACTGATGAGACTCAGAGAACTTACTTTGTTGTTTGAGAGTATAAAGCAATTTAAGTTGATATACCCCACAATAAAGTATAAAAGGAGCATCAATTAAGCAAACAGGCATGTTTCATCAGTATCTAATCAAATGTAATGTGATGTGCCTTCCCGTGACACTGCATTGATGGATGTGCTTTTACCCCCCCATACCATGGCAGCACCCTGAGGTGCTGTCAAATCAAGCCTCCACTTCCCCGCCCTCTCAAACTCCTCCCGCAGGCTCCTGACTGTCTCAGACCAGGACAAATAAAACCGTTTTTTCGAAAGAGGTGTATCTGTGTGAGTGGGTGGGGGGGCCGGGGGTCCACGGGGCTCTGTGTTAAAACGCTGGCCACTTTCCAAGAGTTTAATACATCACTGAAAATTCACAATGGGGTGAAAAGTACACTGGAAACAAATTGCTCCTTAATAAAGTGAGTGGAGAGCTCAGAGAGGGGATGAGGCAGATCAGGGCTGGTGGTTACAAGTAACCCAAGTGATTAGTAAAGTGTTTTTAGTTGTAAGGAATAAGTTCTTTCAAGTTACTTTTCTACTCCTTACTACTAGTCTGATTGGGGGTGGAGTGTGTGTGTGAATCGCCTCTACTCCACAGGTGGAGATATAATTCATATCTCGAGAAAAACGTCACTTCATTTGCCAGGATGCTAATTATGCAAAACTGTTGCCTTTGACGGCATTTCACCAAAGCCATAACTCAAACCTTGAAGTGAATCCTGTTACCTAAAATCTCTAATCCAATGAATTCTGTGATGAAATCATCATGATCAAGCTGATTTACTGGATAAACGAGGTGCCATAAGATTGGTGTACATTATGATGTGTTCAAGGTCTGCTCAGTAAAATGAGTATGAGGTGAAGGTAAGCTTCAAAGGTAAACTGAATCTTGGAAATTTCAGCCTTTGGCGAGAAACTTGAGTAAACATAGTGGGTTGGATGAGGAATGTGTTTGTTTTCCAGCAAGTTAAAATAGATAATAAACACAGATATAGGGAAATAGAGTAAGAAAGGCGAAGAGGAGGAGAGAGAAAGAGTTTGTTCATACTTTTATCTGCTTTAATTTACTTTTATCAATAAATGTTGTTTTTTCATTATTTTGCACTAGCAAACACCGTAAAACACATTAAAATATGTTAAAATATAAACTATAATATTTATAATATAAAATACGTTAAGTACTATTAATATTATTAAGTATTTAAGGATAGCATAGATTTTCACCACTATTTCCTTGTGAATAGCTGAACAGCAGTAAAGGCCATTGGGACATGTTGGCATATTCACATGAGGTGTGCATTTGCCTCCACTTCCTGATCCGTACCTTCTTCTCGGCTCCTGCCACCGCTCAGGTATTTGGACACATTCCGGCCGTGCATTCCGCCGCTCAGCCCATACAGCCGAGCAGCGCTATTGGGTTACTGCAGCGTTACCTAATAGGCCTGATCTGGGCTCAAAAGGGGAATAGTTAAGACTGGCTTCCTTATTAAGTCGAGGAGGCAGAAAAGTCTGCACCTCTTACCTTCTGCAGGTTGGATGGCAGAGCCAGACCCTTCCATCTGCTGACCAGACCTACTACCTGCAGGTGGCATTCTTACATGGACTTTCTCAGTGAAACCAGAGAGCTGCACATTTTTTTTCAGGAAAAAACCCAAAAGATGTGAAGCCGGTAAACACCATATATCTGAGTGAAGCCCAGGGCACCAGGGGTTATTAAATGCTTAAGGAGACTGATCACATTCTAACCAACCACAACTGATGGTTTCCTGGACAAATAGTTTTAATTAGTTTCTCTTGAAGGAGGAGGGAATTGTGGTTGCAGCTCATCCTGATTTTATTTGTTATCATCTCTGGTGTGTTCAGGCTCTAAATGTCCTGCCTGTTACAATTTGTAACTCCTGTGGTGAACTTTTGTCCTTGTTGTATTTATTTCCTAGTTAAATGGTGCTTTGTTTATCCAAGAGGACACAACACACACACACACACACACACGTTTTCTTCCCAACTAGAGTTCACCTTCCTCTTTGCACCATGGTGTTAAGCTGTATGTGTGTGTGTGGTTCAGAAAATGTCCCTCACCCTGACTTCATTTTATCTCTGCTCCCCCTCAGTGAGTCCAAATGGCCATAAGCTCAGTGGCTGAAGTCAAAGTGAGGGATCACACACACACACACACACACACACACACACACACACACACACACACACACACACACACACACACACACACACACACACACACACACACACCACACACACACACACAGACAGAGTGAAGTCGCCTTGGTGAATAGTCACAGTGTGTGGGGAATGCCTTAGAGCAGACAATAGCCATGTATCCTCACATCTGCCTCCATCCAAGTAAAACAGGACTCTGAGATCTGTTTTCCCTCAGCTGAGCTCCATGTTACAGACCAACACAGATTGTTTTTCTTCTTGTGAAATAGATAAGTAGGGCACCACTTCAATTTTTTTTTTTTTTTATAGCAAAAACAGATACACACAGTGCCCTTTCCTTTATACTATCAAAAAAGGACTGTGGGTTAATATGCTTTTGCTGCATTAATGAGTATGGTTGGTTACTGAGAACCAGCCTTAATATGAAATATGAAACCAATGAATGAAATCTGTGTTGAAATCAGCAGGATTAGAGCTGGTTTTATAAATAGGTGCCATATGATTACATTATGATGTGTTCATGGTCTGCTCTGTAAATTAGGAGAAGTAAATAAAACGTCATCATGGTGTGTTCAATTGTAACATTAATATAGGAAAATTTAGGTTTTGGGAGAAGATTAAATAATTACAGACGTTTGGATGAAAAATCAGTTGTGTGAGAGTAAAGGAACCTTTTTTTTCAGTGTATTTCGGGGTCCATGTTTGCCCACGAGTTCTGTCAAATCTTTGAAGTCAAGGGATGAAAGGATGAAGCCGCTCCATCTTCCATCTTGACTTTTGTCTACAAGGGCAGCTGGTGGACGTTTAAGTGTCCTCCACACCCCTGGAACCTTGCATCTTGTCCTAGGACCATGTCATAAAAGCCAAGTTGCAGGGGACAGAAAGGGACATGTAAAGAGAGAACAGGTATTCAGATGCAGTCGCCCACCCACATTTTAAAAGGCAGCATTTTGTCTACATGACACAATCCTTAAATTCCCCTCCTGTTGGTTTTCTTTAATTTTGTTGCAATCAACATGTTACATTGCTGTGTCTGAAGCCTTTGTGCAGTTTAAAATCTTCCACTCTTCCGCCCTACTCTTCCCTGTAATGAAGCTTGGAATACGAATACGAATAATGCTAATGGGAGCTTAAAAAACCCATAAAAGGCTTTCCTTCTAGAACATCCCCCGTAAGAACGGAATATCAAGGTTCCGTGACGAGGATCTGATCTTTTCCTTCCATCTGCTCTTTAGTTAGTAAAACACATGCTGATTTGGATTGAGCTGACTGACCTGCTTCGTCCTATTAAACCCCGAGGTTCACACATTAAGAACAACAAAATGTATAAATTAGACTGTTTATATCTGCACAGTAAATCACATTTACCATTATATCATATTGGAAATCCATCATGTTAAATAGCACATATGGAATCTTTAGGAACGTTTTCGGAAATGAGTTTGAAACTTTGCAGTAAAACAACATTGCTGCAGCCAAAGTAATGATGAAGGAAATCCCTGAACGTCTGTTTAAATGATTACGGTCCATAGCAGTAATTCAATTGCAGTGTT
Organism: Lepturacanthus savala; assembly: GCA_030544235.1. Lineage (NCBI taxonomy): Eukaryota > Metazoa > Chordata > Actinopteri > Scombriformes > Trichiuridae > Lepturacanthus > Lepturacanthus savala. The sequence continues at coordinate 23,290,284 of CM060470.1, forward strand.
ACATGAATGAAAGATGACAAATCTCTCTCTCTATCTCTCTCCCTCTCTCCTCCTACACTGTCAGGTGGATTTTTCCTACTTGATCATGAAATTGTTGCGGATGTGAAGTAAATCACACCTCCATGTTTTCCCCTCCTCCGACTCCCTCCGGAATCATATAGTCATGCTTTACCAATCAGTGACACTTGATTCCGTGTCTCCTCCACACTGCAGAATAAAGATTTATCATTTTTTTCTTTACAACTTAAAGGAAACAGGAGGCGTTTGCAATGGCAGATGCTGCTTTCTGATTTTCTCATTTTCAGACCCTCAGGGACTTCAAGTTTGAAATCTATTTTTAATTCAGCCATGACGACAAGATATAAGCCAAAGGTTTGAGTGACACTGCATCGGCGGTGACTACTGTCCATCAGCACAATAAGGAGAAGCAAGGAGAAGAGTATTTTCTGACCTTACAGAGAACCGGGACAGAGCCTGTAGGTGGTAGAAAACTCCGCCTCCTTTAACCAACCACAAAACCTTCGGCCCCGGGGCGATACTTTTGGTGTCTCTGCCTGCCGTTTCTCTTTCACATGCAGGATTTTGCTATTGCGAAGCCTGAACCAACATGATTGGAATGCCTTTTTTTCCCCCTCTTTTGTCCTCTTTTTTTGTAAAGAGGCTCTTTTGTTCTAATGGGATAATTTAAGTAGGAATGTTTTCACTTTGAGGTTCTGAGCTGAGGCTGGAGGGCTGTCGAGGGTTGAGAGGAAAGAATGAAATCATGAATGAGACGAGAGCTTTGTTGGTCACAAATGATGGTCCGTCTCTGCTGTGTTCTCATTAACATTTGAGAAGTTCGACAATCATTATTAAGATTTCTATTGTCACTGGTGCTGAGCTGCATCCAATTTTCTTTGTTTACTCAACTTCCGACTCCTAATTAGACTTTATATAATTAATCCAGCTCAATCCCTACAATTCCTCACTGGTAAACACCACAGTAGTTAGTTTTCCCTCATCTTAGCTACTGAAATCAATGTGAACTTTAGTTAAAAAAAGAAGGAATGAATAGAGGAGGAGTTTCAGCAATAAATGTCTTCCTTCACCTGTGATGTAATGTTACAACTATACAGTCACCACCCAACCCCCATTCAGTCATTTAAATCAGCCAATCAGAGCAGAGGTTCATTAATATGAATGAGATAGGCAGAAAATAACCTGATTTTCTATAGCTTCAGAGATAGGCTTGAGTGAGGAAATGTAAAACTACACAACATGATATTTATGTTTTAAAACTACAAATATACCTGTTTTTGACATCACAATGTCAAGTAAAACCCAGGGAAAGTCAAAAATACAGAACTTATGGCTCAGTAATGACTTGTATGTGACACACTGCAATGTAAAACTAAAGCCCATTTTATGCTCTTTTATTTTCTTCCTTTCTTCATTTTTGTGTGGCTCTACAGTGATTGTGTGATGTTAAGACTCAGAGAGCTTTGAACCCTGCTGACCTACACTCAACACTGTTCCTGAATGCATCTGAATGAGGCACTTTCCTGAGCTCCTGATCAATTTTTTTTCCCCTTGTTCCTACTGTTGAATATTTGAGCAGAACGAGATATGAGCAGTTTGTTTTCACCTTCATCTACTGAAAGGAACATTTCCTTTATTGAGAACAATTCTAAAAGCGCTGCCCACTATAATGATTTCTATCAGTTATAATTTTAGAGTCAGTCTCAGTCCAATATTTAACTACACAAGTTTATTTGGAAACCTGAAGCCTTCAGTGCACAAACACTAAAACTTTACACTGAAGGATTGTCCAGCAGTTAAACCTATGAAATGAAAAAATATTTGCGTATTTATCAATTTTATAATGAGGGAGGACTTTAGGAAGATAATTTATAATATTTTATATACATCTTAAAACGTGTGTGCAGGGGTTTTTAAAACAGCCTTTAGATCATTATGTTGGAAAATATAATTAATAGAACATATGAAGTAAACTACAGAAAATGATTCATTGCTATGGCCTGGGCCTACTGCTCCTGACATCACATAAACTATAATCACAGTTTTATGTCAGTTCAAAATGATAAGTATATAGTATGTAATGGCCGCCGGCTGTCTACAAGGCACGAGAAGAAGCTGCTTATTCAGTGTATAGAAATTACCTTCATTATGTGTAGAATTAAGTGGGAGTAACTGAGCCCAGGAGGCAAACCTTATTAGAACATATTGTTAATTTTACTACTCTCTTGTAGCAGCTGTCAATATTAAAGCAATAGAGGAAATGTTCAATTGCTATGAATACACATATCACAGTGTAATTGCCCTTTAGTGTTGCTTTGGTTGTTAGAATTGTCAGAATTTACAGCACATCAATTCCTCATCTGTTGCTTGGGTTTGAATGACTGAGGACAGTCATTTTATTCATGATTATGAGTCAGCAGTTTTTTTACAACTGCCTTTGCTTGCTGGTATTGTCTTTGTCTTCCACAGGGACTTTCATCTGCAAACTGTTTCTTTGCTTACAGTGGATTATAGAGATGAGGTTTCAGTGAGCATGCAAAGCAAAAGAATTTCCTCTTTTTTATCCCAGTTCCTCCTCCGCAACTCACAACATATCTGCTGAGCTGAAAACACAATTCCCATCTGTCTTTTGGTAACTTGTGTTTTGGGTGGTGGCTTTGCTTGTGAATATGTTTGGTGAACAGTTTATACAGATCAGGGCTTTGTTACGAATTTTTAAACATGTATTTCTGTGAGATAGTGGTAAATGGTACAGTAGTGATGCTCTGACCAGGCTTTACAGAGGTAATAGTATTTACTCATTTGAAATGAAGAGTGGAGTGCACAGGAAGTTCTGCTTGCACCCAATGGACTTCACACTTCATATAGCACCCTTTTGCATTCTTAGCAATACACCCACCAAGAGTCAATGGAATAAATGGTTTTCAAGATATGTGAAGGACATTCATAGACATAGATACAGAAAGAAAGATCCCTTCATCTATAGTTGCATGAGGAGTGGTGAAGATGTTGATTGTGAGACTTAGAGTTCACTCCATAGTCACTATAGGCTGATGCAGCAGTAACTTGGGTCCCCAGCAATACACCCACCAAATGTTCCATCCAAACTCTCTTATTTGAGTTTTACCCTCCAGTCGCCGCCCAGTACACCTAAATGATGACTGCAGTAAATATAGAGTTTTATCTTTGAGAGAATGAAGACTTTACTTAGCTTGAATTTGCAGCAGTATCAGTGGATTCAGACCGTGACCGATTCTCCTGCAGCATTATCCACTTTTCTGGCGTGTCCTTGTTTTCCAGTCAGACATCATTCATCTCAGTGATCATCACAAACAGCCCTGCCAGGTTTATTAGGAGATGGTTTGTGTTGGTTTTCATCACCTAATCTAAAACACTGTTGGAAAATGGTGAAGGTTTTCCATCCCTGTTTGCCAGTACCTGAGATGACACGATTGATTTTTCTTTTTTTTTTTTTCCTTACCAAGAGTCCAAAACCCAAATATGTTCAGTTTGTGATGTTATAGCTCAAAGAAAGCAGTAACATCCTTACATTTTGAGAAGCTGCAAATAAGGAATCTTAACATTTTCCTTGATAAATTACTTTTATTATTACATTTTCTTTTGATTGACTAATCAATTTCAACCTTACAATGAGTCTGTGATTTATACTTCAAAGAATTCCCCCAATGTCCTGTTTAAATTTAAGTTGGAAAACACCTCTTTACCCCAAATTATGCGTTATTCTAGATAAATCAATGGTAAATGAGCGGGAATGTAAAAGCTAACAGATGTTAATAATAATAACCCAGATCTGGAGATGATAAAGCTATCGTGCAAACAAGTTTTAATTCATTTAATATTTCCATTTATTTTCCTGACAGACCGGTTGCAGACACTTGTTAGCTGGTCGGCTGAGTAAAGCTGCTGGTAATGACTCCCTTTCATTGGCACGGTCACAGAAGAATGCTCCTCTAACGGACACAGTCCCAGGACCTTTTGATGTTTAAAACACATGCTTCACCCATTTTGGGATTAAGAGGCTGAGGAAATGGCCTGGTTGACATTGCTGGAATTACCCAATGATTTGTAAAGTCAGAGGCTTAATTCCTGCCCCCTTCAGCATCAACTGGACTCACCGGATTGTGGAGACATGCAAAGCACGCACACACAAATACTGTAACCGATGAAGTGTCAAAACTCAGGCAAACACCTCCATACTGCGCTTCTTTGTTAGCTAGAATTATGTTCTGGGTGGTTCCTGCTCTGCACGGGACTATGCAACTACCTACAGCTCGGATATCATTAGATTTAGATAATCCGAACCTCTCCCAGGATGAAATTGTTGTTTTCATATTATTCTCTCCAAATCTGCCCCAACATCCAAATTGAACACACTGACAATTGTGAAAGACCCTTCGTGAAGATGCTGTAAATGTTTGTGAAGGTGTAGATGTTTGCAAATGGATTTTGCACAAACAAATCTCTGGTGTTTTTGGCCGTCTGGCAGGAGAGCCGTCTGGATTTCCCCTCCATCTGTTAGAAGAGGCGGAGAAATTTCCCATTTGCTTATTCTGATTCATGCTAGTTAACCGCAGAGCAACCTTTTTACTCATCAGGGCATGAGTCAGTGAGTGGAAATAAACACTGTCTGAGACTTTGAGGCTGAGATTTCATCTGTAATGAAACCGTGAGGATTTGCTTTGATTGTTCCGCAGGATCCATGACACATGAATCGACACACACATGCATATATATGTATAGATGTGTCTAATCGATTTTTACCCTAAACAGTAGCAGCAGTAACATTTTGACAGCCACCATCTTTATTCCTGTGTACACATGAGGCAGCACTAAACTCTTAAATATAAAGGCTCTTGTAGTTTGCACAAAGTGTGTGGTGAATATAAATAACCACAAAGGATGCTTCAAATCCCTGTAAGGAATGAAAAAAAGAACGGCTCGTGTAAAATCATGTCTCAGCCCATCGGTGTCTCAATCCGTTCCCGGCAGTGCGATGGTGGTTGGTTTGTACTGAAGCCAAGTTTACCAGCCAGGCTGCCTCGCCTGTATTATTACACGGGTGAGAAACGTTCAAAAAAAAAAAAAAAAACTTTCACTGTGTGTGACAGGAAATGCTCAGATAATGTGGGTAGACGGCACAATTACCCCTTTCGAGAGGAATCATTACAAAAGTTAAACATGATGTCAAATCCCACATAAAAGAGCAGCTGGTCACAACAGTAGCTTTTATTTTAGTGATGGATAGTTATGTTAATGGAGCCATTCATGTTGTATTGAATATAGCAAGACCATACGATCACACAATCTTCCTCCTATTCATACAAAGTCTGTTGTTCTTTCGATGCTGATGGGATATTTCTTACATCATTGGTTAATTTACCTTTAAAGAATCTTTGTGCATCAACATTTCAGCCCATTTAAATGCACAAAATGTATTTTTACTGTATTTTTTTTCAGTGTTTCTACTGGGTTTAATCAGCTCCTGATAAAAACCTTCTTAATGATGATGAGTCTAACCAGGAGAAGCTGACTGCAGAGCAAAAAAGACAATAACTCCCATGATCCCTCACTACTTCATGTCGTCATCAACCCAATAATTTATTATTGAGACCCCTATCTGCAGAAAATTCATATTGAGCCTTGAACAAACAAACGTATTGCAGCAATGCTAGTTAAAGGGACGGAAGGTTAAAATAGCATCTGTTCCTACAGTAAAGGACTTGGTACCGATTTCCAGTTGTGCTGCAGCGATTGGTCTGCAACATTTTTGCCTAATCAATTTTTATTGGCATTTTTCAACAAAAAAATGCTAAAAAAATCTCTGGTCTCTGCTTCTTTCTTGTATAACAGCTATATATACATATTTATATTTATGTATTTAGTTTTTGGACAGTCAGTTTAAAGAAACTCAAGAAATAATTCATAGACCAAACTAATTATTGAGGAAATAATTCTCAAATCAATCAGTAAAAGTTTAGTTACAGTCCTACATCAGAGTTTTAAACTTTAGTGGTGGTAGTAGTAGTGGTCTAAGCCTTTTCTGATCATTCCCTCAATGAAGTACTCTACCTACGGCCGACGGGAGCTGAATGTTGATGGTTTTAGTTTTTTCTTACTTTGGGGTCAGAGTTTCTCCCAGTGAATCATTTCCTTGAGATTACACTATACATAGAAATTTCTCATAACTCATATTTGTCTTTCCTTTGCTCATCTGGGAATGGATAATAGTAAAAACAACAAGCGGTCATGCAAAAATAAATATGTACATGAATGAATCCTCCAGGGAAGGATCCTGTATTTATTCACAGACATGTCACAGAGTTACAGACTTTTTGAGAGAAAACAAAAAGGTCAAAGGATTATTTAAAGGATGTCAGTTTAGTTTTCTATTTCCCCTAAAGTCACTTACAGATGCCTCTCAAAGAAGCATCCAGATAATTTGTTCTTTTTCTTATCCGGTTATGGATACTAATCCCCAGCGTCAACACTCCTAATGCCGGACATCCGATCTCCACACTGTTTCATCTCTGTGGGAAGTGAGAATGACGGCGTTGTCATCAGGAGCTTGTCAAACACAACTGTAGCAACCTGCAGGATCCTTTTTGATTAACTAATACTGACTGATCAATGCTGGTATTTTTACGGATTTTTCCTGTATTAGAAAAGTGCATAAAAATGTCAATGAAATACAATGAATCTACATGTCTAATGTCAAGACTAACAGATGATTATTTGTATCCCGTCAGTATATTTTTATAAGAAATTGAATTGTTTTGGTGTAAATCCCCATATTTATCAGTTTATCAGCCCCCAAAACACAAGTTTTCAAATATAATTAAAGCTATAAATTGTATTTTAATTACAGAAAATTACTGTATTTTCATAAGATGGTTATTTTACAATATTTAATATCCCCCAGCTGCCAGAATATTTTTTACAGTGTGTGATTACAAATTATTTACCATATCTTTATATACTTTATCTGCCCCCAGGAAGTCATCTCATCTCTTTTCAATAAAGTGACACAAAAATCTTTTTATTAAATCAATTTTGATTGATTTGAGTTCCATAAAATGCCTTTGAGGTGATACTCTCTGACTTTGGCATTTTGCCTTCTTTACGTGTGTCAGATATCTGAAGGAGGAAGAGTTTGGACTTGCTCCTGTCAGGCAGTGACAGGGAAACAGCTGATATATGCAGCTCCTCCAATAACCTCTGCACCTCCACACTCACCTGTCCGGTGTTTGCATGTGCAGCCTAAGGCTGTAGATTCACAAAGATTATTCGTAGTACTTCTAGTAATACTTTAATACTTCTAGTAATACTTTACTTTAATACTTTTCTATATTAAAAGAAAAAGGAAAAAAAAAGGAAAATGTGTAGGCTGAAGCTTTAGCTGATTATATCAACCATTCTTTCATACCATATCCAAACAGGCAACCTTCCTACTCCTGGATATTGTCCATTACAAAAAATATATATCTAAAACAATGATTTCATATATGCCTTTCATACAGAAAAGTTGTCATACTTTACAAAGTGAACTACACACTCCTAATTCTTTATCATAGTTTATATCTGTTTCTTTGCAACTTACACTAATTATTTTTGCCCTAAAATCACTATTTCCTGCTTCACAGGTCATCTCTGCAGCAAGTTTGAACCAAGCTTAACTAGTACAGGTCGTTGTTGAACCAGGTTGACAACCTGATGACCCCGACTGTCATTTATCCTGAGCCTGTGAGGTTGAGTGCTTTGCTTGAAGACATTTTCATGCCACTTGGTCAAAGGAGATTGTACATTTATTCCCCCCAATCAAGATTTTCCAGCTGGTCTCTGGAGTCAAACTGATGACCCTCTGGTCAAAAGGTGCAATTCTCTGACCTGTAGCCACAGGTAATTTGTGGGTCCCTGACCAAACACAGACATTTGTAGTGAATATGTGGCGAACCTGAATGGGACATTTTCAACCCTATGACCCCCACACACCCCGCCCATATTAGACCAGCAGATTCCAGGTGTGGGTGTGTGTGTCCCTCTGCTTTATTTTCAGGTCTGGAAAGCAGGTCAATGATTTGTCAGAGCGGCACGACCATTCACTGGAGGTTCACTTACATTTGCAGGGCTGAAAACAAGAAATTACATGAAACATGCACAGACACAGAAAAGTGATAGATTTAAATATTTTCTCTCTGTATTAAATTGCGTTCCTTCACCGTTTTGTGTTTAAAAATATAGATGATTGAGATATTAATTATTAACAGTAATTTATACAGTGTTTCTTATAATTAGTCAAAGGATTAAATATTATAAACATATTTCATGTTTGTATGGTGAATGACTAAAGGCTGCAATTAATTTATTTATTAGTTCATTTTAATTACTTATTACATTGTGTCAAAGAGCCACCATCAGTCATCACTTTTACAATCTATCACTATTTAAACTCAGGCAGCTGTTTAGAGTAAGTTGTATACCATTGTACCATTGTAATACCATTATGCAGTAAATATGAATGAAAATATCCTACTATATATATATAGCATTAAATATGTTGAATGCAAATAAGAAACTGAAGAAAAAAGATATTGTTTTTAAATAGATTAAAAATCCCTAATTATTACAGACTAAACTATAAATGGAACCTACTGGAGTCAAACATGTACAAAGTTAAGGATTTCCTTTAAAAAAATGAATGAAACTGAAATTGCTGACATAATATTATTTAATAAAGTCAATGTTAAACATCAGAGAGACCTGCACAGCTGCGGGTTAGTGTAACTAAATATTTAGGTGTTGGTTCCCATGACGACCCAATGTCATCCCGTTTATATGCCCCACCTGTCTTTCATTTGATATGTGTGTGTGTGTGTGGGTGTGTGTGTTGAGCATGTGCGTGCATGATAATGACAACCCAGAGACAGAAGTGCTTCAGACTGTAATGATGTCGGTGTCTCATTGAATCCACAGTGACGCTCACAGTGATTTGGTTTCCCTCTACTGACGGAAGCAGTGAATAGCACAAATGGATCATATAGAGAGATTATTCTGTCTTTGATCAGCACATGGAGATATTAATTAGATTTATTTCAGTTTATTTTGGTAAAGTGGATAATTATATCTCCATGTATTTCCTTGCAACTCATTTTATGCTCTATTAAATGTCAGAGTGACACCTTTAAGGACTTAATTATCATGTCCCTTCATGGAGGAAACACAATAGCCCTGAACATGTGTTTGTGGTTTTCTTTGTGCTGTGACATCAACAGGTGTGTTGAGAGTTTTGCTGGAGACTCAGCGATCTTCCGCCTGATGAAAACAAACACTGTGCAGTGAATTACTTATCTCAGTGAGCATCTTACAGTTTGAAACAAGCTGCTCGTAACAGGAGTCAGTGAGCGGACAACCGCTCGTACATGTTACAGAGCTTCTCTTTGTGACTGTTTCTTTTTCTCAGCGTCTGAACCACACGTTCCGTCTGCCATGTGGTTTGGTTTGCCGCTGACAGGCCGGTCAGACGCCGTGTTTGATTTTCCACAGGTGTGTTTTTGTTTGGAGAACGGCACCTGTCTAGCTGAGTTTGCTCTCCTGCCTTCAGCAGTGAGGACGTGGGGCAGCATGTGAATGTGTGGCAAAAAAAAAAAAAATGCATTCTTCATGAGACAATACATCCATATATATAAGAAGAGTAAACTGTTTGATTTGCAGCTCTATGAGAAGTTTTTTACTCTCAAGCATGAATAATTACTGTCATTGTATCGCTGCTGCAATTTAACCCTTTTCAGCCTCGAATTTTTTTAAAGATTTCATGCATATAATTACATCAGTTGAGTCAATAACAATCAGGTTATATATCTATTTTTTCCATTTTGTACTCCTTTTTTTATAAAATAGCATTTTAATGGATATTATAGTTGTACCTTGCATAAATAAAACAAACAAACAAAAACACATTTTTTTCAAATTATTTTTTTATTTATCCCAAGCATATAATACTTTTTGGGGGATTGTTCTAGAGATCTGAATGATTATATATATATATATATATATATATATATATATATACATGTCAAAGTTGAAACTCAATAATCTAAATAAAATGACCTTTTTCTAGGAGGGCTTGTCTTCGCCATGTTCTTGGGAGGGAGGGACAGGAAGTTGATGATGTCATATGACAGGAAGCATTTGGAAACTTACATTTTTTGTTCGAAAGCCTTTTTTCTAATTTGTCTATCATATCGTTAAAAAAGTTGTATCAGTAATATTTAGATTTTTTTTTTAAGAATAAAATGACAGTCATAGACTTAAAGGCCCATAGGCTTCAATGAGTTATATAGAGCTTCATATCAATCAGTTAAATAGACAGTGGCAATTTAACTGCAGTTGTGCTTGTGGCTCCACTGGTGAACAGTAGAGAGAGCTGTTTCTACACAGCCCGACCTCACTCCTCTGTGAAGGTGTAAACATCTGTAGTCCCCTGATCAATGCTTGTCATGTGTGTTGGACTGACAGCACTACCCATAAAACCACATTCTCACGCACGCTGATTAGATCCCTTGAGTCTGTGGTGAAGAGTTTATGCTGGCGACTCTGCAGAGCAGTCAGAATATCTTTCCTTTCCCTGATTGCACGAAAACAGTTTCTAACAAATTTAATAAATATCATAATTCCACTGTTCTGTGTAAACTTCCTGAACACATGTAAAACCTGCAGACTTGGCATTATCCTGAGTGATCCAATCACAAGAGGACAGCTCTAAGGACGCCAGTACACACCTGGCATTATACTGGGTCTCCAGTGACCTCATGATCTTATCTCACTTTGCTACTATATATACTATTACATGCTTTGTTTGGTAAATATCTTGGTGATTGTAACTAGTGGAATGCAGCATTGGAATTCCTATGCTTTGTCTGCTGGAAAGTACAATTCATTGTGCTTGTTGTTGCTGCTTTTTCTTATTTATACATTAATATGATGCCATCAGTACACAACTGAACATGTTATACCTTCAGAAGACATCAGTTTAGTAGTAGACATAAGTTAGACAGCCCTTAACTAACTGTATTACCATCAATGTATTTTGAAGTATTACATTAGAGGGAACATTTAACTCACATGAACTGTTGGCGTTTTCCAAGTAATTCAATAGTATACATTTTGTTGCCTTCATCTCCAGACAGCAAGAAACACTAGCTGACATGAAAAAACTAGTACAATTTTCCCATTTGAAATTAGACTGATTGGCAACCAATTGGAATCGGCTGATATTGTGATCGGAGAATTAAGATTGTGCCAAGTTAATTTGCTGATCGTGTACTGGCAAATGTTTGTACATGTATATATGATTGGAGCATCCATAGTTCAGTCAAGGAAGTTTTGTTTCAGGCAGCAGAACCACATCTGTAAGGCGAAGGAACGCCTCGCAGGTGCCAATTATACTTCAGACATTTCCGACCCTCTGGTTTGACAAGGGAGCACAAATTAGTTGAGTCATTACAGGTACAAGAACTCCCCATATAGTTCCTGGGAGTGGGGATTTGTTAAGAATGACTGTCTTCCTTTCCTTTGGTCATTTCCACCATTGCACCTCTCTGACATACATGTGTCATGTTCAGACTCATGACACCCGCGGGGATCATGTCAGTGTGATTGTCAGCTGTGTGTTTTTCCTGAGAATTTGAGACAAACGTGTCCACCCTGATCGATAAATGAACATGAGTTACAGAAGCAGACCTTCTAGTTTGTTTAGATTGAATTGATTGTAAAAATGTCATTCTCTGTTTTGCCAGTATGTAATATGTAGCAGTATGTAGCAGTTCATTGGTCACCGGGGAATTCCTCGCTGTTTCACACTAAAGTAGAGTTGACACATTCTCAGGGTGCAATTTACGTTCAGCTTTCATCTTCATCTAGTGTTTTCATTTCTTTAAAGCATTGAATATGGCATAACAAGGGTGTCTCCCTTCTGTCCCACACACAGCACAACCTCCTCTTTCCTATACTGTAACCAGTGCTGTTCAGACACCACAGGCTACAGATTCTCCCGTTGTTATGGAATGTGTCTTATTCAGAGTGACAGCCGAGCTGTTTCTGCTTGCCTGAGCGAGACTGTGAGGAACCCTGCAGGGCTCCATCAGTCTGTCTGTTTCTACAGGACAGGAGGATCTTCAGTGGGAATGTCTGCAAGACTCTGCTCAGCTGTTTCTAAAGGGCCAGTCACTAGACTTAAGTTTTTCTTTTATACAGTATTTACACACATTTTAGGTAGTTGAAGTTATAATGATGTTTTCTTCTTTCAAAACTAATCATCTTTCTTGTGATCTGCTTTGGATTGAATAGGAGTTAAGTCAGTGCCAGACGCTGACTCACCCTGCTGGTAGTGTGTGTCACCTTTATTCTTTTGCTGGAGGAAAATAGAAGTGTCAAATTATGAATTGAACCCAAGCTTGGGGGAAAAAAATCAAGCTCTTGCATGCATTAAGAGTAAGTGGTGTTCCCCTTTAATGAAAGATTTTCCCGAGTTCCATTTGAACCTGCGATGTCCCTAATATGATGGTTTTAAGAACCAAAAATCATCTCAATAAAGTTTTATACACTACCGTTCAAAAATTTGGGGTCATTCAGAAATGTCCTTATTTTTGAAAGAAAAGCACTGTTTTTTCAATGAAGATAACTTAAACTAATCAGAAATAAACTCTATACATTGCTAATGTGGTAAATGACTATTCTAGCTGCAAATGTCTGGTTTTTGGTGAAATATCTACATAGGTGTCTAGAGGCCCATTTCCAGCAACTCCTGTGTTATAATGGTACCCAGTGTTTTCTCATTGTGTCAGAAGGCTAATGGAATGACATTTTCTATTCATTTTACAACTCATGGTGGTAAATAAAAATATGACTTTTCATGGAAAACACTAAACTGTCTGGGTGATCCCAAACCTTTGAATGGTAGTGTATCTTCTCTCTCCACATTCTCTCTGCAGCTCTAGTAACAAGTAACAGTGTTGTGTCTCCAGTTGGTTAATTAATGAACCCCTGCTCTTATTGGATGATTTGAATGGCTGTGATATATATTCTGTAGTTGTGACATCACGACTTTGTGGAAGACCCAATTGCTGGTTTTAAAGCACAGTTTCTGAATACAAGCTTTGTGTATTTCTCTATGGATTGTGAGCTTTGGAAATGGGCCATTTATTTATAGAACACATAGACCTTCCTTAAACAGTTAAGATCTCACTCTCTATGATATGGGGACATTCAAAGCTCAAGGTGACCTCTTCAGTCATCTTGTTTTGTTAGATAAAAAGCCCCCAAATCCAAACAGTTCGGTTTTCCATCATGCGTAATGCAGAAAAGCTTTAAATTATCCCATTTAATAAGCGGCACTCAGCAAATGTTTGCCATTTTTCTTTATAAATGATGTAATCGTTGCAGCTCTGATATGTATCATTGAACCAAGCGACTGTTTATGTTACAATGCTGTTGAGTTGAAGCATCCTGCCTCAAAGGACTAAAACCACTGCTGACAGTGTGAATGTAGCTCTGGATTCTTTAAGGCATATAAATGCTCTCATGTCAGAATAAGAGCTGCTCACAACCTGCTGCTGCAGGCCACCCCTGCAGGGCTGAGATGAGTCTCTATTTGTGAGAAACTGGACCCCTTTCCCTCCTAATCTGATAGCTGTGACCTTCTGACCTGCATTCTGTGAGCCAACCCCCCACCACCTCTCATTCTCTGCCTGTCTCACACAGCCACTGACACACATTCATGGGGTGGAGACCTCCAGGATGTGAGATGAGATGTCATTTGAATTAGGGTCTTTCATTCAGTCACGGAGTCAGTTCAATGCAGCGTGGAGTATAGAAGAACTGTATATGTTTCACAACACAAGCTGCTGCTGCCATGTTGAATTACAACCTTATAACATACAATTGTTAAAGGCTCAGAGTCAGATTAAAATGCCAGAGAAGAGGGAATGTAAACATTACTGAGGATATCTGACCAGATTTACTTTTTGTTCAATTCCGTTAGCCACTTAAAAAAATATCAACCTATATCTACCAGCCAGTATTTAAATCAGAACTAAATACGTAAACCAACTAAATAAATAAATATGAAGATGCACTAAAAAACAGTCTGGGACATACAAAGTATTACACTAATAAGACCGAAAAAATAAAGGTTAAGTCAGGCGTGGACAAAGTATCCAGATTCTTGAATAAAAGTAAAAATATTGTCATAAAAAAAAAAAACAATTAAAAGTCCATAATTGAAAATGTTAAGCAAAAGCACATACATATTATCAGCAAAATGTAGTATCAAAAGTAAAAGTACTCAATATAAAGACTTTTATATAATTAGAATATATAAGTATTATTTTTTATGTAACATATTAAAATTGTTCTCTAAAATCTCTGAAAAGTAACTAAAGCTGCCAGATGAATATATTGGAGTTGAAAATACAATATTTTCCTCTGAAATGTAGTGGAATGGAAGGGTTACGTAATATCAGATGGAAACACTGAAGTAAAGTACAATTTCATTTGTATTTGAGTAAATGTACTCTGTAACTTTCCACCACTGTCTGGGACATGCAGTATATTATACTGAGTCACATAAGACATAAACAACAACACTACTTCACCATGAACTGCTAATTAACTTTAAATAGGGAATAAACTAGTTGAATCCATGTTAATCTTAAAGATTCAGTCAGCTTTAAATTGGAAATGGACTGAATAGTCCTTCACACTGATCTGCTCTGTCAGGGATATAGGGTATCTGGGGTAAGACCAGAGAGCTTTTCATTAACAGAAACATGTAGCATGTATGGAGATTATGTGATGATGGTGTATTTTCTCTTGTGTTTTATTTTCTGCAGTGGAGATGTTTACTGCTGCTCAGCTGTGACTTGCTGGATAGCTGCAGCTCAGACAGTGTGTGTTCCAGCCATATGTTCACTGTTTATACTGCTTACATGCTGTGCGACTGCAGTCGAAGTTTGTTTGTGTGTGCATGTGTGTGGGTCTGAATGTGTGTCTGTACATTTATCTCAACCATATGTTGGCTTGTTCATACATCTCAAGAATGCATGTTGGCATAGATGAGGATTCCGTGGAGATGCACTGGATACATAAATATTTAGGACACATGTATTTGTCTCCCCCACTAAAATATGGAAGAAGCAGAGGACTTTTATTTTGAAAAAACAAATAAAAAAGGGGTGAATTATGTATCTATGTGTGTCGACGCAGCAGGGATCATATTAAATGAGAAAAGTTGATCTACAGGAGGATAAATATTTGAAAGCAATCCAAAATGTCCAGGAACCTGACTGCATCATATTACATTACATGAATTGTCACCTGGTGCTGGAATCTTTTTTTTTTTTTTTTTTACATAAATGGGCATTTCCACCATAGACTGATGCAGAAAAAATCACCAGCATGCAAGAACTTAACACACAGAAGTAGAGAATCCCATACCTCCTGCTTAATGTTCAAACAAAAAATCTCCCCGTCTGTCGGTGTCCTAATTTGTGTGTGTGTGTCATTTAAAACTCCCAGCACCTTAGAACTTAATGCTTGTATATCCAGCAAAGATGGTGACTACGTTATGACTCACAGCAAGAGGTCAATGGCCCTCACTAGCTGAAATAACATCATTGAGGGGAGGGGGAAGCTGGGGGCCAAAAGGGCCCCAAGCTTGTCCAAAGGCTCCAGTTAGTCCGTGTTGTAACATGCATCTAATTTCATTCAACAGATAAACTTCAGTATCAACAGAAAGGCATTCTGCCACCATTTACTGCTGCAAAGACTTCACTGATGTATGCAGAGGAGGCCAACTTTTAAATTGCACTTGCAATTGAGACTTTCCCTCTTTCCCCTTGCCTGCCATGTCATAAAATGCGTTTCATGTCATCTTATTCCTAAATTATTCATGAAAGTTATATTTAGCTGTGATGAAATTGGCAGCCTGCATATGAAACGTAATATCCAAAAGACAGCCAGCAAGGCATAAAATACCACATTGCGGCGACAGATAATTGGACGCCTCTGACCCCTGTGGATTATGTTCACCAGGTTTTGTTGTTGTTGTAATTAGTCGATCATTCACCCGCCCATTGATGCTCTCAGCCCACAGCCTCATTCCAGATCTTAGGTTTCATGCTTTTGTCTGAGTGTTGTGAGGGCGGACGCTGGGAAGGCCTGGAATTTCAGTTCATCTCCTGCTCAAACATCTCAAGATTTCACAGGTCACAGACATGACAGAAATTCACTGTAAATACCACTGATGGTGGTAATTGTTGAACATTGTAGACAGTTTTAGGCAACATTTCAATGTGATCCCATGCAACTATAACACATAATACTTGTGTTTCTAGTTCCTGACCTCACCAAAGTAGAACCATTTTAAAAAAGAAAAAAGAATAATCATTCTACAGACAGTTTGCAGAAGTTGATCAAGTAATTGCATCTTTTATTTGAGCAAAAGTAAAAATACAGTCTCAAAAATACTGAGATTACTCAGAAACAATCAAAAGTCCTGAATTGAATTGAAACAGTTAAGTAGAAGTATTCGTTATACAGTCTGTGTTATATTATATTATACTCTATTAAAGGTCGCTAAATGCATGTGAGGGCATTTTTTCGTTTATCAATGTGGGTAGATTAATAATAATAGTACTCTATCATAATATGTGGTACTTTTCACACAAAATGCATAGCAAATTTAAAACTGAAAGTTTAGTAAAATATACAGTAAAGATAATAGAATAGTAAGTAAAGAAAAGTATGCTGTCAAATAGTAGAAGTATAAATTAGCATCACAATGAAATACTCAAGCAAAGTAAAGTACCTCAAGACCTACTGTGGATATAAATGGAATTTTATTTGGGGCTGTCATGGCATTATAAGAATGTGTTTTTGTGTGATTTGTGTGACCTGACCCTTTGAAATGAGTGCGGATCCCTGCTGAGGTTACGGCCACCTCTGTCAGCAGGCAGCAGGTGACCAGCATGTGAACCGAAGTCCTTTAAACCCTTTGAAAGCATCCTTTAACTGCACAAGTAAAACAAATATATGCAGTAGCTCGCAATGTTGTCACTGGCTCAGGAACAAATGACGTCTTTAGCTCAACACGTACTGACACATGATGAAGCTTGTTTTCATGTATTAAGGGCTCAGGCCAAGGCAGATGATGTTTAGTTACAGTTTGGTCTCACTGGGATTCACAACAGATGGATGTTGTGACTGAGAGGTTTTCCGAAACGAAACACATTAAATAAAGCGCTGCTTATCTCTCTGCTCTTTTCTGTGTGACTTCCCCAGAAAAAAAAGATCTAGCATCAAAGTAGAGGACATGTGTTGTTTTTTTCACAGTCTCTCACCTGTCTTCAACATACAGTAGAAACCTTTCAACCATTCCGACTGTAATTATCTCTTCCAATTACAAATGCCAGTTTTGAAAACAGGAAATCTTCTGGCCAGGTTGCCTTTATGACTCTTACTGTCTGCCCTCTGTTATAGACATGAAAGAGATGTTGAAAAGAAGGACACATGCTTTCGACTCGGCTCAAGGTTTGATCCGTCCAGATTACGCTGCACTGAAAGAAAAAAAAAAGAAAACTGTCACTCCAAAGGCGCCAATGTTCGTCCTTTTTATTAAGAGCAATTTAGTCTTTTTCTTGTCAGTTTTTTTTTCTATAAATAAGCAGAACATTTCCTAGTTCCAGGGAGACTCTTGACAAGGGAGCATCGTATACATAACATAAACTCGGCCACCCAGGTCTTTTTGGCAAGTTTCCCACCTTTTAAAGTTGGTTGAAAAAAAAATCCTGTCTGGATTCTTTAAGATTTGCAAGTAAAAGAAAAGTGTACAATGACAGGGTGAAGTTTGTTTTCTGTGGCCATCAGTGATGTGTGATGTGGGCAGGAATGCACATACCTTTTAAGAATGGTGTTCATGGATTTAAAGCAGTATGATACTACTCAAACAATTTCGTCACCTCTGCTGTTACAGAGGACAATACACTAAGATACTAAGACACATTTTGGTGTCTATTTATCTGTCAACATAATTCCGGAAAAATTTCCTAGGGTTAATTTTCTTTGTTTTATTTTAAATTGACAGTTGAGATGGAGAGAGGAAAGGGGAAAGAGTATGGCAATGGCAGCTTTGGGTGTTTCTGTTCCAAACAAGCAGTTACACACTTGATTCTACTAATAAACATGCTTAGCAAGGGCCTTAGTGATTGATTAGTAGAATCAATCGTGCACCTGCTTGGTTGGAAAAAAAACCTGCACCTGCTTGCTTTCTAGGTCCAGGGTTGTCTATCCTTGGAGTAGACAGGCCAGTCGGGATACTTAGGGCATCATATGTGCCCTAATCACTGGATTATCAGGTCACCCCGGTCAATGGAATGTTGAAGGGAAAATTGTCAGTACCCTGCCCTGCTGATTCAGAGAGGAAACATCCTAGTAGTTTTGTAAATATAGCCATATATAGGTTGTACCGCACATCAGATAGAAGACTGACCATTGGCCTTGGTGAAGCTATGTGCCCTTGGACTTGTTGTTGTGTTTAGTTATTTCCTCTGTGGCCTTGATTTTAAAACAACAGAGAGTCTGAGCTGACCGGCAGTCTGTTCCAGATATGTGGAGCATGAAAAAAGATATCACACGACCTTTATATGTGGTAGGAGCAGGGAAAAGCAGTGAAATAAAGCCTGGACTCACCAGCAGGACAACAAAATAATAATAAAAAATCCATATTATGAAAAAGACTGGGATATTTCCCTAAAACATGTTTGCTATGTTGTTCTGAATGTTTAACCTAATAATAAACCACAAGAACTCATTGGTGGGGTTTTATGAAGTTTAAAGTTGATCATTACCTATACCACAAGAGAGTTTATTACCTGAGGGTTTATTAACCAAGTCCCAACTTGGAACACTGTTTATTTAGGTTTACAGACTGTCAAAACATGACTTTGTTCACTCAGCCTGCTAAGATTTATCTATTTTTATAGTGTGGTTTAAAATGGTTATGTAATGGTTAAAAGTGGTTATTTTCCCACAGAAAGTTGCCATTCTCAATGGTTTTTCTCAACAAACTCAACATATGCTATAATTAAATTAAGTTGTCTAATTATGTTTTTTTTTTTACAGTTTAGAAGAAAGGATTGTTTGGTTAAGGGTCAGAGGGTCAACAATTCTACATTTATTGTAGACATGCTGCAAGGAAATAGCAAGGAACAAATGTCCCTATGAGAAAAGTCAGAGAGGCCAGTGAAAGACAATCACAAGTCCCTTACTCATTTTTTCCCAAGTGGAGCAGTGTTTCACATGATGACTAAACACAATAATCATCTTTCATTAAGATTTCCATCAGGGCACAAAGTGCAGAAATAGCCAGGCCTTGTGATAAATCCCATAGCTATATCATTTCCCTTTATAGGTTACAGTTAACAAACATTTTTATTAGCTGTATACAAGACATTCATGAAGCACATCCATTCATTTTGGAATGTAGGTTTTTCTTTTTGCAACCTGTAAAAGCACCAGTTTACTTTCCAATTTCTTTTAGATCTCAGCTGTTCACCCTCTGCCTTAGTTACACCAAACAAGCATAAACTCACAGACAGGGATCAACAGTGACCCCGGGCCATGACAGATAAAATTGTTGAGACGTTTCTGCATCTCCTTTATAACGATGTCGGCATCGGAGCACAAACGAGTTCCTCTCTGTCAACAACTGAGGCTTCATGCACACAACGCCTGCCTTCATTTTACGAAAAAACCCTCTGCTATTAGAGAGACAATTGCACAAACCTCCTGTTCCTTTTATCTCTAAGCTCCCATTAGCAGATGTCGAGGGTCTCTGTCAACTGATCCCACAGACAGAATAAGAAACCAGTCTGGACAAGAAAATGAGGCCTGGATTAGTGTGTAACCGCAGAGCCCTGAAAACAGAGGTTTCAACTGGCTCAAACAATAAATGGCACCCTGTAAAATTTATACATGGACATAAGATTTATGTCCAAGCCAGTGGGAGAAAAGATGTTGACTAAAGAAACACCTTTAATTTGTCTTGATCTAAATTTAGAAATTTAAAAAGTGGATTGAATTGACTTCATTTTGCATATAAATCAATTAGTGAGACTTTATTAATATAGCACTTTTCCTACAACACATTACACAATGAAGCAAATACAGTAATAATACCTGCCCTATCATGGACACACAGGCGCACAGAGCTTATATTTCAGGCCTTCATCACAGTTACTGAAATTACCAAAATCACAACTTTTGCTCCTTGTGCAATTTTACACAGTTTGCAGGTTCTTTCTGGGCTAGTTCAGTAGTTTCTTATTATCATGATTTAACAAAGAGAACGAGTCAAGGGGAACAAATTGCCCTTCTCCGTCAAACACTGAAAGCATCAGTATTATACATTGAAAGGCAAGGATGCCATAATTCTAAGGTATCAGTCAGCAGGAGAGATCGCTTTTCACTGCTGTGACAAAAGGAGAAGGGAGGAGGAAGGAGGAGTTAGGAGAGGAAATATTGCCAGGGCAGCCAATACGAAGCACACCTCCTCCTGCTCTCCCCCTTTACTCTTTGAATGGGGCACTCTCTTCACTTTTCCTCTCTGCCTAGTGTGTGGAGGCAGAGCAGGAGGAAAGTGTGTGTGTGGGGAGTGTAGTGGACATGTCATCGTTCACTCTGGGAGCCTGATCAAGCGGCTGGACGTGGTAAAGACTTGACATTATGCTCAAGATGAGGACCCAGTTTGGAGTTTTACTTTTGTTGACCCTGTGGGTGGTCAACTCTGATGCCTGGTTTTGGTCCTGGTCCGACACCACAACCTTGGCTCCAACACTGGACCATGAGGGGTCTGGCAGTCCCGCAGGTAGTGGAGAGCTGCCACCAGAGAATATGGCAAGGACTGGAGTAGAGATCATTGATGAGAGACCTGGGATCCAGAACTCTATGCAGACTTGGGATGAGACTACAGAGGCTCCTCGACTGACCACTCAAATACCAACAACACAATCGGGGAGTGAATACACACCAGAAAGGGGCAGAGCAGAAATTTCGTCACACAAACCTGGTAATGGCTTATCTTCGATAAAGGGTATGGGTTCTGAAGAATCTGATTATTTGAGGGTTACAGGAATTTTATCAGAACTTGGATCTGGGCTTGAGTCTGATTTGGCAACAGAAATGCAAAGAAAAGTAATGCCCACTGACCACAGAGGGTTAGATAGTGAGGGCAATTTGTTTTCACAGAATAGTGAAGTAAATAAGAGTGCTCAGATCATTCATGACACAGCTCCCAACACACAAACTATAGGCAGCGACCCTTTAGACACTCCCCAGGTACCCAAGGACACACAACTAGTGGAAGTTACTCAGTTAGCACCTGGTGAATCTGCAGGAAACCAGGAAGTGTTGCAGACTAGACAAACTTCATTTTCTAGCCGGACCCCTTGCTCTACAACCCATATCTCAAGTGGTACCCACAAAGTGTTAATTGACCAACCACAAATAGCTATCAAGAGACCAGACACTACCTTAACCTCCATAGATACCCAACATCAAGTGTCTAATCAGGTCGTAGCGGCTCCCAGCCAAATTGATCAAATCTTGGATGCAAAAAAAGCACCAGTAAGCAAGCAAGAAGTGAGCCAAGACTCTCAAAGTAGCCAGACAGTTGTGGATAGCCAGGCACCAGCTGAAAGTCATATAGAAAGAGTCAAAGTAGAATCACCAAAATGCTTGTTGATAGATACTGCTCTTCCTTTCTGCTCCTCCATGGTTGGGCAGAGGTTTTCTGTGCCCAATTACCTCAACCAGAGCAGTGTGGAGGAAGTCCGGGTTCTCCTGAACCAGTGGGCTTGGCTGTTGCAGTCACGTTGCCACCAAAGTTTGGACTGGTTTTTCTGCCTTCTCTTGGTACCAAAGTGTGGCTCTCTGCCCGTGTTGCCTTGCCGGAGCTTCTGTGAAGTCATGCGGGACAGTTGCTGGGCTGTTCTGGATGATGGACGCCTCCCTGTGGAGTGCCACACTCTACCAGATGAGGACGATGAAGGGTATCAGTGCTTGTCAATTAGTAACGAGAAAGGTAATCACTGGTTCGAATGAATCTTAATCTCAGCATTCAGTTCGAACCAGTTTTAAATCCCTACTCCCCAGTTTGCCTGGTGTTTCCACCCAATTCCCGATACCTAATTCCCGATACCCGATTCCTACCACCCAATACACCCACCCAATAAACCCACTTTTATCCCAGTGAGCACAGAGTATCAGTGAGATTCACAAAATCTTAGTTCTGGTTATCTAGTCATGTTCTTGGTGGACGAAGTACTCAGATCCTTTACTTGAGTAAAAGTAGAAGCACTGTTGTCAACATGTACTCAATAACAAGCAAAAGTCCTGAATTGAAAATGTTACTAAATAAATATAAAGATGTTTTACCAGCAAAATGTACTTAAAGTATCAGATACAGATTGTGTTATATTATTACAGTATATTATACTACGTGATTTAATAACTAAATACATGTGAGACCATTTAATGTTTAAAATTTTAAATTTAATAGTACTGCATCATAATATGTGGCACCTTTAGCGTGATGTGCATAGGAAATAAAAAAAAAAAGAAAAGTGTGACATTTTTATAGAATATAGATAATAGACTATTAAAGTGTATTCATTTTATCTAAAATATGAAATCTTCATCTGAAAAGTCATGTTAGACAAATGTAGAGTAGAAAGTACAATATTTTGCTTTAAAATGTAGTAGCATCAGCTGAAAATACTCAAGTAAATGTACATTACCTGAAATGTACATAGTTACTTTCCACCTCTGAGTTCAGGCTACAACATAACAAGCATGCTGCAAGCACTCCCTTCAGTGTGTAACCTGCTGCATGTGTGTTTCCCCTGTTCGATCGCATGTGACTTACGACTCAAATTCCGTTAAAAAACAGTCTGTAGGTGGGTATTTTTACTGTAACATCAGAAATAAACTAAAATTGCTCCATTTTAAAAAAAGTTTAACTTTTACAAATTATTTATTAAAAATGATAGTTTAAAGATGTTTGTTTTGTGCCTTAAATAACATGTTGCCTTGTTTAGACTTGATACATTTGCAGAGGGCAGAGGTCAAGTTGTGCATGAAATGGATACTTGCCGAATTGCATGTCTCTTTTGACAGTGAGTGGCTTGCGGGCCGCTTGATCCATAAATGGACAGCACTGGGTGGGAAGCAGGAATGTCTGCATCAGTGCATTTCAGTGGGATGTCAATTTACACAACTGTGTGAGGATGAAATATTTCTGTTTGAAACTTATCACACACAAAGGTAATGTAGTTTAACATGTGGACCTGTTATGGTAAAAGAAATAAATTACAGTTCATGGCACTTATTTCTGTATCATCTGGAATCCACATGAAATATGTGAAATACCAGAAAGTTCAAGTGAATTGTTTGAAATGGCTTTTTGAACAGTAGTAATATTTCTGAGGGGCATATAGTACTTTGTGGTTAATGATTTGATGAGATGATAATAATACTAAACAAGTGTGTATCGGAGTATCCTCTCCAGGCCCCAGGTGACTAAAATAATGATGGAGAGGATGGCTCAGATGTTTATTACCACTTGTGAGTGTTGATTAATGTGAGAACATCCTGTATAATAAGTTCTGCATCAAACACTCTGGTAAGAAGAAGCCATTTCCGTGAGGAAGCTGTGCCTCAAATTATTAACGGCTGTAAAGTCTAATCCCTGTTACTCCTATCCTGCCCCTCACTGTCAGTTCATATCACTGGGAGTTCAGGACCGTCTTTTTACAGCTTCACTATCTTTCTGACAGCTTGCTCCACTGACAGACATGAGTGGACAGCATGTCTCTGCTTCCGAGATTAACTGACAGACCACGCAGCCCAAATAGAATTTTATTTATTGCTTTGAAACATTTGTAGTTTTTGGCATGGTGGCAGCTACAGGGTTTATATAGAATCTTAACTTTTCTTGCCTGTGTGATTAATTTCAAATTGTTGAGAACAGTTATGTTTCTTATTTTGATGCACTTTGATATGATATTAGAAAAGGTACTCAACTTTGCAAAAAAAAGGTTCAAAACTTCCTCAGTTTTACAAAAAGGGTTTTCTAAAAAGTAAATGTGCAAAGCAGGAGCTGGAAACAACTTTGTGGAATAAATTTTGATATACTGATCATTTAATGACTACCAGCTGATTCTGCTGTTAGCGTCTCTGGACAGTAAGAAACATGGTCAATACTAGCTGACCTAAAAGAACTTTTACACATTTCACATTTTATCCAGTTGAAAGAAATTCCTAAAGATCTCTCCAATCACAACCTCTACACCTTCTTCTAATCTATTTATTACAGCCATGTATTAACCAATCTACGCTTTGTATAATTGATGTAAACACTTTTATTTTGCATTCTCTTTTGTGCAAGCTTTCAAACATTTGTCAAAATTCTCTTGAAAGTAGATGGAAACGCAACTACTGCCACAGAGGAGACTTTTACAGCTGGATACGTGTTTGGGAAAAGTCAACAAAGATAACCGTAAGATGAGTCTGATCAGTTCTGACATTGCAAAGAGACAATAATTATTGCCAACTTCACCCCTAGGGCAGCTTTTATAGGTTCTTCTGTTGCTGGATGAGCACCAAGGCATGTGGTGTTGGGTGCTGCCTGTAAGAGCTGTCTCAAGTTCTAACTGGAATGTTTGCAGTTTCTTTACCACAGCCAAGACCATCAGGTAAAGTCCATTAGAAATCAGTGACATTCCAGTGGTTCATATTAGCATCGATAGGCAAACAAAATGCTTTTGCATCACTATAGAAACTGTGTTTGTAATGGGGCATTTTTGAAAAGTAGGTAGGTGGGCTTTTATCTTTAAGCAGAGTGAGGACACACACAGCCACAAAGCTTGGTAACTGTGTGCCCTGAAGCTAAAAAACACATTCTCTGTTTATTAGCCTTTATCTTGAGCCGCTTCCCACTGCGTCTACCCGCTAACGAGTCCTTTGACCTCTCAAATTCTCTGATCAGGACCCCTACCACGCAGCGTCTGGGAAGCTTCAGACACATTTCACTATCTGCAGCTCTGTTGGCTTTAACGCGTGGGAGGAGGGCACCCGCATTTTGCTCCGGGCTTTAACACCACCCCATTGCTACATCATTTAACTATGACCTGTCATGCAAGAATGTCTCGTGATATACTTCCATCTTTTTTCTTTTTTGTTTTAGTTTATTTTGGGTGAATATACAAAGCCATTATCATTGAATGTAGACTAATAGATGTGTGTATGTGGGGGATTACTGTGGCAAGATTGCAGAGATATCAGTGTATGCATTGAAAATGTTTAAGAAATCTGTCAAATGTGATCCTTTTACTACAAGGGGGGGCTGCCCATGTGGTAAGACAGGATTGTTAGGACACAATAGCCTTTTAATGATGTTTTCCATGGTTACCAGTCTCTTGCTTGAAAGATGAGCAGTCATTCATATCGGGGTCTGGGGGTCAGCTGCAATTTATTTTGGTTAGTTCTTGATGATAAAACTATATCCTGTATGAAAGAAAAACTCCATTACTCACTTGAAATAAAATGAAATCCTGTCTCTGGCCTCCACTGTGGTGGTCTTAAAAGATGAAAAGGATGCTTTCATGTTAATGTATACATGACTCCCCTGGTGATATGTGAAGGTCTGTGTACTTTTGCTCTGTTTTGTGGCTTGTCCTGTACTCCCTTTTGGTGGTCTGACACTGATTTGTTGTGCCGTGGTTCCACTGAGCCAAGATTGATATTGTATCTCATGACAGAAAGGCCTAAAAGCTGGCTCCGGCTCTCCTGCATGCTGCTTGCCAGGGAATCATTTTGAGCTGGCTCTCGGGAGGGTTCCAATTATGGGCACATAGTCTGACTTCTTTGCTGCCAGAAACCCGTTGGCCCCTCTGGTTTGTGTTGCGGTGGTTCAAAATGAGAACTGATGAGGCAATGTTGCAAAACAGAGTACAGAAGCACAGGAATGGATAAAGGCAGGAATAATCAGCTTTGAAAATATTTTATATTATTATTATGTTCCACAAAAGAAATAACAGAAAAATCTGCTGATGTAAGAGTGAGATGTAAAACAGTTTGTGACCTGTACTGGTTGTGTCTCAGCATTTTAAATGAGAGTTCCCACTCTATCTTTGTTAACATCATCGGTACTATGATGTGAAAAGACATATTTATGAATCTTGCAGTATGTGTTGAGGAGTTTTATTTAGGACCTGCATGTTGCCTCAGTAGTTCTTCTCTAC
Source organism: Lepturacanthus savala (assembly GCA_030544235.1). Classification (NCBI taxonomy): domain Eukaryota; kingdom Metazoa; phylum Chordata; class Actinopteri; order Scombriformes; family Trichiuridae; genus Lepturacanthus; species Lepturacanthus savala. The sequence goes on from CM060470.1 coordinate 23,316,674, forward strand.
AGGTAGACAACTTGAACAGTATCATGTTACATCTTCCTTAAAAGTTTGCGGTAGACCCCTCTTCCTTTTTGTGGTTTTAGAATTATAACTCTTCTCTTCTTCTCCCTCGTCAGTCTTCAGGGCAAGCCAACATGAAATCTCCTTCCTGGACTGTGATGTGGTTTTCAGCTTGAAATCTTTTTCTGCTCTGCATCATCATAGTGGTTCACAGAATACCCTTACACACAGAGAAAGGACTAATTATGTGTGAACCCTTCATATTCAAACACATCAGTGTCATCTTAAATCAGACACTTTGTAGTTGATCTATGCGAGAATATTTATACATGCATATGCTAGGAAACATGGAACCTGAGAAGCTGCTTGCAAGTAATTTCGCTATGATAAAAAAATGACTTTTGTTTTCTCAAGATCAGAGGATAATTATGAAGTGCACTTGCCTGTGAAGTTGCAGCCAGTCTTCTGAATGTTATCTCTAACAAAAAGAACAAGGCAAGTTCTGCCTGGGTTGGACCTTGATTGACAGGAAGTTTGATATGTTTGGTATATGTAGTGGAGACATTTCCAGCTTACTGATAGAAGGAACTGTAGTAGAAATGCAATTACAACACCTCCTCACAAAGGTAAAAATAACTGCAAGCTAGGCCATTTCTATAGCAATATATTCATGCAAAACCAAGAAAAGACACAAAAAGATGTAAATTCTGGAAGAAAATCATCTCTCTGCCTAATTGCAGAGCACATAAGGTAAAGTACAGTTTGTTACCATCTTAGCAATGTTTTCATTCTCAGCAGGAGCAATTATCCCGTGACGTTTAAGTATAATGCATGTCTCATTGTCACGCTATTTGATTCCACCACGTGCCTGCCGTTGATTTAACATTATAAACATTACAAATGACTAATTGTGACCCTCTGAGCAGCCAAACATTCATTGGAACCACAAGATCAAACAGGACTTAAATACGCAGAAAGCAAACACAACCACCACACCATGTGACTAAATTTAATTTACTTCACTTTTAAATCAGTTGGCTGCACCACGCTGCAAATACATTAGGACTGAAGACATTTCTTTTTTTTTTTTTTTTTTAACAATCATGGGATATTAGTTCATGTTTCCACAACACACTAACATAGCCAACAACACACTAGTTGTGTTTCCATGAACTTGGACCAGATTTTGCAGACTAAGGGAAGAGATCATTGCCCTTGTCAGCAGGCCTCAATGGATGTTTTAAATGTCCATGGAGCGTAGTCAGTGAAAACTCATGTTTTCTGGGGCTGTCCAGATGTTCAAATGTTTTCCCATGCATTATATAGTATCCCAACATCCCTAAGCTGTCTCTACAGTCTCACGTTGTATATACAGATTTATCAACAGGGCATCACAGGCTCTGGTACTCCATCCAGGAATGTTAAGAAGTAAAAAAAGAACTGTGCTCCTAGTCAGTAAGTTGTCTTGATGAGACAAACTAGCACCATAAACCCAGCACCGCTCCATTCATCAACTGTCCTTTTCTATGCCTGATTGGCCTTGGAGCTGTCATTGGCTGACAAAGCCTATTTGAAAACCCTGAATTGAGATTGCAATTAAAATGCTAATGGTGAACTCTTTGTATTCACAACAATTTTTGATCATTGGGGAATGGCTGGCTCTCACTTAGCTGACAATGCTGGCCAATTGAAACAGGCTTTAGCAAAAGCATTCCTTTGAAAGGGTAAAACCTTTTCATCTGCCGTGGATCTGGTAATGGAATTTCCAAACTTGATTCTTTTTTTATTTGCATCTGGCACAATTCCATGATTGTCAGATGGGAAGTCAAAAGCCACATTTTTTAACCATGGGCTGGTTAACACCTTTCTTCTAACTGCAATCTTTTCTTGATATAAACATGCTTGTGCTTACAAAAAAAAAAGCAAATTTGTCTGCCAGTTCAGTAAATGAATTTGACTAGATAAGATGTGTAACAGAAGTCAGGCTGTTTGACTGTCATTATAGCATGTAGCATCTTGAAATATGAACAAGAAGATCAAGCAACCTAGTTTTACTATCAAATTACTAAAAATGAGATTTGTGAAATTCTTGTATTTAGGCACATAAATTGGACCACATTTTTTTCAAAAAATGTTATTATTCAGGGGAGTTCCACTCACGAAACGTGTCGCAGGAACAGTCTGATCACATTCTCTACTCAACTGTAACTTAGAAGATCAGATGTCTTGAAATATGTGGGTAGAGGTTAGAAGTTTCCCACACCACTAATTAGTAAAACATCTCACCTATATGCATCATGTAAGGTAACACTTTCTGCACCCAGATTTATCCGTCCGGTCTGCGGATTGAACCAACAACCTTCTGTTCACAAGGTTATTTATTGAATCACTGGCCGCTGCAGCGATTCACAAGTTCTTAAAGGCTTCTGTGGCTCACAGAGTCAATATTCATAAATCAAAGAACTGATACTATGTTGTGCAAAGTAAACATTTCCCCAGCAGGGAATATTTTCAGACAGAGAGACAGTTTCACTCTTTCAAGTTATGAAACAATCCTGAACAACAAAGCAGTTCAAAATGTTAAGCAAACAGTGTTCAAGCTCTCACACTTATAAATTTAGTCAACAAACCAGGAAAAAAATATCAGTTAATAAACCTGCCCATATCTTGTGCATTTGTGGTACTCTTTAGTGAATTATTCACATTTTTCTTATACCCAAACTGTCAGGTGTGTCATCCAGAGACAATGCTGAGCTGTGGTTATCTTGATTTTTTCTAATGCTCAGAATATGTTGCTCACAGCCTGTAGATTGTATTTCTTCCGCTGCTAAAACTCTGACAATGCAAGAAGTTTTTCTTTTACTACTTCTGCTTCAAAACTCTCTTCACCCAAAAACTCATTCTGGTGACTTAAAATCAGGCGTCTAGCCTTGAAGTCAATGTTTCATAGACTCTTTGTTGTATCTAGTTAAAAATGACTCAAAGACAAGGTTGCTCATCAAGACAAGGCGATCTCATTTACTTGAATTAGGATCAAAGGATCTTCCTTAGAAAACACCAGATAATCCATTTATGCTAAAAACAGGTCCAACTAGATTTTGTCTAAAAATAAACTCAAAGAGCTGACAGAGAGTCAGAGCACATACCTTCACCAAGGCCAGTGGTTAGTCTTCTATCTGACTTGAGATCTCTTAACTGCTCGTTCAACTGTTAACTTTCTGTTGACCAGCAGGAGCCACTAAAACATTGAAACAACAATCAGTGTGCAAAGTTTATGAGTGGGATCCATTCCAAACTGTAATGGGTTCCTGCTTGACCAATTCTATGCACAACACCAAGTTCTGCAAAAATCGACCCGGTAGTTTTTTTTTTTTCTGTTCACAGATAAACCGACAGACAGACAAACGTAAATGTTGAACATGGACCAAAGAGTGCACATCTGTTTGTGATGTGTAATAGGTGAGATGTTTTACTAATGAAGGGTTTGGGAAGCTCTGAACCTGCAGACACATTTCAAGGCATCTGATCTTCTATTGCATTTCCCAAACAAATGGCAGACTTCTTCATCCTTCCATCATGTATGTATCCCTCAGAAGAAGTTGCATGCTGAGGGACAATCTGTTCTGTTTATATGTAATGGGCTCACATACCAGCCTCTTAGAGACCTTGAAGTTTACACAAATCAAATATTTTTTATGACCAGCTGCCAGTATACACTGAACAAATTGCATGTTTGCTTAAATTGCAGATGGAGGTCAATCACAGCCAGTGGACGCACTTTTTTTTTCAGTATGTCATTCAGAGAAAAGTAGCGCTTGGTCGCGTTTCATTGCAGAATTACCATACATGCTCACTTATGGAGCGTGTCCCTTTGAAAGCTAGCTCACATGTTAGCTACGACACCCATAGCAGGAAGATTACAAATTAACACACACAACAGAGTTCACCATCTAATTTCTTAAAGTTCTTAAAGTTTTGCCTATTTTGCTCCTCTGGCTGAGGTTGTGCTGGTGGAAAGCAGCCAGGGTGCAGACATGTGAACACAGGCCCAGTGTAGAGACCCTCAAGCTTTTCTCATTCTGACTATCAAGAGTCAACATCTGGTTGGTATGCTGCAAATGACATAGTTAGCTACCATCCATGGATCCACTTAGGTGATCTGAACCCAAATCACTGTTTTATCACTTACAGTATCTGAACATGCTTTCCCAGGCTGGTGTGGTATGATTGTTACGTCTGTCTATGATGTTGGTCCTATTTGAGCAAACAAGAACTGGATGATTAATACTGGAAAGTATTTTGGTTGCTGTCCTCTTTAACAGCTTGACTGGCTTAGCTCTGATTCAACACAAAAGCATCTTTTGCAGCACAGCATGCAGCAGTATATGGAGACTGGTGTTGATGGTTGTTGAGGTCCCACTACAACAGATAGTGGGACCTCAGGTTCAGCTGAACACCTTGTGTATTTTAATCTCTCAACAAAGGGAACAACTGACCCCAGTGATCTCAAGCACTGGCGGCGGTGGGGAGGCTTTGAACTGACCAATAGAGCTTGAACATTAGTCGCCAGGTGGTGAGCCAAAGCATTTCTTCAAAGGACAAGTGGAATCGAGCCTTTTCCCAAAACAGTGATTTTTTTAGTTTCTTTTAACGTGACAACACATCACCGCTGAACACAGTGCAAAGGTTTGAAGTTTGATGGAGTTGAAACATCTTCACTGTGTGTGTCAGTATGTTGCTCTTTGTATTTCCTTGTATTTCCTCAAATGCCTTTAATTATTATGAATCACCCCGGGTGATGGAAGAGAGAGCAGGGATATGCAGGAGGCTCAGCTGTTGATCCCTGTGCCTGCAGCAGAGGAGCACTGACATTTAGCAGATGTCACACAATTTTTGATTTATATAGCTTTGTTGAAGCTTCAGGAACGTGATGCATAATATCCAAATTTACCCAATTCTGTGCATGATGATTGGATCAGTGGTCAGGATTTAGAGCAAGATTCAGATTTTAAATGTTTAATTTAAAAATAAAGAATGTTACAGAACTGCTGCTGCAAAAAGATGCACAGTTTGTTGAGATGTGTTATGAATAGAGACTTTGCCATTTGTTGTCATCTACACTCAGTAAAGTTTGTGATGATAGTCATAGACAAACATGTTGGGACTTTATTGCTGCAGATTGTGTCTTGTTTTTTTACTCTTATGCACATTTGCATCACACCTTTCTATCGTTTTCCTTTTATCTGTGGTTTCCTAACCTTTCAAACTCATGGCTCACTTAAAACAAACAGTGCAGAGCATTTTTTTTTTATTTTAATGATAGTGATCGAACATTCGTGTCTGAACTGAATGCAACACAGACAGATAATGACCGGCTTAAAAGGCAATTTGTGGTGTCAGCATTAAATTTTTCCTCCTAATAGAATTACAATGTGCATAACTTTACACTTCATCTAAAACTCCTTATAAAAAAAATTATGGCCCTCCTTCAGGAACCATCATGAGGGCTGCCCATATGTTGGGAACCACTGTTCTAAATAACACACACATACATACACTGTATCTCTGTATGCCTGTATTCTCTTTGCACATAACAATAACAGTTAATTTGTTCCAGTTAACACTGTTTGCTTATATTGTTGGGGACAGACTTAATTTCCTGGCTCTAAAACTCTAATAATGGTCAATTTCTTCTGATGCTTCAATTTTGTTTTATCTATTCAAAATGTACCTTGAAATGTTCCTCCACTCCATTTAGCTCTTGTCTTTGGGATATAACGTTACAGTGTCTGCTCAAGTGATTTGCTTTTTTTCAGTCTCACATGACCTGCTCTTTGCCCTTTTTTGAGTCCAAGTCTCTGGTAGATTCAACAGTCCGTTCTACATTTTGTTCTAGAAGTTAAAAAAAGGCTTGTTGTTTGTTTTCTTGTCCCTTGAGCATAGCCTCTTTGACATTGCTTCTTAAACAAGCTTTTAGGAGTTGTGGCAACTTTCCATTTCTATTTAATGAAATGTGTTTGTCTTGAACTTTACTTTGAATGGGTGTGTGGGGGGGGGATTGAGCTTCCAATAGCTGTAGATCTTTTTGTTCTATTTCAGCATAGACTCAAAACACCACAGCTGTTCCAGCCCCTGGGATCCTGGTCTAACCTCACACCCTCCCTGTCATGCTGCCCCCCCTCCACCCACCAACCCACCCTCCTGTTTAACCAGCCATTAATCTGATGCATATTGTGGCCTCACATGCTATTTCTCTTTCTCTTTAGAAGACAGTGGCGTCTCCCTGCTGCAGCTCATTGGGGATCCTCCCCCCAATGAGATCACCCGGGTCTATGGGCCCGACAACAGCCCCGGCTTTGTGTTCGGCCCCAACGTCAACACTGGCCAGCTGGCGCGCGCCCACCTACCCAACCCATTCTTCCGAGACTTTGCCCTCATCTTCAACCTGAAACCTACCTCGGACAGGGGAGGCGTCATCTTCTCTGTCACCGATGCTGCACAGCGGATCATGTACGTGGCGGTGAAACTGTCAGCTGTTCAGGCCGGCAACCAGCACGTCATCCTGTATTACACAGAGCCCGACTCGCAACAGTCGTATGAGGCGGCAAAGTTCCTGGTGCCCTCCTTAAAGGACACCTGGAACCGCTTCGCCATCTCCGTGAAGGACGACAAGGTGATGTTCTACCTCAACTGTGACACAGACCCCCAGGTGATGCGCATCGAGAGGTCCCCGGACGAGATGGAGCTGGAGGCCGGCGCCGGGGTCTTTGTCGGCCAGGCCGGAGGGGCGGACCCCGTTAAGTTCCTGGTGTGTATACAAGGCTCTATCAATATTCACGCCCAAGAAATCAGGATATTAAATGATATATAACAAAGGAAGTTATACCATATTTATATATTTCCTTATTTTTGAAAGAAAAGCACTGTTTTTTTCAATGAAGATAACTTTTAACTAATCAGAAATATGCCCTATACATTACTAATGTGGTAAATGACTATTCTAGCTGCAAATGTCTGGTTTTTGGTGCAATATCTACATAGAGGCCCATTTCCAGCAACTATCACTCTAGTGTTCTAATGGTACAATGTGTTTGATCATTGCATCAGAAGGTTAATGGATGGTTACAAAACCCTTGGGCAATCATGTTAGCACAGCTGAAAACAGTTTAGCTGGTTAGAGAAGCTATGAAACTCACCTTACTTTGATGAAAGCAAAGTGTGAAGGAAAAAAATATTTCAAATACAAATCATTACAGTATTTCTAACCTTGTCAATGTCTTTGACACAAAATTGCTTGGGTGACCCCAAACCTTTGAACAGTGTATATGCAGCATCTTTTTGTACCAAATCTGTCAGACTTACTCTCAGATTGGGTTTAAACTATTTCTATTTCTCTTCCTACAACCAACGGTGGTGAAGGTTTCCTGCTGCTGTGATGCTGATATTTTGATTTTCCACAATCAGGCATGTGAAACAGCGCAGCTGAATAACTCTCATATGATTTGATTGCTCAAATTGGCCTAGTGGAAGCACAATATTAAATGTCGACATCACCTTGCTGTCCTAGTCTGCAAATAATTGGAAGGCCTCACAGTAGGGTTGTTATGAACGTCTGTCATCTGGCTGCTGTAAATCCCAGCAGACGACCCAAACAACTGTTGACCTCAGCTGTTAAAGGGTTACAGTTGTTCACCCATGGCTACCTGCATGGACAGAACATGTGACCACATGCATACAGTCAGTTCATTCTGGGTCTGCATGTAATTATTTTGAACCTTAAGTCATTGACTGCATCTTCACACAAACAAATAAAAAATGCAAAAGGGCAAAACCATTATATTCTGCCTTACAACAATTTGTTGAGGGAAAATAACATTGACCTTTTATGTCCTTGTAATTCCTTCCCAAACTGGATGTGGGAATGATCTTTATGGATTTAGTTTGTCAACAATAATCCCAGCTGAAAAAAATGCGAGAATAGATTTTATTGCTTTAGAACTGGCACCTGAAATTACAACCGATCCCTCAGGGAAAGGAGCTTTAGTTAAAATATTCCTGGAAAATCAGATATTCAAGAGGCTGGTACAACCATGAAGCTCTACAGTCATTTTAATTGACTAGTGACCTTTATTGTGGCCAGTCTAAGGCACACCTGTGCAATAATCATGCTGCGTAATCAGCATCTTGATATGCCACACCTGTAAGGTGCGATGGATTATCTCAGCAAAGGAAAAGTGCTCACTGTCACAGATTTACACCAATTTGGGAAAAAAATGACAAATGGTTATTTTGTGTATATCGAAAATGTTTTAGATCTTTGAGTTTTCTCGTAAAAAATGGGAGCAAAAACGTGTGTTCATATTTTTGTTCAGTGTAGTTAAGACAATGGTTCTACAGCATTACCCATTAGTAAATAGCATCTTCAGACGTCATATCTACATGTCCACCATGAGATTATCCCAACACAAAGTATTCAGGAGAAATGTAAATGTAAAATATAAATCCTGTCCACAGCAAAGTTCGAGTGTCACCAACAGTAAAACTGTATGCAATATCCGAAATCTGAAAAATACTTTTTTAACTTGATCCAGAGATGTTCTTTACTAAATTTGGTGACAATTACTCAAAATGTGTAAGTTTAAAATGGCTGAAAGCCTATATATGGACATGACTTTATGAATAGATTTGTCTGACGACCATCTGGCCGTCTTTTGAGAAAGACACAGAAAGTTAGAGATTCTGTACATTATACATAGAAATATTTGGCTCAAATAGGAGTTGACCTCATAACCTTGGTGACTTTCTCATTTTGAGTTCAACTATAACCTAATAATACTTTACTAATGACATGTTAAATGGTGAATATATAATGACACACTTGTGGTAGTTTCCATGTAGTAACCACATGAGTAAAGTACATTTTAATAACAATAATTACATAAATAAACAACTTATTTGACACATATGTCTGGATTTAAAGAGAGATCTTGCACAGCTGAAATCTCATCCCTCGCTTCCTATCTCAGCTGTAACACTTGTTTAATCTTTTTTTATTGCTGTGTTTGAAGACAGCTGCTTATTTTGTTGTAAAACACTTTAACCCTGCTACACAGCTCAAATTTGTCTCTTTTCACAGCCCATCTAAGGAATTTCCCTGTGCTTGAATATTTTGTCGGAAAGCAGTTTTGTAAACTACTTATTTATAAAAAAAAAAGTAACCTACATGACTGCTTTCTCTCAGCACTTTCAAGCCATGTGCTATTTATTGACCCGGCGTGGCCCTCAGTGAGAGAGCTCTTGTGAACTTAATTTTCCTAATTGAATTAAGGCTCGGCAAGCTTCTTTGACATCTAAATATTTACATTATGTATTTATAAAATGAACATTCCGTTCTGAAATAGGACTTCAGTGGATGTTCCCTTTTCTGATTATCCATCATTGGAGAAAGCACAGTGACACTTCAGTCCTCTCATGGACAGGATCTGAGATTTACTGTTGAGATCTGAAGCAATTTGTTACAAAAAAAAAAAAAAAAAAAAAAAAGGGGGGGGACTTTCTTATTCATCTTCAAAGATCGTTTCAGAAATCCATTTGACTTTTTTCACAACACGAATGTGTCCTGATAAGTTGACTTCAGAGAAACCACCTCTTCATACTGAGCTAATAGACGTTTGATAGGCAGGAAGATAGCATTCATAATATCTGTGAGTGTCCGGTGTGGGAACTGTATCAGATTGTGTGTATGTGTGTGAGTGTGTTTGTCGGTAAAGATAGTGGCACTTCAAAGACTAAAACTGAGTACATCAATAGCTCCTCTGATTGTGTGGAAAAGGGGAATTCCCTGGGAAACATAGTTCCCTAAAACTTCCCTGCATGTTCATAGACAATCATCTGCATCTGTACTCGCACACGCAAGTGTATAAGAAGAAGTTCTGCCCTGATTATATCACCAAAGATCTAAAGGTCATCTTGTTTTACACCAGGGGGTGATCGGTGAGCTGAGGGTGGTGGGAGACCCCCGCGCTGCTGAGCGCCTCTGTGAGGAAGAGGAAGATGACTCGGATATGGTGAGTGTCAGCCAATCATTTCAGAGATGGACACTGGAAATACAAAGTGAATTAAAATGCTGTTTGGTATTTATAGAGCTGCAACTATTTTGATAATTGAAAAAACGAACCTAAGTATTATCAACAAGATGTACCTAAAGTATGAAAAGTAAAAGTTATATTCATAATACAGACTGGTATATTATTACAGTCTATTATACTGCTTGTTTTAATCATTAAATACAATGAAGTTTAAAGTAGTATCAAAGAGAAGTACTAAAGCACTGTACACAGTACAGTACTTGAGTATATGAACGGTTACTAATCATTTAATTGGCAAAATAATCAACCGATTAACTAATAATAAAAAATAAATATCTATAGCTCTGGATAATTAGATGGTGAATACATTTCAAAGGAATTGTCCTCACACTCGACCTCTGCACTGAACAACTGTCCATCCAACAGCTTAGCAACCGTAACCAAGCACGGCACGCTTTTCAAACCACTTTTCTCCAGATACCACAGTGACATGCACATAGGGCAGAGTGTAAAATATGGATTAAACCATTATTAGCATGTGTCACTAATGAGCGTAACACTATGTACTGTAGTAAATTAAAAAGTCCCATTCATTAACCATAGAAGCGTGTCCACTGTGGAGCACTACTGTCCTCATCCCTGAAGGTCATGTCTATGTAATACATACACCCACATATATATATATATATATATATACACACAGGTTAAAATACTTTTTTTTTTGTCTATGACTTCTAAATGGATCATCAACTGGTTTCACCCAACATTATTAAAAAATGAGGAAATAATGAAAACTAGAATTTAAAAATCAAGCTAGGCTTTACAAAAATAAAAACTAACTGAAAAGAAAACGAACAAGAATTTTATCTATAATTAAAAATGACTTACTTTGTTCTTTTACAGATTGAATACTATTGAGATTAAGATTATAAGATTGAATACTAAAATGCATCTTGTATAGATTTTTTGTATAGTTAAAACAGTAAAATTGGAACCCACCCAATCCAATCATCAATCCATCAAGGCACTTTGAAGACATTAACATACCAGACATACTGTGCTACTAGCATGAGAAGAACAGTACTCTGTACACAGAATTGGTTTAATCAAATCAAGGTGTGATTGATTTATTCTATCACTTATTACCAATAATAAACGTGTTTCAGCCCTTCCACTGCTGACCCTGACCACCCACACACACAGGTGCGTCCGCAGCCCCCTGCAGCCTTCATGTTGTTAGTAAAACGTGAGCTCACAGCTGCTTTGTTCGCTCAGACACCAAACAGCGTCCTGACTGACAGAACAGGGATCAAGACTTCATATTTAGATGCTGCTGACATTAGAGGGAAATCACATTCCAGGTGGAAATGAGAGGTTTCTGATTTCAGGATGTTTCTTTCATCGCAAATGATAACCTCTCACACACACACGCACACACACACACAGCTGTTTTCCAGTATTCATTCATTATTAAATAACCAGACACTGGCACTCTCTAATCCAGAGAAAGTATACAAGACTCGTTTAAATTATCTGACAACAAATATACAAGATTGTGACTTTTTGGCATTAGTTCAGAAGCCCTAATAAGCCCTATATTCATACATTTGATTAGATGATACATTTAATTTAATTTGTTTTATCCTGATCTTCAGTTATGTCATTATATTGAATTAACAAATGTTATTTTTCCTTTGATAACAAGATATTGATCTTGATATAGTGACATAATTATGTCCTTATCCCAAAAAACAAAGTTTTTTGGGATAAAAAACTTTATCCCAAAAAACTCAAGAAAAGGATAAACAAAATCTCAAGAAAAGGATAAACTGATTTTCATGTCAAAATAATAGGATAAAAAACTTGAGCTCTGAAGACGGTTTAAATTAACTTTAAAGTTATCATGGGGAAACAGCATAAATTAAATTTATTATATTATGTAATTTAAATGTGTTATAAAATATGTCCCCTTATTATAACAATGTGTGTGACAATGGAGTGAATATTTTCTGTATATGTACTATTTATTTGTGTATATTAATTGTTTGTGATAGACTATGTTGATTTGCACTGCTCTCCAATAAATAAATAAATTATTATATGTCCACTTATGGCTTCCATACCTTAGTGCAGTGATTTGATTTTTGGCAAAAAATAATGCATTTAATATTCATATTTCTTAGGGAAGTTAAAAGTTAAGTTAAAACACACTTTAATTTGAAAAACAAAGTGTCTGACAATAATGAATTTGAAGTAAAATTAGATTAATAAGAAACAATGTGTTTTCATCTTCATGACTACAATCGCAAAAGTGTCTTTTTATTTGATCTTTTATTGATGTGTTTTAGGTGCTTAGGCTGGTATTCCACATCCTTCACAGCTGTTTTGATTTTTGACGAAAAATAAAGAATGAGTAGACACAGACGTAATTATATGAACATGCTTTCTATGTTTGTAACTGTCATTGCAGTAAATAAAGCAAAGAAAACCATGTTGTTGAAATATAACGAATGTGAATGTGTGATTGTTCTCCTCAGCCTTCAGGGGAGGGAAGTGGCTACGTTGAAACCAGACCCCCCAAACCAGCTGTGGAGAAACCTTCATGGATGGTAACTTCCATTTTATTACAGTTCTTTTTCTCATTAAGAAGGTCTGATAACATTCATCTGCTGATGATTTGCTCACCTTCATTATTTAAACTTGGTTTATTAGGTTGGTGTCTGAACAGATCAATGTTCTTGAAGCATCATGGTTAATCGTTACTCTGATATAAACTGATGAATGTTTGAAGAGAGGAAGAAGGATGCTTTGTTTCATAAAGCTACCAGAACAGAGGCCCTTTACTCTCTCCTTACTTTTACTTTAAATTTAACTCTAACCCTGAGTGTTTTAACAAAGTTTGGAGGCAGCTGGAGCTCCAGACAGACAGAGATGCCGCCCATCACAGCAGCGTGATATGGCTGAGAGATTAACAGCAGACCATGCTCCTGCAGACAGTCATCCCAGGGTTACAGAGCTGAAGACCTCAGCTGATGAACAAGAGGGATTAAAAACCATTGAGTTGATGTCTGGAAATTGACTTGGGTGTTTAAGAGTTAATAATAAATCATTCTCAAACTATGCTACTGTGCCAATAGCTGTCAAAACATGAACTTAAAAAACTTAAGTTATAATTATACTGCAGGAACTTACGCATATTCTCAATAGATGAAGCTGTAAAATAATAGCATTATCACCTGGAACAATTGAAGGTTATAGTGTTTTTGAATATTTTAGTACTGTGTACATGCACACACACATACACAGTCACATTGACACTCCATCATACTCCATTATTCCCTCTATCATGTATGACCTCTCTGTCTTTTCCTCCATCAGTCATGTCGGCATCCTGCTTTTTCTCTGCAACACTTGCAGTCGAATTCCACAGGATCCCACTCAGCCTCATAGGGCTGAAAAGCAGAACGACCTCCACCACGGTGCCTGCATGCACTCCCACTAACAATTATAGTCTTCAAGTTAGAAAAAAACAGATGTCAGCCGGGATTCGATTTGATCCAAGTTGAAGGGCCTCAGCCTCAGGGCTTTGTTATTCTGACTGGTTTCTCAATCACTGATGTTCAGGAAGTGACAGAGGTGGAGAGGAAAGTCGGAGCAGCAGGCAGAGGTCCATGGTGAAGTCCTACATTACTACAACCCAGCACACTGCCACTTATATAAGGGGCTTTTCCATCTCTGCACTAGGCATTAATTAGCATCATATGTAATGCAGTGTAAAAGGCAACAGCTGGCATGTAATGTCTACCTGCTGACATTTTCCATCTGATGTCTGTTCAGTGGAACCTGCACAACTGTCCAACTGCTGCAATTGAGACAAGTCTGGGCAAAGGCACATTAGGGAGAGAGAGAGTTGTTAACTTTCCATTTTGTTATCCTGGAATTCCTGCTGAGAGACAGCAGAGTTGGTGTCACTACCAAAAACTGCGCGTCCTCTTCAGGGAGAATATGGTGGCCAACAGGGGCAAACATGGCATAAACAAATGCATGTTTGGACCTGAGTGAAAACAGACGTATTAACGTGAATTATAAAGCTTAAAAATTAAAAAAGCGACTATTTTCACAGAGACAGACAGCGTCTTTGCTTCATTTCCGTGATTGCAGAGTTTTGCTGTTAATGGCATGTTTGCCTACTTCGATCTGCCACCGTATCAAAATACTTTGATAGGATTTTCTTGGCTTTATGAAACGTTTGTTAGCAAATGAAATAAAAACAGAGGTTTCCAACCCGGGGGTTGCCCCCCAGTGGTCGCTGGATTAATCAAAGGAGTCATATTATAATACAGGAAAAGTTATTTTTCTTCAAATTTTCTTCTATTTTCAGTTTTTTTTCAATTTTTGTGCAGTTATGCAGTTTACCTTTTCATGCCTCTAAAGGTTATTCACATAAAACATAGTGACAAGTCACTTTCTCAAGCTGCTACTTAGTTTCAGCTCCTGAGATGTGAATGATGTGATTTGTTGCTTTTCTTTGTGGAATATGAAGACAAACTGAATATCTGTGGATTTTGGATTAGACACAATCAGACATTTGAAGATGTAGATTTGGTCTGTGGTGAATTTTAGGGATATTTGTTTTTACCATTTTGTACATTTTTGGTCAAAACAAATAACTGATGACTCAAATCAATAATCAGTAACTTAACTGATAGATACTGCAACATGTGACGTGATTATTTTATTATAAAGGTTCACAGGAGTTAAAGTCTCCAGATCTCTAAAGAATGAGCCAAGGTTGCATTTCTTCTTAGAGATATTTATGCGTATTTTCTTGCATTTATGATACAATTTTGCTCACAATAGAATTTCACAGAGAAGATTTAAGTTTTTAAATCTTCTCTGTGGACTCTTCCTGTCTCTCTTCTTTCAAAATGTAAGCAGATGGTGTTCAGAGAATACTGAGAGTCACTAAGTAATGATGAAATAGAAAAGATGAAAATCTGCCAAAATCTGTGTTATGAGATTACCTAATGCTCCTTTTTATGAATCTCACAAGGAAAGATGTGACATGGAGGCCAATTCTAGGTCATTTGTGCATGCAGCCATGACTTGAAACCATTGAACTTCAACCAAATAACACATGGAATGTCTCTTAGGTTTTGTTTGCAGCATCAGGGGCTTCTCACCTCATTGCGCACGATAATTTCTGTTTGAATTTGCAAAGGTTAAGCCACTGCTGAAGTTAAAACGGGAGCTGAATTCAAAATACCAAGCTGCTAACTGATTGGCCTGGGAGCAAGTGGGCTGTTTGCACTTAGACCGCAGCTTCACAAAGTAAGAGTCAGACAAATCAAAGTCAGCCCTTGATGGCTGCATTTTCATAAACAGGATTCTTTTCACCGAAGACTGGCTATAAAAATGTGCAAATTCCAATTAGGGCTCCTCGTGATCCTTCACAGGGCTGCAGTGGAAAACATCAGCAAGCAGCTCTGCTGCTGTAGAGGTGGAATATACGATCATTGCTGAAGGAGCTGCATACCTGCCCTTAGATTCAAGGTTATGTGGTTCAAATCTTTCAACACTATGTTCTAACGATTAGAGCCTCCCTCCCATCAGCCCTTGCTATGATGGATAGGTGAAGGAGTGAACAGGCAGGGTATTCTTTATCACATAGATACATATATCAACGTGGTCTGCTCAAATTCTTAGCATAGTGAGTGCTGTGCAGCACGGTGGGAGTTTTCTCAGGAAGTCAACGGGTTAATTATCAACAAACTGCCCCCTCTGCTGCATTCTTCATCCCACTCCTGCTGAATTCCACAGGTGACAATTCGAGGTGTGTCTCTAGTGAAAAATTAACTACAGACAGAGGGGTATTTGCATTACACCCCCCCACCCCCCTTTCCTTTTTTTTTTACCCAAAGGCAGTTTTTGAACAGAAGTAATCCACCTCCCCCAACCTTCGATAGCTCTTGTTGCCTCTCTCAGTCCTGCTGTGTGTGTTTTGTAACGCAAGATTGTTGGCAGATGGACTTTTCTTTGTCTGCAGACACACATATAAAGACATGGAGGCAAATGTCTATTTGCAAATATATAAAAGTGTAAGGCTGAACTTTTCTGTGTTTGTCACCAAACGTCATGAAGCAACCGAGAAGCTGAGACACTCAGGTATTAAGACTGTTGCAGGCTTTCTGCTTCTTTAAAGGATTTGGCAATTTTTTTTTTTGGTTTTTCTTATTGTCAAACAATCTCATGCTAGGAGTCAGACCTCCAGTATTTGTGTGTATCAAAAGTCTGATCGATCGTCTTCCTCTGTGCCGCAGACCGCTGTTGTTCAAAAGTGATTAAAAGCACCTCACTGGGTCACGCTGCTGCGTGGGTGACACGTTCCTTCATCATGAAAAGTTAGTTTGTTTAGAAACCAAAAGATTAAGAGTGATTCAAGTTTTCAATCTCTTGTGAGTCAAAACATGAGAGATGTTAATCTTTGGAGCCCTGTATATACACAATTTGGCAGTCTGAACTTTTAAAGTCCTGTATTTTACACTTTTCCTGGGTTTTATTTGAAATAGATATGATATATATATAATCTATTTTACTACATTGTGGGACCTTTAAAGCAGCCATTTACAGTTATAAGAACAAAAAAATCATCTCAGGCCAATTATTAAATTCGGACAGGTGGCCGATTTGCATTGTGTACCAGATCTTAAAGAAAAGAAAAATGGGCGGTTGGGTGCAGTTTTGAAAATGGGTGCGGATGGATGGTGAATGATGTGTTTTGTGATGCATTTGTGGATGAAAGCCAAGCAGGAACAACATCAACACACTGACCAGCTGCGACGTATGATTACTATGACAAAAATGTTCTTTCATGCAGGTATTTGAAATTTTACTTATTGGCCACTATTGGCCTGGCATTGTATCGGAGGCTTTTAGGCAGATCGTATTCGTCTTGATGTCTCTGTGTAGTCTGAGATATTTGTCAGTTGGATCAGTGTGTGGAAAGAAAGTGTTTTTTAACCGGGGGGGACAAAAATTAAATAAATAAATAAGTACATAACATTTTGATTAGTGTAGCAGTGGCCTCAATATAGTTTTACATGTCCACTCTCAAGCTGCTCTCCGCAGCTCTAGAACAGGTTATTTTGTATCTGTCTCATTAATATTAATGAGCTTCTCTTCTGACTGGCTGATTTGAATGGCTGTGGGTGGGTAGTTATGACATCAAAACTTCACAGATGTCCTGTCAGCTGGTTTTAAATCACAACGTCTCTGTCAATTAAGAATTTCAAAACATCTGACATAACAACTGGTTCTACAATCAAAAAGATATTATAATCTTCCTTTCTACATTATGGGACCTTAAAAGCAGTCGTAAACACAGTATCAGTACAAAAGCAAAAGAACAAAGAGCAGTTAGATAGAAGTTTGACACCTTTTTATTGATCATGGTGTTTTATTAGATCAGCTGTGGAAGTTAGTGGCAGTAATAAGCCGGGTCTGAGTTCCCTGACCTCACACAATTTGTAATAGAGACCAGGCATGAGATGTCTGACAGTGATTAACATGTCCAGTGCAATTACTGCAAACATGAACAATAATATGCCAGAAGGAAAGGCTTTTTCCCAGTCTGGGGTTTGCACATGTTGACTCAGTCATGTTAAAACAAGCTGGGAAACAACCTTGTTGGTTCAGAGGAAGCAGTTGTGTAGCTGAGTGCCAACACGGTGCTGAAAGTTGAGTCATTTTTGTTGGGATTGTTTGTAATTAATGTAAACAAGCACTACTTTTTCCCATGCATGTGGCAAAGTGACTGTTATGTGTTCATGGGTTTTCAGGGGAACAACAAATCAAGCCATGTGAAAGCTGTAGTTCAAAACTCTGTCTGGCAGCTCCAATGCAGCCTTGGACAAGAGGATACACTTAAAGCTCATTTATGCTCCTGTTATGTATGGAAATAAATATGTCTGTTTCAAGCAATAACTGTCACTGCTCTAATACAATCATTCATCCTTCATTTTGGCTTGGATCCTTTGCAATAAAGCCACTAGAGGGCAGTTCAGAGTCAAAAGTTGATAATGATGATGAACCTTTGTACCTGTGAGCTTTCAGAAACCCTGCTTAAATACACATGTAATGAGTGCAGAGTATCTGCACAGAGTCCATCCATATCTGTATGTATTGAGCATGAATATTGCGTTACGCCTCCATAGTACAGGAATGCACAACTTGTTCCTGAGGGTTGTGGACTTGTTCCTGAGGTCTATGCTGCATCAATTTAACAGATGGACAGAGTGGTATAGTAGTTTTAACTTGACTCAGTAATGCAGTAATTGTCTGCTTGCTTCCAACAACATTTAAACTATTTTCCGATATTTGGAAACTGACAGTTCAATTGAGGAAATCTGATATAATTTCTGATATCTGTTATCATTTTCCGGCTTTAAACATGGTCTCTTTCTCTCTGTTGTTTGGTTTCCTTCCTGCAGACAACTCCTCCATCTTCTCGTCCCATTCAGCAGCCGCCAGTGATCAGGAAGGAGGAGGCGTTGATTGCAGAGACAGGTGAGTTACTGCCCACAGTAAACTTGTATGTGTATAATTTCACTTTTAAAGATGTGATATCCAAGTTTACTTCCACATGTTGACAGCTCACCTCTCGGCTCTGGAAGAGAGTGATGGAAAAGTTTATGACCATTGCAGAGATCATGTTTCTTGAACGTTGCAATCATAAAGGAGCAGTCAGAGTTGCCTGTGAACTGATTTATTGATGAATGTCTCCATCTAGTGGACATCAGGACTACTGCAATACAATCTTGAAATCCTTTATTTAAATAATAAATTCAAGTATCGGGAAAGACATTGATTACCACATTCAATTACACCAAATTCCAATGTCATTGTCTGTTCTCTGATCCTTTTTAAATTTCTGTTTGGATTGATTTTGTAGATTCTGATCTGGGAATGCTGAATCTTTTCCCTGCATCCTTTCATCCAGCAGAACAGCTTAATTGAATTTGTCCACAAATTACTGAGTGGTTTAACCTGTACTACTATTACCTGCTTAGAATGTATTGAATTATTTTTCATTAGCTACACCAGCTGCATTTTTGATTTAAAGACATTTTGTTTTAAGTGAAATGTCTTCAAAACTATTGTCATGAAAATTGCTCCAATATTAATGGGGATGAACTAGAGAAACTTGTGCCCTGTTTCCACTATGTGGTATGGTACAGGATAGAAAGGTACGTTTGTTTTACTGTTTTACCTGTTCCCATTTTAGTAACAATTTTGGTTTAACTAGCAAATAGGGCCTGTACCCAATGGGAGGAGCCTCTGTATAAAGCCCTGTAACACAGTGAAAATGCAAAGGTGTCCATTACCAGCCCAAACTGTACCCGTACCGATCCGTACTGTACTGTACTGATCATCACTCAGCTTTTTATCTAATGCCATCATCTGGTCAAAAATATGTCTGTCCAATACTTTGGTTAAGGTTAGTTTTAGTTCACAGCCCAAGTTCTGAGATTCGCAGTAGTAGTACGAGTATTGACCTAATCAGACAAGACAGAACGTCTTATTTGTTTTGGTGCTGCTGTAACAATGTGATAAATTGTGAACCCACCTATTAGATTTTCAGTAAATTGCTATTATGCTAGCACCAACACTGATACCACACACAAATTCTTGGTCTCCAAACTCAAAAGTGGAAAGAAAAATAAACACTGTAGTGATCTATAGACGGACATAGACTTGTTTTAACATGTTTTATTTGCATTGTGTGCAGCAAGTGACAGGGAGGATGTTAATGTTCATGTGGAGTCTAGGCCTGGACTTCCTGGGTCAGCAGGTGGGTCAATGGGGGAGTTCACAAGCATCCACACGCCCTGTTTCTCTTCCCTTATTATTCTTTGCCTCACACTGTAGAGGAACATTTAAAGCAGGACATCACCACACTTTAAAAAGCTAAACGACACAGTGAACGAATCTAGCTACAGTCCATATGCTTTAGAATTCATGCAGGGTGTTGGAAATGTCTGTGCTCACAGTAAACCAGTGAAATTGGGCCATTCAGGCTATAATCTCCTGGAAAAAAAACAGACTTGCCAAGAGAAAATAGAAGAGTGAGATAAAGTTTTATTGCTTCTTGGCTCTCCCATGGATATTAAAGGATATGGCGCTGTGTATGTAGTGCATGTCCAAGATGTTTGCTTGTGGGAAAGGGATAAGAACACAATTTTGAGTTAATCTCTACATGGATTTTCTTTCTTTCTGATACTGAAGAAACCCCCTCACAGTACACAGACCTTTGGGAAACACTTCATAATAACCAGCATAAATACTTCATTAATCTTTAGTTAATAGTTATTTTACTATTGCAACCGATGATTATACCTTGGTAAATACTCCAAGAAGCATCTATGAACACTATTTAATTATTTCTTTTCATGAAGGTATTAATGACTGATGTGTTGTTGTTTTTGTTTTCCAGGACCAACGGGGGCTAAAGGAGAGAAAGGCAGCCGAGGGGACAAAGGAGAGAAAGGAGACCGAGGTCCAATTGGGCCGAAGGGAGAAGCAGGTTCAGGCTCTGGCGTCAGTTCACGGGGTCGTGGAGAGAAGGTTTGGACCTTATGCTTTTAAAAAAATAATAATTTGAAACACATTCAGTAAGTAATTGTGGTATGCAGTTTAAGATTTGGAATCTATTAATGATGTGTAGAACATTTTTTCCCCAATGTGCCTCTCTGAAAGTTGCAGTGGGCAGTGAGATAATTTGTAAAAACATTGATGAAAGCAGGTAACAGTGATCTGATCTCTGCTGAAATGTCCCACAGCACCACTAGAGGGAGCTGAGAGGCCTATTCTATTCATACATAATGCTACTCTATCAACTTTGTACTGTGCTATACTTTTTATTTGGACTATAAGTAGCTCACAACACAAACATAAGATGAAAAAAAAACATGATGATTATTTCAAAGGATGAAGAAAGGTTATAATTGGCTCTAATGCATTGAAACCATGCATTGGCCTTTTGAGCCAACGCAACAGAAGGAGAACAGTCATACACACACTGAAAGTGACTGATGAGGGTCATTAGTATCATTAGAGTCATTACATTCATTAGGATCATTAGAGCTACTATATGGTTTGAAAGGGTTTCAGTCAATGCTGTTTTGTTTGTACATATATTTACCAGGTTGTAACTGTTACTGTAGAATTAAATTCAACTGGTGCCACCTGTACTGAAAGTGTATTCACCTAAAGGCCAAACATTTTCAGGATTAAAATGTCTAAAATGGACAAACTATATAAATTATTCGAAATATATTGTTGTGCACTTTCCTTATTTAAAATCAGTGTTTCTCACAGACCAGGTAGCATTGTGGTGGTGAGGAGGCTGTTGGTCTCTTGCTCTCTGTGTGTCAGAATGAGAGAATTGCGTTGGAAAAATAAAAGACATGGGATCAATTTGTGGTGGTCTGTTTTCATTTTGTGCCATTGGTCTGGTGATTGGTCTATGTGTAGGAAGTACTGAAAAATTCCATAATTTTCAAACCTAGAGGAATTTATATTTAATCTAATCAAGAAATGTTTATGGGTCCTTTAAATGTCTTGTGTCCATGCGTCATTGTAATTGACTTTTTATCCAGTTTTGAGCCACACTTTTACAATGTACTTTTGGTTGTTTCTCATCTTTAACTGGTTGAATGATTTTAGTCATTATTTGACTGGATCTCATTTGGATTTCATGACGTCATCAATTTGATCTTTGCATCTTTGCGTTTTGACTGAGAGACTCAGAAAATTACAGAACATTATTTAAATTCTGGGCCAGTTATTTATGTTTCAGGTCATATCAGACAATCAGGAATGATTTCATTCTTCCCTTTCTTTAATTTTTCAGGGAGAACCAGGCGAGAAGGGAATAAAGGTAAGTTATTGATTATTTCTTTTCTTGAGTGACTTGATTCTTTGATCTGAGTCTCAGAGATAAGAACCATTTCCTCTAAATGAAACCAGGACCTCTGGTCTCCATCTCCAGAAGATGATCTAATGTTTTTGAGCAGCTCATTATAAATCCTCAGTGCTACGGCATTAATGTGTTGGCCTTGATTTGTCACGTTTATCTCTCGTTTATCTCCAGGGCAGCGCAGGCTTTGGATACCAAGGAAAGAAGGGAGAGCCTGGCCCCGCTGGACCCCCTGGTCCCCCAGGCCCTCCAGGACCCGCTGTTGATTTTGCGGCTGGCAGTGACGGCTCGGTTGTTTCGAGGGTTCCTGGACACCGGGGACCAGCTGGACCACAAGGTGTCCCGGGTCCTGAGGGACCACCAGGCGCTGATGGAGAGCCGGTTAGTAAAATACAGTTCAATTAAAATCAAAAATATTTCTCACACTTTACTTTAAAACCAGCATTTAGTGTTAGTCCAGAAATTGTTGGAAGTGCAGGCCTGTGAAGCTGGCTGCTACATTATGTTTCATTGTGTCTTTGAACCTTACAGGGTGATCCCGGTGAGGACGGAAAAGCTGTGAGTATTTATTTATTCCTGCATGATACCAAGATACCGCTCTTATAAACAGAGTATGATGTTATGGTCTGTTAGATACCAGATTCTTTACACTTTGCATTAACTTCATGACAAGCTGTAGCGATCTTACTCTGATCTCTGATTTCTTCAACACAGGGAGCTGAAGGACCTCCAGGCTTCCCAGGAACCCCAGGTGATCCTGGACCCAAAGGGGAAAAGGTGAGAGGCTCGCTTACATCGACAGAGTAGCAGACATTTTATAAACCAAATCAAACCAAGTACAGAGGGAACAAATAACTGGTATTTAAGTGGGTTTGTCTGTTGTAAAATTCCAGCTCATCTTAATAAGTCTTGTGCACACAGGGAGACCGTGGAGAGGGACAGCCTGGACCCAGAGGGCCACCTGGTCCTCCTGGACCCCCAGGATCCGGAAGCAGATCTGTGAGTTACTCTTCATCTTTTTTTGCTGAGCAATGTTTGAGGATCTGTAACAGCACAAGACTACCTGCTTCATTGGAATGATTTATCAAGTACGATTGATTTTGATTGATGTATTGCAGACTTTTGTGGACATGGAAGGCTCAGGGTTCCCTGATCTGGAATCTCTACGGGTAAGAACAGTTACAATCAACACTACACTCCCTAAAAAAACAGATCTGAGGGAGAAAACTTTGTTTTCAGACTGTGAGACTAGAATGCAATCAAAACGTTTCTGAGCACTTTCATCATATGGAACTAGAAATCTCTGATCTATAAAGATATTACAGATCAATGTGAACCTGTTATCTGAAAGAATTATTTGGGGTTTTTTTTCCAGGGACTGCCAGGACCACCTGGACCTCCTGGTCCTCCTGGTCCCTCTACAGCAGGTACAGCATTCAGTTCTGGGGCATTTGGACCACCAGGAAGGGACGGAGCTCCAGGTCAAACAGTAGGTGTCAATGTATTTGTGTCTTAACACAAATATTCACTAAAAATAAAATTGAGAATAAAAAATAGTCACAACACCTGAAACATAACCAAATCCCTGGACTTGTAGGGTCTGCCAGGTTTGCCGGGCACGGACGGCCTCCCAGGAGCTGTTGGTCCCAAGGGAGAAAAGGTAGGTGACCTTCAAATAATAGTTCTTCTCTCCTTCTTCTCCTTTTTCTACTTTTTTAGCATCACTAGAAGTTAAACCAGCTCTACAACAGTAATAATAATGTAAACATAAGCTCCAACACCTACCACCAACTGGCGTTATTTGAATAAACTGATTACATATAAGGAATCTTCATGTTTATTTTCTCATCTGAAAACAATATTAAAACTTAATAAAGTGATGTTGTCTTGTTGGACTAGGGACAGACTAGACACTCTATGTTATTAAATTAAATTATTATTATAAATTAAAATAAAATAAAAAAAAAATAAAATAAATATAATTATTATTATGTTATTAATTTTTTTTCAAAAATGCAATATACGTAGCAGGCTTCATGGAGGAAAGCCACTCCACATGTAGATAAAAACAGATCCTTATTTAGATTGATTTTACTATATGCTTATTAAAACATACTTATGAATATTATATCCAATTTCTACCAAGTCTTTGTTGCTAAATCTAACAAACAGTACTTTTACATCTAGATTCTCCTAAAGATAAAAGTATTTCATAAAGCATCCTAGCCCTTAGCAGAACTCCTAAATGAAGCAGAGTGGATGACTTTAAGAGGTTCTTTTAGGTGCAAGAGATATTCTTATAGATATTCGGGGTGAAAGTCAAAGAGGGAAAAATAAATAATCTGAATGCTGAATGACAGTGAATGCAACACTACAGATTAGATCACACAGGAATTAGGTTTATGGTCGATCTCATTAAAGATGCACTAACATCTTCCCACCAACACAACAATATAACCCCAGAATTCGGTCTCAGAGCAATGGAAAAAACACATTTTGAGAAAACGTCAGAAACTGACACCAGACAATGAGATGTTGCATTTAGCGTTAAACATTGTTTTGCACTTTCATGATTGGTCGCTAATGCAAAGGATATTATCACATTTAGATGTGACAGATGTGTTCAGGAGAAAAGGAGCTTTCTGCTGGCTGGAGGAGAAATCTACAGATGCAACATGAACAAACTGAAGAAAGTTAAATGCAGAATTTGGATTTCCATTTTTTTTCATTAGTCTGAAAGAAGACACATTATAGAAGTAAAATAGCCCAAATCTTAAAATTGATCTGGGCTTAGGGACTTAAATTCTGCGTCTCCATCCCTTCCGCGCTCACAGTTTTCCTGAATCAGTCCTAAGCTTGGACTCCTTGCTGGAAATGTTTAGGCTCCGTTAGGAGTCTCTGTGAATGTTTGTGAATACAGCCCCAGGCGTCCCGGTCCCTGGCCATTTTCTCCAGCTGTCCCCACGTATGGCCACTTCTCTTCCTGTCTGCCTCCAGGTCACAGTGCCAGGTGTTTCTCGGTCTGCTTCTCTAAATATGGTCCTACCCCTCCCTCCCCTCCTTCCTCCCTCCCGCACTTCCTGTCTCTCTTCACCATCAGCTGTCAAATAAAAGGCAAAAAAAAGGAAAACATCTTCAATATTCAGAAGGCTATACAGAGTTGTGATGCGATCCGGTTAGAAGTGCACCATAGAAATTGACAAGACGTCTCCTAGCAACGTTGGTTCTCGCATGTCAGTCACTGTCAGTGGAAACACTCACCCAGAGGCTTGAAATCTCAGACGCCGCTTTAACAGATATATCCAGTTTATTTTTCTTCACACAATAATTGGATTGGAGTTCTATTCTGACTTGAATTGTTATTTCCATTATCATGTTTTGTTTTTCTTTCTGCTTCAGGGTGATTCAGGCGAGCTCGGCCTTCCAGGAACAGTCGGACAGAAGGTGATGACTTACTACCTAGAACATTTTGGTTGCTTTTTTCAGCTATTTTAACATAAATTTGCAGCTCTACAGTGAAAACTCTTGAAGACAAATGCCCCATGCAAGTCTCCCTAGTTGTTGTAACCAATATTAGAGAAGGGGGTTTTAGTCCTAATCCTGGGAAGAAGGAATTAAAATATTCTGCAGGTTGCTGGTGTTTTTGAAATAATGGTGCCTGTTCGATAGCTGACATATCAGCTTTTATCCAACTATTTTCTCAGGCTTTTCTCATCCCTTTCATTTCTCCAGGACAGCTCCTACTTTTCTTTCCTCACCACTCTACTGCCTCACTATTTCTCCTCCTCTCTAAAGTCTTCCCATCTGCAGGTAACTGGGTTGCAGCACGTCAGTCATCAAAGGGATTTGTGTCTTCTGATAAAATGCAAATTGCTTGTCTGCAATTTTAATCTGAGTGCTGGCTATGGTTTTAACATATGGTGACATCAGATTTTGGTCCTGAAACAATAAGTGTGTGTGTGTGTGTGTGTGTGTGTGTGTTTGCATAGTTACACAGATCTGATTAGTTCTGTGCAGCTGCAGGTGATTAATGACATTGGATTTAAATTCCACACAGTTGTACCACAATAAGAAGCACTTCACTGATATTTGTGTGTGAACACTGATATACTTGTGTCCCTTCATCTCACAGGGAGATCAGGGAGATCCTGGTTTACCGGGACCACCAGGACAGACCGGACTTGCTGGTCTGCCTGGACCACTGGGACCAGTGGGGCCACCGGGGCCTCCTGGACCTCCTGGACCAAGTTTCCGTGTAGGATTTGTAAGTTGTTTTTTTTTTTCCCTTGAGATAATCTGATAAAAAAATGATAAAAATCTCAGTTACAGATATCTCTGTAATGTGGGAGTGTGTCTGGGATAAATATCCAGGAGACAGATCATGATCACAGAAATAGAAACATGAAAAATGTTCAATATTAATAATACTTAATATGACCTACTCGCAACTCAAGTGTATACTGTGCACATTGGTGATGAAATGAGACTTGAAATTGTGTCTGTTTCAACAGAATAAGAATCTACACTGCAGTCACTGTACAGATTATTATTAATGAGAGAACAAACAAATTATCAATCAAATTCAGAACTTTATTGCACAGGAAGATTGTTTATGATTCATGAGGGTTTAGTCCTGTTAGACCTTGCTCTTCACATTTAGCTTCATCTACATACATCTAGAGCAGTAAAGCTGAGCTACAGTTGCACTTGTGTATTTACACAGTGAATGAAATAAATATTTATTGGTGTTTAAAGGACGACATGGAGGGCTCTGGCGGAGTTTTGTCTAGTGGACTTCCTGGCGTCAGAGGACCAGAAGGAAGACAGGTTAGTGGAATCCTTACAGAACAAATCCTATATGAAACACAGGATCTTAAACTCGTAACATTATAGCAATGCAGCACTAAGCAACGGTTCCTCTTTGCAACACTGAAATTGGAGATGACATTAGTCATGAAGCAGCTCTGACACCAGCACAACAAAAGTCTGTTTGCCGGCTGTTGTCCACAGTCACAGTCCACAGAAAGTGTCAACTTGACTGGATGAAAGTTTGTCAAGCTCTATGATGATAACACAAAATTACAAACAAGAACAAAGTTATACAATTTAAAAACAGCTGTTTAAAAGAGGAAATTCAAAACTTAAAAATACTTAAAAATAGTGAGAGTTGCAGCAGACCTACAGTTCCAGATATATGGAGCATAGAAACTGAGTCAGCATCAAATATCAATTTTAGATTCTGGTCATGTCTTTTTTTTTTTTACATACATGAACTTGCAAATAACCTCACATTGTGCTTTCAGGGTCCTCCCGGCCTGCCTGGACTTCCAGTAAGTAATTGAGGAAATTTCCAGTAATGAGCCCTGAGCTGCTCCTACTGAACCTTTGTCTGACTCGCTTGGTTAGAGAAATAAACTACTGAAAGGAAAGGAAAGGGTCTTGTTTTGAGGCAGTGATTTGAAATGGGCATGAGGTGCAGCTCTCGGGGACTGAACCCTGGTCTGAGGCGAGTGTTGAGCCACTGTGCTCTCTCGGGATTCTTGATGAGTTCATTTGACTTTAGTGCCAGCCGATTTACCCTTAATACTCTTCTCTGCTGTCATTTCACCTGTTTGTTTCAAAAGCATTAAGGTTGGTGGAAAATAAGCTGCAGCTTTATTGATTTCCAGAGGGGAAATTGGGTCCTTGCAGTGTTTAAAGGAAGCAAATTCAGCCGGGTAAACAAACACAAGCACACAAATGACAGATAAATTACAATAAACTAACAAAAAACAGTGGAATAGTAATCAACCGTTTATCGATGATTACTATTCCAGTAATAGTCATAAATAATGATTGTATTAAGTAGAAAGTATGAATATGGAATAAAGCAGCCTCTGCAGTAATGTTGCAGATCAGACTATTCAATGCGAAGCTAAAAGCTGTGTAAAGCTGCAACCTTTAGTGTTGATTTTACAGGGATCAGATGTACAAGCAAAGCTTTCCCAATTACGCGTAATAAATTAATTTTTAATGTAGAAATATAATTTGAAGGATAAGCTCATCACTACTGGTGTTAATTTGTATTTGCAGGACTGGCAGAATATTGAGCTTCATAGGAGGAGTCAAGGAATTACACTACTCACAATAAGTTAGGGATATTGTTATTTACCTGTGTGTTATTTGGTCTGAATTTGAATGAAATAAGTAAAATTTGCTTTTGATATTACTAATAACGAGTGAGAGGAAACACCATTTTCATTAGCTTAATATTTATTACACCAAAATTGTATGAAATGCACTGAATAGCCACTCACAATATCGTTATCGTGACTAGTGTAAATTGTGCTGTTTCAGATTATTGTGGAATTAATTAGTTGACATAATCACATTTAATTGTATATACAGCAACAATTTTGCCACAAAATTGGAAACTTTGTTGTGTTTGGGCATTTTGGTTATATGACAACAGCATTGTGCGGTCCGATATAACTATTATCCTGAAATTCATACTAAAGTGATTTCAGTAGACTTTGTGGATCCTTGTGCATGAAGGAACAGTATCAAAGTGTTGTCTACAGGCAGAAAAAAAAGGCCAGACCACAATGTTTGCCGGTTTCAGGCGCCTCTTTTCAGATACAAAGCCTGAGTCAGCATGTAGTTTGACAGTTAACATTCTTTTTGTGTGTTTCATTAAATTTCATTCTTCCTTTCTTCAGTGGTATCAGTTTAATGCTCTGACCTCTGCAGGGTAAATCCGGGCTGCCTGGAATACCAGGCCAAAAGGGCATGGATGGTCCTATAGGAAAAGATGGGCGACCGGGACTGGACGGATTCCCTGGACCTCAGGTACAATCCTGACATCATGACACATGCACCAACTGGACACCAGAGGTCAAACAGTTGTTGAAAACAACCTGTAGACTAAATTCTACCTTTTTCCTTAGTCAATAATAGTTTGTCCTGCAGAATACTGCATTTATAACATCAACCCAAAAAGTATGCAGCTAAATATTTTACATTGTAAAATGTTTATGTGCCATTTATTCCTGTGGACAGCACATTCTGGATCAGAAAGTAATTACGTAGTTTTTTGAGAAAAGTGCAGAGTATGCAGCCTAAACTTGTATAAATGTTGACCGGTGCAGTGAACAGAAGAAGAAATGCCAACTCCTCAAAAGCACTGTTTCGATAAAAAAATAAAAAGTAACTTTTATCGAAGGAAAAAGGAGACCGAGCTGGCTAAACATCATCCTATGTTATAAAAAGCTTTACAGTAGGGATCCATGATACATCACATTCATGTATAACTGCTTTATAATAACCCAATATGAGTATTTATTTGTATTATTTATTGAACCTGTAAAATAAGATTGATAGGATAACCCTACCTGAAGGCCCACTTAATATATTGTTTGAGGAAAGCATCCCATGTTCTTCATCAGCTGATGGAGTTTTCTCAGTTGTCATGGCGATGACTCACTTGTCATCCATACCAACTTCTCAGCCAACTGAACTGCGCTCCATGACATCTCCATGACAACTAAGCCCTCTCCATGACAACTGAGCAAATCTGCCAACAAAGACCATGACATGAGGCAGGAAAAGACAGTAAGTGGACCTTGAGCTACAAATTATGTGTCAACATACCTAATAGAGTTTGAAATAATATATCAGTCATAATTTAGAAATCTAATCTGTTGAAAA
Organism: Lepturacanthus savala; assembly: GCA_030544235.1. Lineage (NCBI taxonomy): Eukaryota > Metazoa > Chordata > Actinopteri > Scombriformes > Trichiuridae > Lepturacanthus > Lepturacanthus savala. The sequence continues at coordinate 23,346,422 of CM060470.1, forward strand.
TGTGTGCAGTAGATAATAGTGTAAGGATGAATTAAAGGTCCAATGTGTGAGATTTAGCGGAACAGATAATGCAGAAATGGAAAATAATATCGATAAATTATTTTAATTCGTATATAATTCAATCAAAAATTAAAGTAGTGGCCAGAGAAGACCCACAGTTCAATGTAAGTAGTGATAAGTAATTTAATTTATGAAAAGCATAGTATTGAACCATCAATCAATCATTTAGATGAAAAAGAATATTTCTGATATAAAATATGTGATAACAAATTAAAGCCAATTTTAACCTGAGGACAACAGGGAGGTTAAGAAATGCAGAAATGGTAGATATTCAACATTTTGTGGCAACAGAAGGAAATGTTTAATATTTATCTGAAACACTTGTTTAATCAAGGAGGAATGCTGGTGACACTTTGAGTTTAATCCTAAATCAGGACATTATATTTGTAGAACAAGACACCTGGTGGTATTGGAATAAAATGATATGTTAGATTTGACTTTAAAAAAATCTGTAATTATTCTTCCTCTAACCATATTCATTGTATTATCACATATTTTTTAGAATGAGTGTTAAATGTTTATTGGATCCTTATGGTGCAATCATTTGAATCTTTGCTTGCTTTAATTATCCAGGGACCAAAGGGTGACAGAGGTGACAAAGGAGACACGGTGAATATTTTTTAAACTCTGGATATCTGTTGATTCATATATTTTCATTACAAAATCATATTCTGTAGTATGGTCATTACCTGTAACACTGACACAGGAATGCAGCATGGATTCTGTAATCATTGATTTTGTACAGTTATTCGGAAGAAATTACATCTCTCAGAAATAAGCTCCTAACAAATATTGGAAAATTTCTATCTCTTACGTTTAATCTATAACACCATTTGCTAAATTTACAGCTTCAGTATGTTACAGGGAGGAGGGCTGGTATTTATCGCTTCTCTACATGTGTTGTGGTTTTAGGGTGAACCAGGCCGAGATGGAGTAGGACTCCAAGGCCCGCCGGGCCCGCCTGGACCACCGGGACAAATCATCTACCAGACGTCTGGCAATGTAAGCAACATGCAGACACTGTATCAGCGCCGCTGTTGAATCGGGCAATTTCCCCCAGACTGAAATCTAATCTGAGAGCAGTTTAACGGTGTGCATCTTAATTTATTTCAATTACTCTGTGTTGCTGCAGTTCGATGGTGTCGCTGGCAGAGTTGGGCCTCAGGTATGTATTAATATACTGATACCAAACCTCTACATGATCATTTTATATTTGTACAAATTCAACATATTGTTTAAGGTTGTTTTCGATAGATTATTCACAGTTTATGTATTTAATTGTATAAACTGTATTATAAGAATGGGGGGCCAGAATTGGACTGCCAGAGTCCTCACAATCCACCTTACTGTAGTACAGTAAGGTGCTACAGTAAGGAGTATCACTACATAGCCGCTCATTGGCTCATTCTGAATCTATAATCTATGAAGAAATGTTTGGAAAGGACCTTTAAATGCATTTGTTATAGATCAATACTTCACAATGCCCTGTACCTTCAACTGTATTTCTTATAAAGTTGATTGTGCTGTTTTAACTAAAACCATAGTGAGAAACCGTCTCAAATGGAGCTTTATACCACACGGTGAAACATTACTCATAATTTTCAAAGTGAGACACCACTGTTCTAACGCACAACAGTGTTGACAGTTTTAAGAGAGCTCAGACTTTATTGATTGTTATTAGTATCTGACCTTTATTAACCAGAGCCATAAAACAAGATCGCATCCTTCTTGATTGTAATAGAATGTCAGCTGTAGAACAGGCTTCTACACAAATTAAAGCTGCATCATTTCACAGCCCACATTTTAAAAGCTGTTAAGATTGGAGTTTACAACTTTTGTCCAATTTGTAAGTCTATTTAAAAAAAACAAAAAAAAACCTTTGCAAGTCAGGTAGAAAAACAGACAGATGTAATAAATCCATATATTAAATGTTAAACTCTATTTGTTTTCCTGTGCAGGGTGGACCTGGTTTACCTGGTCAAGCTGGGTTCCCAGTAAGTTTCCCTATTACATAACTGATGTAAATTACCCTAATTATAACCATGTAGATATTAGTAAACCCTCATTCAGTAACTTTGAACATATGTTTTGTTTTGTTTTTTTTCATTTTTTGTATCACAAAAAATCATCTATAAATGGTCAATGGTTTATTAACTTAAGTTATTTTACGGTTTGTGAATGGTTAGAAATTGATTTGTATAACAGTTTAGAAATATTATTTGGATGCTGTAAGTGCCAATGATGTAAATAATACTGTGTAAATGATGTGCACCTATAAATGCCCATTATAAAGTTTATCATCAGTTACAACTTAATAGGCAGCCAAATAATGTTTGTAGACAACTTATGAACAGATTATTACATACTACAAACGTGTAAATCATCTATTAACCATTTATACAGATCATTATGAAATGTTAACATATATTCACATTAATAACTACCAGGACTTTTGTTGCTTTTACTGATTTTAATAAATACGTTGATCACAATTACAACACATCTCATTCTATCATCTCATGTCCTGTAGGGTCCCATGGGACCAAAAGGTGACAGAGGAGACTCAGGCCCCCCAGGTTATGGAGTGAAGGTAAAGACAAAACGTAGCTTCAATGTGATCATTCGTTTGTTGAACTATTTATTTTGCCATTAAACACTATTCATCGTTAAGACACTCATGTGACTGTATTTGCTGCTCCTCTCTGTGCAGGGTGAGAAGGGAGAACCAGGTTTAGTCATCGGCCCAGATGGAAACCCTCTGTATCTGGACGGGTTGACAGGTTTGAAGGTGAGTCTGTTAGTTTCTTTGGCTCTCAGATACACATAAACCCCCCAAAAAACAAACAGGCACTTCTGGATCTGGATCGTCTTATGTTTCATATCTTAAATCTAAATGTGCTGCCTGCTCTTATCTGTTGTGTTCATCTGTTCTTTCTACCCTGTTTTTAGGGAGACAGAGGACCTCCTGGACCTGTTGGACCTATTGTAAGCAGTACATTTACATTGTACATACTAGTGTGTAAGATTTATCACCATCTAGCAGAACAGACAGGAACATTATTATAAAATTCATAACTATGTTCTAATATTTACCATACTATTAATACTGGTCTCTCTCTACAGGGTTTGCCATGTTTAGCCCAGAGATTTACAAATTTTGTTTAAAATACGGTTGACAATTAGACGAAAACACCTTTTGGCTCTAGAGAAGGCCTTTTTCTTTTTCATTTTTTGAAGCCACAATAGGTTCTCCAACATACCTTTGGGGGACTCAGTGAGTTGCAATCTGCAACACCATCACTAGATGCCACTAGAAACTACACACTGTACCTTTTATATACAACAAGGCGAAAACTTTAAGAAGGCAAGATTGTTTTTAACATACCTTCTTTTATTTCATGATTTTCCCGTATAGGGCCATTATGGGCCTCCTGGATTAAAGGGTGAAATTGGAATGCCTGGAAGACCTGTAAGTACTGTTTCTCCAGGTACCTGTCTGTCTAGAAAGTGTTGTCCTGACCTGTCTGAATGGTCAGGAAGTTTAGGGTGTCTACACAGATAATGTTCCAGACACTTTTCCAGTGCCAAATATATTGCTATTTTAGTTAATCCAATCATCTACACAGGCTGGGTAACAGCTTCACTCATGCTATACCTGCAGAATTGTGCCCAAAAGTCTATTTTAACTCGTCTTTGAGCTGTGATTGCTTCCAAAATACAGGAAGCAATAATTTGTTCGCCAGTGTAGAACAAATTATTGTTATTAATTAAAGTATTTGATTATATACAATGTCTATTAGAGGAAAGCTCTCTGAAAAAGAGATATGTTGGCTTCACTGTTGTATAGCAACAGAAAGTGGAGACGTGTCGTTCATTAATGGTGCATGATTTTCTGAAAATGTGATTGCGATTACTGTGGACTATATTGCGATTTGCGATTACAATGTTATAAATGAATGGTGTCATGAGTCTAGATTAAGGACAGCAATTTGCATATTTCTCAACTCAAAACACACCAGTGACATAAAAAATACAAAACCTGAAGTTTACAGTACTGTATTTTTTCCCCAAATAACAAAAAATGTTTCTTTGTGGTGTTTCAGTGTCATTGGACCTGACTCCAAAGTATCCATACAATAGAAGTTGAAGTGTTTTTGGCTGTCCCCATACTTTTTACAGCTTCATTAAATGGATTTAATTTTCATGACTTGTTGGATAATGTAGTTACAATCCTTCCCCTTTGTTTTTGATTTAAATCCAGCAAAATATTAACCTTTGACTTGATATGACTTTGTTACTACAGGGTCGCCCTGGTGTAAATGGATACAAGGGTGAGAAAGGAGACTCAGCAGTTGGCTATGGTTACCCAGTAAGTACTATTAATAATATAATTATTACCAATACCCTGAAAGTAGGCTGACTTGACTGGTAAAGATACAAAGACATTTTTGTGCATAATCCTGCACTTAGAGAAGCCCCTGCAGCTGTGCCCCTGAAAACCTCAAGCAAGATGGTCGATACCTGTGTTATTCTCAGTGGAAAACACAATATTTTAATGTTTTCTGATAACACTTTTGTTAATAAACAGTAACTAAACCAAGCACTACAATCATGAGCATTATCTATCAGTTTATCATGTCAATCTACTCTATATTGTATTATCTGTCCTCTGACCAGCTCATATTATATAAGAATCACCTTCTTGACAGTTAGCAATTAGTTGAAAAGATCCAACAACTTCACACGGGAGAATCACTGTATCTACTTTTTTTTTCCTCAGGGCCAACCAGGACCTCCAGGACCTCCCGGACCACCTGGGCCACCTGGGCCAGCATTTCCTTTAGATCGCTTCAACGTGAGTATAAAGGACCTGATGCTTATGTTAATCAGTAATTGACCAATGTTTCTGTATTCACACAACACAATTGTGGACATTTGTACAGTATACATGTACCAATCAATGTTACCTACAGGATTCTATTTTTTTCTTCATGGCTTTTGGTGCAGGGGAATCCCTTCTGAATACTCTTTTTCTTCTGTTCATAGCGCTATGATGATGTTCCAAGGAATTATCCAGGTACGACCTCCCACACACCATCTGCTGTTTTAGCACCAATACATAATAAAACACAACTAACTCCTCAAAGAGAAGGATTGAAATGAAGAAGTTAAGTAAATATACCAGTCAAGGAACATTAAGTGTTCTAACTTAATTTCGATTCCAGCTGCCTCAGCCTTTAGGAAAAAAAACACTAATGACCTGATAAAACACAGAAGGCATCACTATCAAATAGGTACTAACAGTTTACAGCTTCACGTTATCTGTGGAATACTAACTGCAATGAGAAACTTTCTACTTTGTTGTAGCAATTAAAGGAGAAAAAGGAGAGCATGGTGAGCGTGGAGCTCCAGGGATCCCAGGTATATTACAGTTTTATTAAAATATGAAAATAAAACTTAAAAATATTTAAAATACTGTTGTAAACTAAAATATAAGTAGTTATTTACTAAAAGATCTTCTTTGTTTTCGCAGGAACCAGCTCTAATATTGATATTCACACATTCAAGGTAAGTGACAACAGACAAGTCAAACTATAATCTATTCATACTGACTAATCTTCCAGTCAATTAAACAGAAATAAAAATTAAGGCTAGTGGAAAACAGTCAAAATTTAGCACAATTTAATTGATGAGGTTAAAAATGGCCAAAAAAATATTGCATGCATTTAAGAACCAATTGAAACCGATAACATTCTTCAATAAAACCAAGACTTTTTTCCATAAATCATCATAATATTAAAACTGTTTCCAATGGAATGAATTGAAGGGAGCACGTGGAGACCCAGGAGTGAAGGGAGAAAAGGGAGAGCCTGGTGGTGGATATTATGACCCGCGTTATGGAGGAGTACAAGGCCCACAGGGGCCTCCTGGAAAACCAGGCCTACCGGTAAGCTGAAAACTTACAAATATTAATGGCCAGACAGTAAATGTATAAATCTTAAACTAACACGCAACAGTCTGGATGTTTGAGTAATTTAATTAACTTTTGCCTTTTTATATTAGGGTCCAAAAGGAGATTCCATAATGGGCCCTGCAGGACCACAGGGACCACCAGGACAACCAGGGGTTGCTTATGATGGGCGTCCAGGCCCTCCAGGTCCACCTGGACCTCCAGGACCACCAGGGTCTTCCTCTCTACCCGGAGCATATAGACCCAATCATCGTAAGTGTCATGACCTATTGAAAAAAGTGATTTTTGGGTGCTGTTCTTTTATCTGTGAACAGGATAATACAGAAACAACAGGTTGATTCTAGTGAATCCTGGGGATAGGGTGTAGAATCAGCCTGATGCTACTTATGAAATTTGCACAGAGATTGTTTTAGTGTTTAATGTCTTACCATCTGTAATGTGGAGTTAAGTTGAAGCTACTGTTTGATAAACTCAAAAAATCTAAATCAAATCATGAACAAGCTTTTGTTTCAATTTAAAGCCGTCAGCGTACCTGGACCTCCAGGTCCTCCTGGGCCCCCTGGAAATCCTGGTCTAACATCTGGGGTAAGTGTCCTCAGTCCTCAATTATTTAGCATTGAAATCATTGAAGCTTCCATTACATGACTCATAATTCATTAAGTGTAATTTGAAACAATGCCACATTTGTCTATGTAGCTTTTCATTTAAAACAATTTGCAGTAATTTATTATTTTTATTAATTTCATTTATGTTCAAACAAAAGCTTAACACCATGTGTACATGCGTTTTCCACAGGTCACAGTTTTGAGATCATACGACACAATGATCGCTACAGCCAGACGCCACGAGGAGGGCAGCCTCATCTACATCTTGGACAGAGCAGATCTCTATTTAAGAGTCAGAGATGGACTGCGACAAGTCATGGTACATTCACATATCATATAACAACATAAATACAATTAGATGATTTATTTGTGGTCTTTGGGGACCAAAATAGTTTCCACTGTAATGATGTTTACTCAATACCAAATACTTTTTCATCATGTTTTTAAACAGGTCATAATTACACCTCTAATACTGCTGGAAAAAGTCACACTTATTTAGCACCATGAGTTGTGAAATAAATAGAAAATATAGTCAAGACACTGACAAGGTTAGAAATAATGATTTGTTTTTTAAATAAAAATGTTTTCCTTCAAAATCTGCTTTTGTCAAAGGAAGGTCAGTTTTCTAGCTTCTCTAAGCAGCTAAACTGTTTTCAGCTGTGCTAATATGATTGCATAAGTTTCTAATCATCCATTAACCTTCTGATGCAATGAGCAAACACATTATACCATTAGAAATCTGGAGTGATAGTTGCTGGAAATAGGCCTCTATACACATTTGCAGCTAGAATAGTCATTTACCACATTAGCATTGTTCATTCATCTTCTACCATTAGCATTGTATAGTATGTATTTCTGATTAGTTTGAAGTTATCCTTATTGAAAAAACTGTGCTATTCTTTCAAAAATTTCTAAGAAATTTCTAAGTGAACAGTAGTGTATAATTAATTTCATACATTGCACTACTCTACAAAAATGCACTTTTAAGACTACAGTTAATGTTTCCTAGTTCAGGTCATGAGTGATTCATTTTAGTGAGATGTTAAGTCATGTCTAAGCTTTTTTTTTTTTTCCTTTACAGCTCGGAGGATACAGTCCTTTCTTCAGAGATCTGGTAAGTTAGATCCACAGAAGAATCAGACAGATTTTTTTACCCTTTTGTCTCATGACATTTACTAATTATTTTGTCACTTTTAGGAGAATGAGGTGGCAGAGGTTCAGCCTCCCCCTGTTATTGTGTACCCACACTCCCAGGACCAGTCCCGCAGTATCGGAGCTGGCCACTACTCCCAGGAGGTTTCCGTTGTACGACCCATCGAGCCTCCACCACACCCACCTGTAGACCCCAGATACCCCCCACACTACGATCCCAGATTCCCAGACACCAGACACACGGGTCACACCGATGGAAGAATAGCCACCCATCAGAGATACCCTGTCACCCCCCAGCGACGCCCCAGCCCGCCTGTAGCAGGGCCTGCAGTGCATGTTCACACCTCAGGATCAGGAGTAAGTACAGTTGAACTGCTGGAGATGTACTCTATGGCAAGAAAATCTTGAATATACCTGCCTCTAAAATATTTTATTATTAATAAACGATGGTGCAGGCAGAGTTTATGCTACACTTTCTGGGACAGACATGGATACTCCTCATTCAGCATTTATTAATATTTTAAATTGTAGATTGAGACTGTTGGTCTTTTAGAGGTCTGTGATCCATCCCTCCCCCACTATGATTAGACCAGTGTTTTTCAAAGTGTTTGACCAACACCATTATTTTATTATCTTAATGAGAAGAATGGCGCATTTTTTTCTGGGCCATGAGTTAAGCAATGTCTGGCTCTAAACTGGAGAGTTTCATTCCCATATATAAATTCCTTTTGTATTGGACATTGAAGATGGTGATGGTCTTCCCCTGCAATCCCACATTCAAAGTATTAAGTGGGTCTGAAAACATCAGCCAAGTATGCCAACTTTGCGAGCCACTGGAAATCATGCATTCTGCCACGCAGTTCATTACTATGGTGCAGGAATAACATAACCTTGTCACACAGTTAAAATAGACAGGTGAGAGCTTTTTTTGGGTGTTTGTTCCCCATTTTGTCACACAGAGCTTTAAAAAGTTGTGTGCTCGGTGCTTCACTTTGATCATGGATTCGCCCAGTACTGATTTCGGTGCAAATGCCGACACAAAACACAGTAAATTTGCCTCATTCTCAATGTCTATAGATTCATCCAACTGTAGTGAGAAGAATTGGCTTTGGCGCAAACATGTCACCACTGGACAGTGTCTTTGGAAAAATTAATGTTATTTTGTTGCTGGCTTTCCCTCCAAACAATATATTAGTCATCACCTTTGCAGCTGGTTTAATACATTTTTCTCCTATTGAATGAGGTTTTCCTACTTTACCATTCAACAGGGATACCTCGAATGAAGCTTCAGTAGCCTTTGCATTTTCTCCAGATACAAAAAACTGTGAAGCCTCTTTCATCATATGCTGCTTGAGTTCATCGTATTTCTTTTCAAAAAAATTCAATACGTTTCACCGAGGGCTGCTTTGACAACGAAACAGGCGTACCATCATCCTTGGTCTCAACAACTTTTTCAGCTGAGGCAGAATTTTTCATCAGCTTTTCATTTACACGATCCTGTCCTAAGCCACTGATCCACATCTAATTAGTTTGCATCATATACTATATCCACGAATTACATCGAAGTCACAATCCTTCCATATCACACTAAATTTGACTTAAAACAGTTGCAGTGTTGCAAATCGGTCCACTGCACTGCTCAAGTCTGACGATGCCACAAAACAAATATTTTTTTGATATTACATAGGCCTACTTGATTGGATATAGAAAAATACATGTCTCGGGCAATTGGAGAAACACTGGAATTAAAACACTGACATTTTCAATTTTAAAACATGAAATGTTATCTGTCACCTCACAGACCCCACTAGGGGTCGCAGAGGGGCCACCAGTGGTCCTTTGAGAAAGGCTGGATTAGACAATTGGTAAAAAGTGATGGTGATGCAGGAATTGAAAAAAAATAAACACATCTCTGCAAATCCCAGAGCAGGGAAGGAGGTGAGACCCCACATCACCTCTATTGTCACGCAAGCTCCGACAGTGAAAGTCTGTTTTTGATTTATATTTCCCATCAGAAAATGGCCATTTCTATTTTCATCTGCCAGACAACTATATGCGATACCAGTAAACCCTGAATGCGGCGAAAGATTTCCTGCTGAAATGATGGATTTTGTAGTGGAGGAGGACATTATAATTGGTTTGGAAAAGGGGGTAAACAACCAAGTAGAGTTCAGGGAATGTTTGCTCCTATGGTGATACTTTGTATTTTTAGAAAGGGGATCATAGAATCGCTGCTGTTCTAACCTTTGTATATCTTCTTCCCCAGCTACATCTCCTCGCCCTGAACGCCCCTCAGACCGGTAACATGCGAGGAATTCGCGGGGCAGACTTCCTGTGCTTCCAACAGGCTCGTGCTGTGGGCCTGAAGGGAACCTTCAGAGCGTTCCTGTCCTCCAAGCTGCAGGACCTCTACACCATCGTCCGCAGGTCGGACAGGGACAGCATCCCCATTGTGAACCTCAAGGTGAGATACTGCTGCATGTTAAATGCTCTATTGAAAATAATAATGAAACTGCTCACTGTTATTACTTTGTAATTAATATTTCCACTGTGATTAAAACCTAAGCCTTTGTGCCTTTTGTTAACATGACAACGGGTCTTAAAGACAGTCTTTTAAAAACCAAGTTCAAACCAGAGTGGAATCCATCAACACCACAACCCTTTCCATCATCTTCTACTCATGCATTCTACAGTTTCCATTAGACTTTGTGCATGTTTGTATATGAGGAACAGTATAAAAACTAAAAAGAGAGGCTGGTTTGAGGTACCTATTTTCAAGAGCATTGTTGTCTAAACGAGGTCCAGCTGTATTCTATGTGCCCTACTCTTCCATTAGGAACATTTATGAATTAATGCATTACATGTTTTTCCCCTCACAGGACCAAGTGTTGTTCAGCAGTTGGGAGGCTATCTTTAGTGACGATACAAGCAAAATGAGGGACAATGTGCCAATTTACTCCTTCGATGGCAGAGATATCCTCAGGGACAGTGCCTGGTGAGTCGACTTTTTGAATAATTCAGCATCCATCTGGAGTTAATTTTCTATATAGACAATATAATATGAATGAATATATATATTTTTTTGAAGTGTAATGCCTATTGTCAAGCCTCACACCTTTACTACTAAATTATGTTTAGATAAATCATGAACATGGAAAAATATGCTTCCAGTGTCACTGACCAAACTCAATTGAACAATAAATAAATCAATTTTACAATATATAGATCCATGCATGCAGACATTTACTCAGAATCTCTTTTAGTAGTGAGTAGTTAACTGCTCTCTTCCTCGAGTTCCAGGATTTAAAGTTTCACTCTCAAACAGCCAGTTCTGTCTCTTGCAGTCATTCATATTCAGCAGATCAACCTCTGTTTTAATGCTAATAAACAGCACATCACGTATCTGCCCATAGAGAGGGCAATAAAAAAGAAAATGATATTCATTTCCAACTACCTCAAGGTCACACATTGGACAAGTTGGATCTTCCTCCTTCAGCCCTGTATACCTTCCTGTTTCTATGTGGCAGTAAACCTCCTCTGATCCGGGCATAGCGTCTCTTTTTCTTTGTTATTTTCAGTAAAACAATCTACTTAATACTTTATCTCATGATGGGTATGTAGGTTTACGCCTTGTTGCTGTTGCCCAAATGTGCTTGGTATTTTCAAGCAGCTAAATCTTTCTTTTTTCTTTTAAATTATAGTATGTTTCTACTAGTATTCATACCTATGAATCTTTCCCATAACATGACTATATTGACTTTCCACCTAACCTATAATATATATTCATATCTGTGCTTTTTTTTTTTTTTTCGTTTCTCCAGGCCAGAGAAACTGGTTTGGCACGGATCAAGCAACAAAGGCCACCGGCAAACAGACCACTACTGCGAAACATGGCGGGCAGGCGACCGCGCCGTGACTGGTCTGGCATCCTCGCTACAGAGCGGCCGCCTCCTGCAGCAAAGCTCCAGCAGCTGCTCCAGCTCCTACATCGTCCTCTGTGTTGAGAACGCCTTCACGTCACAGTCCAAAAAGTAAATGCCTCCCTTTTTTTGCGTGTTGTTGGGCCCCGGTTTAAACACAGATTTAATGTCCAAGCAGACATGTTTTCCTAATTCCCTGATAACATGCCTTGTGAACATGCGGCGTCCAATGAACTGGCCCTGAGGCTCTTTGCCTGGCAGAGGCGCTTTGCATTGTCTGCTCCTCCCCTCCATAAACGCCAAAGAGATGGGTCGGACAGAGGGGTCCTTCTTCTCGGGGGCATTGGCACATATTTTTTTTTTTCTCAAAGGGTGGAACAAGAGCGGAAAAGCTACATTAAATGTGTTCTCAAATTGTATCCATTTAAAAAAAAAACTGTATATTTACATGTTTTTTGTTTTGTTTTTTTTTGTTTTTTTGATGTTATCAATTTTTACCTTTTGAGCTGTTTTTAAAATTGCAATATAATTCCTGTTTTTTGTTGTTGTTTTTAGATCATTTCAACATTTGTTCCAATTTCATTTTAGAGTTGTGGGTTACTGTGGGGTACAGCAAAGTTTTAAAGACTATTTTAAATTTAAAGAAGATAATAGATATTTATTTTTAAATGAAGTTATGTAAGGACAAAAAAAATGATTTGGAAAAGTAAAAAAAATGCTAAATACCCCCATTTATATTCTACACAACACAGAACATTTAACTCTTTTTTTTCATACAAGCTTTTGATCACTGTGCCTTGTTACACAACCAGGACTGCTTTACAAAATAATATAGTGAACCACTTTTTTTATACTCTACGAATATGTAAACAGCAGCTACATCTTTGCCTTTACTTCACTTACAGTGACTGACCTCGTTGTACTGTACAGACATTAGGGTAATAAATAATCCCACATCAAGAGGACCAGATTTCTTTAGCTGAAATTGAGCCTTATGAATTTTAAGTGATTATTTCCCCTTTTACCACTTCATGAAAACCTATCAGCGACTAAGCTGGAAATGATTAGTTGGCTGCTAATCTCTTGGAGTGATGGCTGTCCCTGGTTACAGGGAGAGTTAAACAGTATGTTAAGGACGCAGTCTTAGCCTTGTGTTGAATTTCAGAGACTAACCTGGCTTTAGTGCTACTGATGACTTGACTGAACCTGTGGATATACATTTTCTATAACACATTGTGCTGTACTGTTTCTCCCAGGCACTGAATAAAAGTCTTTTCAACCACAACAACAATGTGATGTACTGTACACCTGTCTGTGGACTTCTTTTATTTACAGAGCTTAATGGAATGGTCTTGCGAAGGTCTCAGATAGCATCACTCAGCTGCATTTAACACCTTAACAGTTTTATGTCCTCAATGAGATGTTGCTGCTGGTGGCATTGACGTCACTACAAATCAGTGCAACCCCCCCCTCCCCCCACGATGGCAATGAAAGGTGCTCAAGACGCCTTGGCCATCTCTTAACCTTCACAGGGAAGCAATTCAATTTAATCATGGAATTCATTGTGTATATGTACACAGTATATGTATATAAATACATGGGACATTGTTCATCTGAGGTTAATTGTATGACTGTTAAAATACAAGCATATTTATTAGGAAAATAGAAATGGAATAGAAAGTTCTGTGAGTTACTATGTCAAATAAAAGGGGAAATGTACATCAGAAAGTGCTTAATATACAAGCAGTGGTAGCTGTTCTTAATTTGTAAATTTAGAAGTACTGGAGCAATGGTGATCAAAGGCTCAAAGCTACCAGAGACCACGGAAAACAACTACCACCATTATGGTGTTAATAATTGCATTAGACCGTTGCATCACTTAAACATTTCAACATGCCCACGAAATTACAAGTTCAAATGCTTTGCCATGTGCATGTAACTGCAGGACCTGCAAGTTTAACACTGGCAACATTTCAAATATTCTACTACACCCAACAGCGTTCATTATCACACACAAATACCCACTAGACAGCAACAGGGCTTACAGGCCTACATCACACATCAATGTACCTGGGCTAGTATTATATTTTATAGGGTTTTTGGAAGAAATTGTAATTGGGAAGTAATTGTGAAATATGAGATGATTCTGTATTTTATGGGATGGGTAGCAAACCTAACTTGGACCATAACCCAGTCAGTCAGTCAGTCAGTCATTTTCTATACCTGCTTATTCCTCATTAGGGTCTCAGGGGTCTGCTGGAGCCTATCCCAGTGCGTTACGGCGAGAGGCAGGGATACACCCCAGATGGTCACCAGCCAATCGTGGGGCACACACACCATTCACTCACACACTCACACCTATAGGTAATTTAGAGTTGCCAATTAGCCTGAGCATGTTTTTGGACTGTGGGAGGAAGCTGGAGTACCCGGTGAAAACCCACGCAGACACGGGGAGAACATGCAAACTCCACACAGAAAGGTCCCAGACCCAGGACCAAGGAGGTCTTGAACCTGCAACCTTCTTGCTGTGAGGCAACAGTGCTAACCCCTGCTCCACCGTGTCGCCCGACCATAACCCAGTAAAAAATACTACTTGTTTTTAATTATTAAAATCATGTATTAATGAGGAGTCAAATTAAAATATTTACGATACATAAATTAATTTTGACACAAAGAGCAGAACAAATTTTTAAAGAAATGAGTGACAATATACAGATATATAATACAGATTCAGTATTAAAGCAATTTTATGTAAAATCAATCAATTCAATTCAATATTCAGCTGAAAATTAACCAAAAATGCCAAAGAAATGTCACAGACAATATTATTATAATTACAATAGTTCCCTCTGAATTGTAGAAGAGTGGAATAATAAAGTCGATCTACATGGAAATACTCATGTAAAGTATGATTATATGATTTAGTCACTTTTTAAATGACAAGTTTTAAATATCATTACTATGCATTCGCTGAGCTGTAGGTTTTTAAGAAAAGTGAATTTTAAAGCAGAAGTGAATTAGGTCACCAGTCATTGATGATGGCTTATGAAATCCCCTTAAATCTCTGCTTTAAAGTTAGGAGGCGTTTCATGATCATATTTGATTAAGAAGATTAATTTGAATTATTCAGAGCTGGCCTAATTTGGTAGTTACTTTAAAATGATATGCCCACCATAGGAGTTTATTATATTCAGGTGGTTAGTGGGCAGATGCCTACATATTTTATTCCTCTAGTTGTAACTAAAGGCATAAACTGTTACCATGTAACACAGCATTGACACAAAAATGGATAATAAGAAATCACCGCAATCTGTTCAATAACCTCATTCTTTACCAGACAGTTCATCAAAATGGATTATTTAACATTGAAGCATTTCAGGTGTATGAGTAAGGTCAGCCATCTTGAGGCAAATATTTCTCAAATCTTGAATCACAAATCACAGATTCCCCTCAGGGGGTTTTACAACAAGGTATGGGTGAAAGTTCATATAGAGATAATATAGTGTAAACACATTTTACAGCGATCTAACATGGACGTAGCAGACATGGGGGACATTTCCCCTCTGTGCCTTCTGCCCCCTGCACTTTTAACAGCCATTACAACCACCTAATTCATTTTTAACATGTTGAAACCCATTTTTTTTATGAGCCACATTTAAAATGCAATATTGAATAGGCAGACCTAAAGCATGCAGAACTGTACGCAAAACTTTGAATGATCATTGCCTGCATGTTTCGATTTAGCCGTTTAGTTTTTTTTTATTATAATATTCTAAGGTTTTGGGAAAAAAAACACATTTCAAAGATTGTTTTTTTCTTTTTTAAAAACGCAACTAAGTCTTACAACATGTGTACTGTAGTACTTGTCAGAACTTAATTGATATAAAATGGAGCACAACACAAACAAACTGGATTAAAATATATATAGAATATATAATAAGTACCAATTCCTGTTGTTTACTACTGTACACAATGAAAAAGTAGCTGTTTTCTATGAAAATAAAAGCAAATACATACATATTGAAAAATGTATGAATTTTTTCAGTATCAAATTTCAGTATCTATGGGGTTAACCTCACCTATGTCAGTTTGCCAATAAGCATGTAGAAGTGACCTACATATACTGACTTATAACATATTATATTAATTTTATGCTGATTGGTTGTATTGAATGGTGTTGGTTTGGTTTTTTGTGGTTTTTTTTTCTTTATTTCTTAGAGAGGAAGTGGCTCAGGAGATAGGGTGGTTCTAGTAATCTGATGGCAACCAATTTGATTTCTTTGTTTTTTTAAAAAAAACACATTTTTAAAAATGTGTGGAAAAAGTGAAGGAATTGAAAAATAAAAATAGAAAGGTAGAGATGATTTATTGTGATGTTTTGGTGCAAGACCTTTTTAAGCCAACATTGACTTTGGCAGCTTTAGAGTTTAGATTTTGACTTTGATAATATATTATCTTAAAGAGCTAGGTTTGGTTTCCTGTTGCAGTGCTGTTTGTGTTTTTCTTTTACTACTAAGGAGAGGTGCAAATGAATGCGAGAGGATGATAAATCCCTCAATAGACCTCTGAACAATGCGTCTCAATCAAAAACAATCTAACGTGTCCACAAAAGTTCACAGTCTAACTCTACTGTGGAATGTCCACTGCAAATATTCACATGTTACAGGTGTTTACTGGTCCAGAAACATGGGCTATTTAAGCAAAACTGGCACCTTTAAAGACCTACTGGGTCTCACTGGCAGGATGAGTTAACCAGCAACCAGCTAATATCAGAACCAATCCAGCTATTGTCTGACGATGGTTGAAGCTCTGGAGGCAAGCTCCAATATTTCTGTGCATCCTGTGGAACGACCGGATATCTGGTCCAAGACTTCCTTTACTTACTTTATGATCAAACGACATACATTTTACATACATGGTTCAAAAATGACCCATATGTATTATTTACTGAAAAGTGTTCACCTCATTTTACAAGTCAACAGAGCGGCTTTTGCCCATCAATTTTTGACTTTTCTTCATTAAAAAGGAGTCAATTTTTTCTATACTTCAAATCCAAAATGTACCTTTTTGTGGTTGATTAATAAAAATCAGCATGATTTTATCTTAGCAGCAACGCAGTCTGCCTTCATTCAGTCTGCCCCTCCAATACTATTGTGCCTGTAGCCAGTCAGTCAAACAGAAGTCAAATATTCCTGGAGGAGGCAGCTACAGTGCTACTAACTTCTACTCCTAATGTGACAACACAAAAGAGACATTTCTAAATGATTTTGCTATAAGGAGTATGACAATGAAGCTATAAATACATTACCATTATAAAATAAACTTACTCTGGAAAGTCTGTGATGATTTTTAATTTTTTTGTACTTCTTATACAGTACATTAAGATAATTATGTTAATTATGCAAAGTGCCCAACATGTAATTTCTATGACTTCTTGTGACCCTGTAGTCTGAGTAGTATTTACCACAGGCAGGTTGTGGTCACTATGATTGCAATTCGTGTGGATAGCTGCAAAAAAGGCGGAACATGTTTGACCAAATGGTATCTCAGGACCTAAGGGAGTTACTAGCTTTTTATTAACTTTTATTGGCTTTTTATTAGTATTTATTCTCTTGTGCAGCTTCATTTTAGTGTCTCAATTTACTACTTGGACTATAAACCATGACCAATGAAAGAAAACGTCTTAGACCAGATCTCCACTGGCTCCACCGGATGCATAGAAATACAGGAGTTCACCCCAGAAGTAACCTGTCATCAGATGATAGGTGATGGGTTCCTGCCCAACAACAGCTCTTAGCAACCACGTTGAATTTCAGCCACTAGGCATTTCAACATTTCAACCAGAAAAGCTCACAGGAAACACTGGATCCAAGAAATTTAAGTGCATTTACTCAGCATGCTGCCATCGTTCCAGACTGCCTGGGTTGTCCAGAGCAGAAACAAGATGTACAGGGCAGCAAACATAGATTTAATGTTGTTGTTACAAACAAATTCCATAATAAATAGATATGGGCGCATACAAAACCTATGTTTGTTTATAAAATGAGAAATGAAGCAAAAAATAAGGATTTGGTAGGATTTGGTTGAAAGTCATTTTTGACTCCTGTGGATCAAAAGGTTAAACATGTTCCCACCATTGCTGCTGCCTCCACTGTCAAAACGCAGGGCTGGCTTCAGTCTGAATGCCGCCTTCACCATAATAATGTAGATGCAGATGATATTTGCATATCAATACCTCCGGCTGCTCCAACAGTCTTTAGACCCATCAATCAGTTTTAAAGTAACCGCTTTACAGCCGGCTTTCTGTAGTAACCTTTAAACGTCATGTAAACAAGACAACAGAAAAGTAATTAATGAATAATTTTATAGCACACACACACATATACTATATATATATATATATATATATATATATATATATATATATATATACCATATACATTTTCTCTTCACAATACAAATATACCTCCAATGTACAGATAACCACATGTTTATATTTTTACATAAGCATACACTGCAATAAAATCTTCTCATCTTGTCATTTTTTGTTCAGTATGTCACCCTGGGCTCCCTCTAGAGAACTAAGTGCCTCCACCTACCTGCTAGTGAGGATTATCCATGGTGCTGGCATCTGTCTCTCTCTCTCTTTCCAGGATTATGAAAAACAACAGCAGTTCCCCAAGATATGAACATCCGACTATGAACATTCATTGATACAAACTCTGTGAGCATCTTAGGACCTCAAGCTTTGTACACTCATTCTTGGATATGTTACAGTTTCTATTCAAGTTAACCCTATTTATTATTGCTCACAATGCAAATTATAGATTGACATTTAATATATAACAACTTTCAAACAATTCAGCTCACAAACAGCTTCTCAGGACCTATTGTGTTCATGAGTCGGGTACTGTCTGTACTGCTCTTGGGACGCTAATAGTGAAAAACGTTTTTGGATGCGACTTTTATTTTACAAAGTATTGGGACTTGTTCAAACTTAATTTCACCTCATTCAGTTCAAAGCTTCTGTATCCATAGCAACCCGGGCAAAGGTTTGCACTGTCATGTTGTGTGTGTCATTTGTGTGCATATTTAAAAAGATTAGCTGAATTTTTGTACTGAGTGGCCAAATCTGATTGGAGTGATAAAATCCTGGGTCTGGTGTAATTCCAAAATTCTCCTGCAAAAGCTTCTGGACTGAGATGAGCAGGGTCCTTGTGCACTGGGTCAAGAATTCTTTAAGTGACTGCCCACAAAGAGCCTGTCTTACAGAAGAACTCTTCAATGAGGTCATTCAAAAATACACAGGGCTGTGCTTATCTCCAGTAATATTCTCTGTGTACATCAATGAAATGAAACAACACAAACATCAAGCTGTTTAAATAGGCTGATGATCTGGCTTCAGCAGATCGTTTTCATTAAGATTATGTCAGTTTATTTTTCTCAGGTTTCCAAATTCCACAGTGGTGTGAGTCCAGCTCATTGTTAATTGATGTTGGAAAAACAAAGAAACTTAATCTTAACCAAGCAGATCCACACTCATGTCTGGTATTGAGACCAGACAGTGGAAACATAGACATTTTTCACAGACACAAGTGCTGAGGTTTAGTGAATACTGCAGAAATGTGAACATGCGCTTCATTGACAGAAAACAATTACATCTGCTATAGATCACGTGTTGTTTATTTGTATGTTTATTTGTGTTCTAATATTTAAGTACATCTAAATGGGAAAAAATATAGTCAAGTAGTAAATGTTGGAATTCCACAGTCAACATAGAGGCTGTTTGAATGTTAAATTGTACTAATCTGTTTTCTCCCATTTACTATTTACTCATATTTTCAGTATTAGATTGCTCTTGTCAGTCAGTCATTTTCTATACCTCATTAGGGTCGCAGGGGTCTGCTGGAGCCTATCCCAGCACATTACGGCGAGAGGCAGGGATACACCCCAGATGGTCACCAGCCAATCGTGGGGCACACACACCATTCACTCACACACTCACACCTACGGGCAATTTAGAGTCTCCAATTAACCTCAGCATGTTTTTGGACTGTGGGAGGAAGCCGGAGTACCCGGTGAAAACCCACACAGACACGGGGAGAACATGCAAACTCCACACAGAAGTGTGGAGTTTGCAGGTTCGCAGGTTCAAGACCTCCTTCTGCAACACCAAGGAGGTCTTGAACCTGCGACCTTCTTGCTGTGAGGCAACAGCACTAACCCCTGCGCCACCGTGTCGCCCAGATTGCTCTTGTACAAAGTAAAAACATGTAGTAGAATAGAAGTGTTTGTCCAGTTGTATATTTTTCTGCAGCAATATTTGAGTAGACTTAGGTCCTTAAATACATACATTTGCTGCAATCTGTGTTTTCTGTATGTTAGTTAATCAAAACTCACCCAAAAACACAAACAAACCAATATAAACTCAAATTAATCAATAAACAAACCAATTAAGTCTTCAATAACTAACAATTAACCAGCATTGACAAACTTTTAAATAACTTGTTCACACAAAATGATTTTTTTTGGCCTCACGAATGCTCTCCAATTTTTGAAGCTCAAACATGCCATTCTAAAATAATGAATACAAGTAAATTGCTTTTCATTCTGCACTAAGGATGGATTACCAGCACATTTACTATCCACATTTAAGTAACTGCACAGAGCTGTTTGATAAAAAATGTCTCAGTATATGAAAATAATGCTATAAATATAAACAAGAAAGTCTCCATATATATGAAAATAACAGACACAAGGTGCTTTTTATCCTCCAATATATTCAATATCTGGAGATCCCAGAGGCTATTAAATTCATAATGTGTAATTTTCTGCAACACAAAACAATAGCAAAAGACGGAGTCAGTGATTGTCATAAACTAACATGGGATCATAGGATTTGTCCTCTCCAAAGCAAAAGGAGGCAACCAACCTCTGTCGGGTGGTTCTTCGACTCTGTGTCATTTCTTAAAAACACTTTAACACACCTACTCACTGATTAACCCTTACACAGCCTATTGTACTAATTCCTGGATAAACAAGTAATGCACTTGCATACAAGGGACATTTTAAAAACAGGCAGTTTCTCTAAACTTACCCATTTTATTAAACTCCTGCAGAAGTTGGTATTAAATATTAAGAGCTTCCCATGTATGATTAATGAACGACTTTATGAGCTTGAAGTCATCATCGCCTGTCTGCTGTGTCATTTGTATATCAAGTGTAGCTGATAGGACAGAGGCTCATATTTATCCACGGGGCACACAACACCATAAAAAGAGTGAGCATTCCCTAAAAATAATCAGTAAATTCTGGCCCGTCCCACGCAATTTCATCAAATCTGCCTCTTAAGCATCTCAATCCTCTGAGCAGCCTTATGAGTGCTATACAGCTTATATTAATCGACTGGGGGGGAGGGGGAGCTGAGTGTCACAGCAATGTCCCTGTTGAAAAAAAAATAACCAGCATCCTGTCCAATTTCTCAATGTCCTTAGTTTTGGAAATCTGTACAAAAAAACCTTGAGTGGCGTATTATGCATTTAAGTCTTCTTGACTGAGTGAGGTTGGAGTGGGTGGGGGGTGGTTTGGATGTAATAACCCACAGCTGGCTTTACTGCGACATGCTATCACGCTGGCTGCCTGAGGAAAGCTATATTTAGGGGGAGCTAAGAAATAACCGAGTACAGAGAAATGATCCAGCGACAGTAATGATACAACAAGGTGATGAGCAGATATTGGGGGACTTAATTACGTTTGGGGCGGAAGCGAGAAGCCACAGTTGTCAGACCTCTGGACTGTGTTTATTCATTGCTGGTGACTCACTGTCACATTAACCCAAATCTAAAATTATCCCAACAGTGCACTCAACAGTGTTGAGAGAAAGCCGCTTTGTTTCGTGGCCTTGTTATACGATTTATCTCAGAGATAAAGCACTGTACGTTAACGCAACTTTGTCGTATATGGGAAAATAATATATTATTTCATTGCATTCTGCCCCTAATTAGACATGTTTCTTCATCAATCTATAAAGCAGGGAATTTCTACCATTCTCTATTTTCCTTCCATATCTTGAGACAACTGACATCTGATCAACTTCACACTTGATGAAAGTATTGCTGAAGATCCAAGGAAGTTCAGTGTCAAATTGGTCCAATTTGCCAAGGTAGTGGTTCTAGAACAACAAATTTCACTATTAGCCACAGCATTTTGTGTCTTTATGAATTCTCTACCATTTAAATTTTGTCCAAATTACTCATCAATTTGAACAACCATAACCAAATCTGGTACAGAACATTTCTGAATCAAGAATTTTGAGTCCCCGTCTGCCTGCATATCCCACAATATGGGGACATTTACTTTCTTTCTCATGAAAGGTCTTTTCATTTGCTTTGGAAAAAAATGCACACAAATGAGCAACATTGTGAATGACGAAATTCTACACATTTCATTTAACTTTGAATAACTTTTGATCAATAAATCATAGCTCCTTAAATGTGTTTTAGCCTGAAAGCTAACAGTTGTGCTGTTCCAATGCTGTCTTTGGTGTGATCATAGCTCATGTAGCAGGTTTTCTATCCGCCCTGGAACTATTGTCTATTGCGTGTGGCTTTGTAAAATAAATCCCTATGGGCAGATCTAATATTTACTATTTTATTGTCGATATTTTATCAAATTATCAATAATATACTGCAGCTAGCACTGACATGAATGGCCATATTTGTTTCCCATAATGCTTTGCAAGAATCTTTTGACCAATCAGAGCCTGATCTAGCCGGAAATAACTCTTATTTTTGTTACTGACTCCCAATTACTCAGCAGGTATTTTAGTTTAATTTCTGTTATGTGAGCTATTAATATTAATAAGTGATATGCTCATTTGCTTTAGTTAACTTACCCTATAGCAGTTACCCTATAACTTTGTCAAAACTGACTGACTTGATTTGTAACTGAGTTAATAACAGATTTTACTATTTTCCCTCACTGTTTATTAAGCTAAATAACCTTATTTGACTATGTTTGTTGCTTTCACATTGATGAAATAGTCCTACACTGACCCTTATTGGTTATTCATGTCATTGTAATTCACCGTTGTATAACAAGTCATTTATTATTAATTTATTTGTTATTGTTGTGTTTCCAGACCATACTGAAGTACACTATCATTCATCCTGTTTATGTCAATAGTCTTGACAATAAACCATATAAAGAATAGAAGTTGCTGTGTCTTCTCTGACCGGTTATATGCAGCGTTTCATGGGCGATGCTGCTCTTAGCCACATTCAGACTAGAAGCTGCGTGTGCATGGTTTTAGTCAATTTTCATTGAGGATACATGTTAACAGAATAGACCATTTATACTGCATGCATGTTGTGCATTGGCACAATGCTTCTGCCAATGCACAACATGCATTGGTGGAAGCAATGGACATCCCCCGCGCTGCAATTAGATTAGTAGAAAACCTGGTTTGAATACCACGCCATTTGCACACCGCTACTGCCCCACACCACACACACTCAAACATGGTCCTAATCAAACAGTGAGCAGCAGGAAGGAATTACAGTTTGTAGGACTACAGTTTATCATCCCATCCGCCCACTCCCACATTGTGCAGTCTCACTCCTGCCCGTGTCTGTAATGAGCTTTCAAAATGTATCCTGCGTTGCACTGTTTTGCGTCGTGTCCAGTGGGACTCACGGGTCCCATGGGAGAGCAGAGCTCTACTCGGAGTGACCAGGACAAATATGCTGCCATTTGGCCAATAGTTGGTGTTGTAGCAGCATCATTTACCTTTGAATGAAGAAAAGTCTACCTGTAGAATGGACATAAAAAGTCCAAAAAAACACCCTTGTTAAAACCGCAGGATTTTTTGATCTAAAAACCAAGAATAATAATTTCCACCTTTTTCCACCTTTAATGTGACCTATAACCTGTACCACACAATTGAAAAAATAACTTAAATCTTAAAAAGGAAAAATAAATATACGCACCCTTAAACTAATGATGCAGCACCTTTGGCTTTTATTACAGCACTCCGTCTTCTCGGGTTAGGAGTCTGTCAGTGTGGCACATCTTGATGTGGCAATATTTGCCTACTCATCTTTGCAAAACCGCTCCAAATCTGGCAGATTGTGAGGGTATCTGCTGTGCACAGCCATCTTCAGATCACTCCACAGATTTCAGATCAGATTCAGGTCTGGACTCTAGCTAGGCCATTCCAAAATCTCAATCTTGCTCTGGTGAAGCCATTCTTTTGTTGAATTGGAAGTGTGCTTTGGATCATGGTCAAAGATGAATTCCTCTTCATCTTCGGCTTTCTAAGCCTAAATGTTTTGTGTCAACACTGTCTGGTATTTGGAACTGTTCATAATTCCCACCACCCTGTCTAAGGCCCCAGTTTCAGCTGAAGAAAGACATCCCCAAAGCCTGATGCTGCCACCACCATGCTTCACCATAGGTAAAGTGTTCTTCTGGTGATGAGGAGTGTTGTTTTTGTGCCAAATATACTTTTTTGGAATCATGGTCAAATAGTTCAACCTTGGTTTCATTGGATCATTGATTATTTCAAATGTCTTTTTCTAAAATTAAGCAGAGCTTGGATGTTTTTCAGGCTATGTTGCCACCCTACCCAGAAGTCCAGACATATGAAGAAGACAGGAGATAGTTGTCACTTGTACTACCCAGCGAATGCTTTGGACGGACGTCCTGCTCTTGGAAATGTCACTGTTGTGCTGTATTTTCTTCACTTGATCATGACTGTCTTCACTGTGTTGTAATTCTTTGGAAATTCTTTTGTATCCTTCACCTGGCTGATATCTTTGAACAATGAGATTCATCTGATGTGTTGGAAGCTCTCTGTGGACTAGAAGATGGAAGATGTGGCTACAAAACTATCAGGAAAAGCTACTATAACAGCTGAACTTTATTTGGGGTTAATCAGAGGCACTTTAAATGGTGACAGATGTGTGCTGAATCCAATTTAACATGAGATTGAATGCAATTGGTTAAATTGGAACACAGCCATATCCTCAGTTGTAAGAGGGTGTGCACACTTGCTCAACCTCATTATCTCAGTTACTTCACCTCCCTGAAAGAATACAATTTGTTTTTTCCAATTGCGTCATGAATTTATTTATCTTGGTGTCATTTTTTTTTACATCACAAAAACCTGGTATTTCTATCCACTGTATGTATAATTTTCCTTTGCATACCTCAAGAAATGTTCATCCAATTGACATTTGGTGGCTGGATTGACCAATGGGAGTGTAGCGTCCAATGTGATGTTGATCAGATGTACAGTTTTCGAGAATGCTGCAAGCAGCACGTTGGGGGGGTGGAAATCTTCCCACTCAACAGGGGTACTGCATCAGTCAAATTAATAAGGTATTAATAGGGCGGCCTATAGCAACATTTGGGAGTGGTGGACACTTAAGGCCTATTGCAAGACTTTTACACTTTACTGACATTTAGATAGATAATAAGGAACAATCTCTCAGTCTTTAAATCCCTTTGTGAATCTTCTGGCATTTAAGTCTATTTTTTTTCTCCTCCTGTCTTTAAATATTTGATGAGGAGGATGTTATCTGCAGTGGATATTCCTGGCATTGTGCAAATGGGCTTTGACCATTTCATCATACCAGCTCCCCCTTTTACACTAGCATAGGTACGTTTTATCACCTTTACATTAGGGAAAGTAATATACTTTAAATTCAGTGTCAAACCACTTCCTGTCAAGGCTACTGAGGCAGTGTTGAGGGACAGCATGGTCTCTTAATGAGAGATAAAAAGAAAATGACTTAAAAGACTAGCTAATCCTAATTTACTATTATTGATTGCCTTTTATTAATTAACACAATCTGTAGCATACACATCTTGTTTGTTTGCACATTTGATTAATTTATCTGGATAAAAATGTCACTTAGCAGCACTGTGTGTAAACATTTTTAGCTCTTTGGATTCATAATAATAGTTAGCAATGAAGAAATCCTAAAGGTAGTTTTTATCAGGATTTTTGTGATAAACTACAAAGGTCCTGTGACATTTGTGTAAAAAGCAATTATCTGTTGATATTATTACATCTTTGTATCTTCTTGAGGAGACCTTTGTGATGGTGTAATTTAGAATTCACCCAGTCCAGGTCTACAGTGCCACTACATGGCTACCTCACCAACCTTACACAGCTCACTACTCACGGTCATCACCGCAGCTGACTACATATTCGATGTGACATCTCCTTCCATCTTCTAATGAATTTTTTATGTCTTCCTCACCCACTCACACAGAGCTTGTCTCAGCTCCGCTTTGTAAAACTATGCCACTGTAAATGACAGTGTTGCCTTTGGAATCTGTGACCCTGCTGGCCTGTTCTTGCTTTGGGGCGTCTCTACAGTAGGTTTCATACTGATTGGATTCATCCAGACATGTTACAATGCACAGCACATTCATGAGATGATTTACAATCATTGTGTTGTTATGAAGCAAAGTTGCGCATATAAGAAATGGGGGAAAATCATTTCAGACGTTATAGATATCCATGAAATTATTTTTCTGATCAGGAGACATGCATATGTGTCCAATCATAGACTCTATTATAACAGCAAAACCCCCAGTGCAAGATGGACAATTTTCCAAACTGACAAGGGATAGTCTGTTTATATATTTATACACACACACATACACACACACACACACACACACACACACACACACACACACACACACACACACACACACACACACACACACACACACACACACACACACACACACACACACACACATTTCAAAGAAAACCATTGGTCTGGATTTTACTCTCCCCTTAACAGTGTGATGCCACACTTGTGCTGTGCATATCCGACCATGTTATAATGCACTCAGATATCGACAGCATCATTGATTTTCAGGGTCCCCATAAACCATCACTCCAAGGGGAAGGACATGAAAATCTGCATGTGATATTTTCATATGATATTTTCATGGTAACAACATAATCATTGCGTTGTTGTGTATCAGTTATTTTCAGCAGACCTGCAGTTTTCTGGGAGTTTGTTCCAGATGTAGTCATTTGTAGTCATGTTGTCAGCCACCTGAATAACGTAAGCTGAATATTCACTGTGCTTTTTGCTCTTTTATGGAGTCCACCACTCCAGTCATGCCCAGACTATAACAAAAAGCAAGCTTAAAGATAATGAAATGCTCCATAGTTCCCAGAACGTCTCCAATATGAGATAATTCTCTGTGGGTCCGGGTTGTATCTATTGTTGACATCCAGATATTGATTATAGCAGCTTTCTGTCTTAAGGAAAATTAATTTAAATTACAATCAATCACTGATGAAACCTGATAAAGACAAAATGTTCTCCTTCCTTCATCCAATTACCTTTCAACTCACCATTCTTCTCCAGCAGGAACATCAACCCAAACCTTTGTATCAGGTGCCAAATATCGCACCACCTATATCTAATTGACAAGAATCCATTACTGTAAAGACAAATCCATTACTGTCAGTAAAGGGTGTCAATGTTTCCAAGATCATCTAGTTTAAGGTTTGATGAGGTGTCTTCAAGTTAAAAAAAGGAGAAAAAAAACATCACTATAATACTTACATTCCCCGGATTAGTTCCTCCCACATCGAAAACGCATGCAGATCAGGTGAATCGGAAACACTAAAGTGCACACACACAAGCTATACTTCTGTTACTTATCAGAAATTAATGCATACTCCAATGCATGCTGGGAGAGGCTACAGCCCTGCCAACCTGAACAGCGGTTTAGAAAATGTATGGATCATTTTTCCTCCGTTTATAGTGGAGTCAAGTTATTGTTAAAATGTGTGATCATCACGGATAAAACCCCAATTTCACAGCATTATATAAAAACCCTCCATCCCGACAACTGACTGGCCCCGGAGAATTCTTGCAATTCCTTCTGAAAATCAACCATTTCAGCAAGTCGCGGAACCAGAAAGTACTGCTGCTTTGTGCTGGTTCTGTTATAACATCATAACTGCCGTTTCCTTCACTCGTAGAAAGAGCAGTTGAATCGTGATGCGCTTTCCATTCCTCAACCTGACAGTTCACCATTGATCATTTATCAAGCTGAGTGCTTGCCAGAGCCATCGATTGAGAGAGGGGAAATAAAACAAGACTTCTGAAAGTGAAGTAGTGCTTTAGTGAGCATACAAGTAACGACGTCTGATGAAATTTCACACATTCTCTGTTCCATGTTGTTTATGTGGGCTGTGGTCGTGTGCTGTGCTGTATGTGGCAGAAGGGAATTGATTATGTGCATGTTTATTATGTGTTCCTGCCTGCGTCCATGGTGCCTTATCTCATCATATAGGATCGGAGATTGGTCCCAAGAAACGGACTATTTTAGTGCCGGTTCATTCGATTTAATGTTATGTTAGTTTAGGCAATGGCTGTGCATGTTTACAGTGCTCCCCAGTCATGTTCGACAAGGCAAAAGGTTCAAAAGTGTGTGAAAACACAGTTAAATGCAATTAATATGATATGTTAAAGGTAGCTGCCTGAAAAGCAACATCAGAAAACAAATCAATCCATAGGTGGCATGTTTGATGGCTTTGGCAAAAATGTTACATAATGGTTGGCAGGATTAGAGCTGGTTTGCTTGTTAAACAAGGTTCCATATGATTACATTATGATGTGTTCAAGGTCTACAATGTGAAATAATAGAAATTTGTTGAAATGCAATGTTAATATTTGAAAATGTAGCTGTATGGATGAGAAATATGTTTTTCCAGATATATAAAATGGATATTAGAGATGGAATTATGACCCGTTTAACACATAATGGTAGTAAGTATCGATAAGAGTATTGTTAAGTATTGGTATCCATAAGCAGTAACTGTAACAATAAAATCTCAACAATACCCATCCCTATACTTAATAATTCTCAAACTCCAACAGACTGGAGCCTTTCTTTCAGGAGTTTGCATGGCTGCAGAGGAGCCTGCAGTGATATAGAGTAAAGTGACCCAGAGTCTAATCACTCTAATGTCTGTGCAGCCCCTAAAACGCGGGTCTGTCCTTCAAAAGCAAAGCTTTTCATGACTCCTTCCATGTTGTCATTATTCCAACTGGATATGAGCTATTGCACTTATTGGCTAGGGCAAAGCACCGGCTGCTTCCGCTCTCATTGGCTGCCTGGACACCTCTCTGCCGCCTCCCATTGGCTGCCTGGAGGTGAGTGGGAGGGGAGCTCACCCCGTCCTCCCCCTGTGGCAGAGCGTGTAAATGTAAAGACTCTTTCTCTGCCTATTATCTGAGTGACTCGGGGTTTTGGTGTCTGCCTCTGAGCGTGTGTGCCTGTGTGTGTGTGTATGTTGGAGGGAGAAAGAGATAAAAAGAGAGAGAGAAAGGGAGGGAGAGGCAAGCAGCGTTTCTTCTCCCCCCCGTCTCCCTGCTCCCTGTCACTCCATCCTTCCTCCCCTCTCTTGGACCACCCTCCAGCCCTGCGTCCGGCCGGACCGAGACCCCCTACCACCCAGACCATCCCGGGACCCCTTTGACTCTCCTCACTTCTCCGTCCCACCAGCCTCAAGCTCTGAGAAGGTAAGGCGGCTTCTTTCAGTTTGCTCTGAGGCTTTAAAAAAGTACTTGCTGCCCTCTTTTGAGTCATTCCTGCTCCTCTAAAACTGCTGCTGTTGTTTTTTTGTTTTCTTTACACTCACTTGTCCTTCTTCTCTCCTACTTCCCTCTATGCATATTTCAAGTTTTGCCTGCAGCACTTCTGTTCCTCTCAAAAAAGTGTTGCAGGAGATGCTATCAGTGAGGTCACTGTATATTTTTTTCCTCATCTGATATCAACTTACCCCTCCCTCTGTTCATCCTCCTCTCCTCATCTCTTTTGCAATCTCATACCCTCCGGGTTTGATGCAAATTGAGCGAGAAAGTGAATCAAGTCTGCCCCGAGCACCAGTTGACAAGGACAACATGCTTTGTTTTGTTTATGGAGAGAAAAAAAAGCATCTCCAATTGATTTTTGGAGCGTGTTTATGTTAGTTGGTGATGGCTATTTATAGGCGCTGACGTGCCAGGCACACGTGCTTCACTAGGCCACTTCCCCTAATGCCGGGACAGAACACAGGACTGTCCACTGGCTCCAGAACGCATGACGTTGCACAAAGTGTAATGGCTTTACAAGGCAGTGACTTGCTTGATTGAATCAAGCAATCTTTCCAGCAGGAGAACTCCAATATTAACATGGCCCATAAAGCATTCCTGGCAAGAGCAGAGGGAGGGGAAAAAAACGCTGCTTAGTTCGCCATCCACACATCCTGTACTTTACCAGGAAGGGGATTGTGAAGTGTACGGATATGTGTGTGTGTGCATGTGTGTTTTGCTAAAGTGCTTCAGACATCAATACTGTCAGCAAATATGTGTTAAAACCATTATGATATTCGAAAAAATGGACCTTAAAACAAAGTCAACAACTGAGGAAAACCTTCGCCTGTGGTAGGGTTTTGTTTCTCTGGAGGCTTTTTTTGAGGGGCCACTGAAGTTTGTTTATCTTGCTTAGCAAAATACCTCAAAAAGGTAAAAAGAAAAAAAGAAAAACTGGCTTCCTCCAGGAGACAATTTGACCTTTCTTTCTGTGATAATCATTTTCTAATTTAGACAAAAAGAGCATCTGTGACAGAGCCTTGTGGGAGTGAAGATCTCCCCAACAGGACTGTCTCATGAGATAGCAGCTTTCCCTGAACGGCTTTTATTGTGGAAAACACTGAAGTCTCTGACACCATTACTTTAATTTTTCAGATTTATGATCACCATAAATATGTCCACAGAGAGCATATTTATGCTGTTGTTACTTCAAGTGTTGTGCTGTTAGTGTAAGATACATCAGTTGGTTGAAGATCGTCTACACGATCCTTCAGATGCTCGGCTGGTTCTGAGCCAAATGCTAAAGCAAAGACAAAACTGCTCATCCTTTTTGTATCCGGCACCTGGCCTAAAGAGAGGATCTGCACAATTATTTCTCTGTACTGCAAAGCTGCTCATCCTCACTTTATTAAGCCAGGCTTTTATTTTCATGTTTCATTGCAAAAAAACATTAAGATAGAAGACCTTCAAACATTAATAGAGTCCAGACTGGCTGTGAAGTTATATTTCTCATTAGGAAATTAAAGAGAAACACAAATGAAGTTGGGAAGAAAAGTTCCACTATTAAAAGCAAGTGTGGCTGATTCACAATTGTTTCTTTAATAATGACCCTTGTTGTAAATCGTGTAATATATTTTTCGTTAAAAAAAAAATAATTTGTTGTGATATCACAACTATACAATTACCGCCCACCCCTCCATTCACAGACAATCAGAGGAGAAGCTCGTTAATATTAATAAGACAAACACAAAAGGACCTGAGCTCAAGAGAGAAACTTAACTATAATGAGATGATTTTTCTATGGTTAGTTGGTTAGTGAATGAGTATAAAATTTTCATGAATGAGCAGGCAATCTACATCTCTCATCATCTCTTCTTCCAACCTTAATCGCTCTCAGTAATAGACTTATTTATGTTCATAGTCCACATTTGAGCAAAGATGAGTTAGTGGAAGCTTGGACATATAAATCTTGCAGAGAAGTACAGAAGAATGAAAATGAAAGGCCCTGCTCTCGATCACATAGCTGTCATTGTTTGCAACTCGCACAGCTCTCACACATCAGCTGCTCTTCTGCAGCTCTGTTTAATGCACTTACTGCACATCAGCTCTTTCACTGTAAGCTCTCATAAGAATGCATACTGAAAATCCCTTATAGAATGAGATATTTATGAGCCCAGGCTGATGTATTTGCACACTTGTGCACTTGTGTGCCTCCATAAGCCACAGCTTTAAGCTGAAGTTGAGCTGTGTGTAGTTAATGCGGACAATGAGT
Organism: Lepturacanthus savala; assembly: GCA_030544235.1. Taxonomy (NCBI): domain Eukaryota; kingdom Metazoa; phylum Chordata; class Actinopteri; order Scombriformes; family Trichiuridae; genus Lepturacanthus; species Lepturacanthus savala. The sequence goes on from CM060470.1 coordinate 23,378,023, forward strand.
GTGGCTCACCATGTCAAGCCAGTTTTACACTTTCTCATCACATAATGCAGCAGATGTCAGTTTGTGGAGGAGATGTGGATGTTTGGGAATTGATTTGAACAATGTCACATTAAACGTTGAGGTAGCAGCAGATTAAATCCAAACTAGATGTTCATTTTGCAAATAAGAAAAGATGGATTAGAACTAACAGTAGTATATGACCACCGGTTCATCATGGGTTAATTATCTGAGTGAATCCTGCACTGTAAAACTGTTACCTTAAAATGTACAGCAACTAATTGCAGCAATTATCCAGAAAGTAAGTTACTGCAATTATTTTTACAGTATAAGTACTGTACTTCTGTTTACACTATTGCTGTAAATAGAAAATAATACTGTGATTACACTTGTATTTACAGTATAGGGTGGCTAACTGTATTGTAATACATTAAATGACTACTGTAATTTACTACAGTAATTTCTCACTACTGTGATTTTCTACAGTAATACTGTACTGTACTACTGTGATTTATTGTAAAATACACAGCAATCAACTAATAATCGTTTACAGTAACGGTACTGTGTTTAAAACAATAAATAACTGCAGATTTCACAAAGTTCTACAGTGAGTGCTATCATACAAAAATTTACCTCATTTCCAGTATGTAGACATTGACAATAGACCGTAATAAACTGACTTGACCTTCCAAATAAAAAAAAAAATACTTTAATAAAGATGTCTGCAGTTTTTGCTTTATACTGTGACAAAAACAGATAGTTTAACCCAAACCATGTGTTCTTTCACCAAAGAAGCTGCTGTTTACTGTTGTCATGGCAAAGGTATGACATTAAACCACATTAATTTCAAGACAAAAACCCAGACCAAGTAGTTTTTGTGTGTGCATGGAGGAGTTCTTTTTAAATGGCACCAGTTTTTTTTTTCCCTGCTGGACTCTGAAAACCATCTTCATTTAATTATCACTTACTACAACTATGACCTTCAGATAATTGGAAAAAGCTGTTTACATGGTATTGTTTGGAGTATTGTCTTAATCACATTAAAATCAAGTTATTATTACTGTTCAGTGTTAGAAAAGTGATAATTCAGTTTTATTTTTTATTGTTGAGTGGTTGCTGGTAACTGTGGATACAGTTACCAGCAACCAGAGGTAATATTGAATATATTACCTCAGTCATGTGTATTAATGGGGTGGACTGAACATTAGAAACACTTTTCAGTATAATGCATCACCACTACCTGGTACGACCTCAACACACATTGAAAATGTAGAAGCTTCATTAACGTAGAATTCATGGGGGCATCCCTATAGCTCTGAGCAGCGAGTCCCCAGTTCAAATCCCAGCTGGCAGCATGTCACTCCCCCACTTTCCTTCCTGTCTCTCTACCATCCTATCAATTAAGGCAGAAAGCCCCAAAAATAACCTTTAAAAAAGTAGAATTCATGACAGAGCTGTTGTATTTGACTGCATTAGATTGCACAGGTGTTCCTAATAAAGTCCTACCCCTGGTAGTGGATCTTCTCTAAAAACGCCTTCAGAATCAGAATTCAATGTGTGTCATTGGGAATAACGTCACTGTAAAAGAAGATAGATCTCATGTATCCAGTATATTCAGTGAGCCCTGCTTCCTTCTGAGCCGATGCTCTGTGAGCAGCTGGCCCTTTGTGCCTTGGCCCTTTCTCGCCGTTCCGGATGTCACGCTGGCCTGGCTCGGCATACACAGTGTACTGGGAGTCGCCCGGGTAGAGACTGGTGCAGTGTGAAAAAGGCCACTGACACCGACTGGCTGCCGTCTTGGTGGCTGTTACAGAATGATGAATGGCAGATGGATGCAGGCAAAAAAGGGCTGCGGAGGAATTTGCATGGCTGGTCAGCTGGGCGGTGACCTCAGAGCTTGTATAATGGAAACTGTCCACAAACAGCTTCTTACATTATTCTTTCTAAAAAAATGGTTAATAGATTGTGTTGGTATAGTGGATCTCTAGTGTTCTGACTACTCAAAGCGCTTCACACTTCATGTCAACATTCACCCATTCAAACACATTCACACACAGATGGAGGCAGCTGCCATACAACCTGCTCATCAGGATCTAATCATTTATACACACACACACACACAAAATTCTTCTATATGGTTTATTAACTTATTAATAGCTAAACGTCTATTGAAATTAATATTACTTTCCCCATTTTCAATGATGTATTTGTGATTTTAAGTACCAAACATCTTTTCAAGATAGTTTGTGAAATGCAGACTATGTGTATTTCTCTCTGGATTGACAGTTTTGAAACCCGGGACAGTATTGATATAACAGCTTGACCTTCTTATAAACAAGAGAGATATTCAAATCTGCCTTTACTGTAGTTAGTGTAACAGGCAAAGGAGATCACCACCTGTGGTCTCTATTAGGACAAGACTCCATGAGCTATGCAGACAGAAAGTTGAAAACAGCACCTTAAAAACTCTAAGGTGAGACACAGTAAACACAGCAGGAAAAAACCAGTGAGATGGTGAGGTATTTACACGTCCTACTCTCTACTGTATTATATTTATCCTTGGTGGCGTTAAGACGTATCCCTACCACCCAAAGTATTTTCATTAGTTACACAGCAGGCTAATTATTATAAAACAAAATACACCAGAACCATGTTCATTTGGGTTTTGCTGTGATTTTATCTACTGTGAGCAAGTCAGAGATGTTGGACTCACAGAAAGCAGATTTAATTTGAAAACCAATCAGATTTTCTTGCATTTCCAAGAAAGAAAAAAACTACATTCTTAGGATTTTTACAGAGGTGATTGTTCATATGTCATTTATAGCCTAATTTATTGAGCATTTTATTCTTACAAACATTGCACAATTAGTATTTTTATGGGACTGTTGACAGTAGTTTTATATTATTGAAGTGCAGTAATAAGAAAAAACAAACAAACTCTAGACTAATATGTCTACAAAATAAAACAAGAATTCCAAACTTAGTTTTATCCAAATGTTGACATTTCTGTTGTGGAAATATTTGCAAATAAGCACATATTTACTTAGATAATGTTTCATTTGCACACTTAACATACTTTTTTAGAAACCATGTAATATAGAAATCAACTGTCTTAATATAGGAAATGGACTGGGGATAGTTTCACAGTGAAATCTATTAACATTTTGTGTTTCACCTTAGTGTTTTGTAGTAGATCATCCAACTGTGAATTACACTTAACTGTACAAACATTCTGCACCCACTGTCTTTTGTTTTTTATTTTCACATTGCCCCCCTCCTTCACACACACTTGACTGGTAAGCAGTTCTCTATCACTGAGCTGGGCTGTAAACATAAAAAACAATCTATCCTGCGGCATAATTCATAATAGAAAGCGATGGTTGGGGGTGTGAGGCATTGCCAGAGGCTAAATTGAACATGGTACCTTTTAAAAGTTGAAGCTTTGGGAAAGAATTATGATCTGTGAAAGCTGGGGCCTTTTTGTCTCAGTGCAAAGCCACCGGCTGATGTAATTTAAGCCAGCAAAGGGTTTTGAGATCAATCAGGGAGAAGATGAAGAGTTGGGAGGGGAGAAAATGGAAGAGACTGAGGGTTAAGAAGGGAAAGGTGGAGCAGGAACGGAGCTTTTTTTGTTCCCTGCTGTTTTCCCAGCATCACTCTGGGAGGGCCAAGTGTTGTCATAAATAGGCAGCCCCTTTGCCCCCTGTGTGAGTGCTATTTTTATATTTGTTAATACAGGGGCTAGGGGAAACAGCTCAAGAGGGAAAGTGACGAGAAAATATTGTTGTTGGCTCAGAGTTAAGAGCTGTAGAGATCAAAGAGCTACGCACATACCCACGGAGGAGCATTGTGCAGAATTAGCCTGTGTGTTATTTTTTTTATTAGATTAAGGCTTGAACGTGCTCATTAACAGCTCCAGCTCGGATTCTATGGGTCACGTGTAGGAGTGTTTGTATGTTGAGTCCATTTCCAAAGTAGGAGAGCCTTTTGGTTATATATTTAACATGGGGAACTACTTTATATTTGTATCATTACATTTGCACATTACATGTACTATTTATAGTGTAATAATGGTCACTATAGTGTCCTATTTTATCTTGTTACATTCCCAAACACAGTGGAAGAATTTTCCATTTGAGTATCCACATTTAAAACGTACACCTGGAATAATATAATTATATTTAGCTTTTTCTGATGCAACATACATAAGCCAAGTTGTAAAATCTTAACACGGGTGTTTGCATTTGAGTTTACTTACAAGTTCTACCTATAAAGTGAAATGTCCTGTAAGTCCTTTCTCCAAACTCTAAATTAAGCCTCTCAGAAGACTCGAGAAATCCAGATATAAGACATACAACTTAGACAATAGTGAATAGGAATAGTAATAGCTTTGATTTGCTCCAACTTATTTTTTTATTGTAAAATTGTATTTATTTATGATCATTTGACTTTTGTAGTTGTGAAGTTCAATGTTTTTCTTACTTTTTTTGTTCTCTTTTCACACCACATCAAGGCAAAGTCCTTGTAAGTTAAACTTAATTGACAATATAAACCTGCATTTTTTTCTAAATTTGGTTTTGGTTGGTTTAATTCAGGTCATTCAAGTAGACCTGAATGAAAAGTGAAAAACAAATTTAGCTACATATATCTAAATGCTGCTAATTTAAGGTTTGAGCTCAGTTATACAGTACGTTTGTATTTGTATGTATATACTAGACCTTATTTTCTCTGTTGGAGTGTGCAACAAGTTCCCCATGAACTCCAAAACAACAGTTTAAACTAAGTGTGTGTGGTCATAGAATCCGGGTGAAACAGCAGTAGAATAGACAGCAGGATTAACTCAATGATGTGTAGTCGGCAGCAGTTTGACATTTGATAAGCAAATTGGAAAGAAAGGATGACAGTGTATCAGTAGCCTGGGCAGATATGGTTCACCAGCTGTGACCTCAGAAAATAAAATGAGTTCAATATTCAACCATGCTGTGAGTTTCTGTATTTTACGGTCAGTCTCTCTCAAACTGTAACTATTGATGTTTTCTAACTACTGTAATTGAAGATCTTATTACTATAAATTATAACCGTTTGTGAGAAGATACAAGATGAGAATAGAACCCAGCTGATGATGTCCAATATTAGAATCCATTTTGAGAAAATAATCATGTGCACCGTGTGTCTGCAACATTTAATGTAACTAAATATTTGAAGGTTTTGTTAAATCCTTCACCCACTGGCTAACTTTAAATTTCCAACCACTTCCTCCAGAATCCTGCAGAAACAACGTTTGGAAAATCAGTTTACATCGTCCTACAGCAGCAAAATCATACATGGACCCAATAGATTATACATGGCCGCAATAGATTATACATGTTTGAACTCTACATCTACCTGGCTGCTGCTTTTCTATTACTTATCGTACTTCTGAGAAGTTCTGAACTAAATGATTTATTTAAAAATGGAGTTCCTCTTAGCGTGATATTATCTCTTTATCTTTCTGGCCTGTGGAGAGGATTTTCTGCATACACCAGGTATAAAGATTTGTTGGATAGTTGGTCACAGAAGTGAGTCTGCAGCCAAGCTAACGGCTCTGAGAGGCTGCGCTTAGGCACAGATGTGCTTTGTGCTAAGTGCTAACATCAGCATGCTATTTAATAGCATGCTGCAGCATTAGCCAGGAGTTTTTTTGCCATTAAAACAAAATCCTTATATAAAAAGCCTTATTGTCTGGCATGTTCTCAGGTTAACAAAAATACAAAGTTCTGAATTCAGTAAATTCAAAACCTATCAACCTTCCACAGATTATTATAGGTAAGATGAATGATTATATTTAGAAATAATTACTATACAGACTATCTGGTGACTGTGTATTTATCTGCTAATGCAATGGGAATTTATCCAATAGATGTTGAGAGGTTTTAGTCTGGACTCAAGTGGTGGGCTGACCATCACACTAACACCATTATAGCCAGGCTGCTTAAAATATCAAACGATGTATGTGTTTCTGTGTAGATTTCTATTCCATAGACACATTAAAATCAGCTGTAGGGCTGGTTATCATTGAAAGAAATTTGGTCATAAAAGAACCAAAGTGCAGCACCCAATCCTAGTCAGCTGTTAATCAAAAATTTATGAAAAGTTAGCCTTTAACGCTTTAGAATGGAATAAACAGTAATTATAAAAAATATGTTGGCTTACAGGCATATTCTAAATAATTCTGCAAATTGCTTTTCACCAGGTCACAGCAGAACATTAAGCTGACAACTTTGATTTCATTCTCAGTGTTAATGATCACAATCAGATTCTGTGAAAGCAGGTTTCATGTGTGGTGCAGGGGGACACGTTAAAACAACATGGTAAAATGCACAGTGGGCTGAATTTCATACAAAAAAAAACTACAATGTAGATTCCATTAAATCTATTTGTAGGTTGTGCTATGAGGAGACCCTGAATATGATGAATCACATGAATACAAGTGTGCAGAAAATTCACTGTGTCCTCTCTAAGGAAATAAAAAACAGATGTGTCTGCAAGCCTACAGTGAAAAAGCCGGTCTGGTGATGTCAGGAGAAAGTGTAACCGATATTCTAAAGCTCATCTTTTAGCTGGGGCTCTTGGCACTCGACGATGCCTCTCAGCGTTTTTACTTGATTAAAAAGCGCCCAGGAGTTTGTAAGCGCGTGGTAGGTGCGAGCGCACACCCTGACAGCTTAACATGCTGATTATTCAACCCTCTTAGGCTAAGCCACGGCGCTCGAGTGATGAACGTCAAACTCTCCTCTTTCCCTCGCACTAGTCCCCGTTTTTCCTTCTCTTTTATTCTTCATCTGAGAGAGTGGAGAGCCAGTGACAGCTTGCAGAAGGCAAACCTGTTGTCTGGGAAGCAGAAGGGATCAGTGACACAGTGATTTATACAGTGCCATAGCTTTATTTAGACATAATCCACCCAGCGATGCTCTCAACTTCTTATGTGGGTCTGGGAGCAGTAGCCAGGCTGTGTGCTGTCCTGTGATGTGGACCACAGGGGAAGTCCCACCACCAGGGATCTGCCATGTAAAGCAAGGGTTTTTAACCAGGGGTCAGTGGACCCTTACACTACAAAAATACATTGTTGATTATATTATCTGGAATTTTCATATTCCAATAGCAAATAATTTTGCAGAGCTGTTTTCCCCTTGATTTTGGTCAATGAGACATTCTCTTAACCTTCCTGTTGTCCTCCTGACCCTATCTTTCCTTCCTTCCTTTTGTTTCCTCCCTCCCTCCATTCCTTCCTTCCTTACATTTCCTTCTACCTAGCTTCCTTCCTTCTCCCATCCCTTCCTCCATTATTTTCTTCCTCAGATTTCCTTCTTTCCTCACGTTTCCTCCCTTCCTTCCTTCCTTGCTTGCCAATGGAATAAGTGATATAAGAAAGATTCTACTTACATATTGGACTAATTGTACTAATAAAACAAGATATTTTGCCTCATAAGATCATACAGGCTTTTACAGACATACCACATTTACTACAATAATACCCGCTGCCCTTATGTTCTTCACCTGTAGACAGTGTTTGATGCAGGCTTGTATTAGAGGCCTTCATTTCTCTAATTGCTGCTGTTTGATGACTATAATTGGTCATATTTTGGTACAGTACAAAGCCTCATTTTGAACTCTTTGTATGATGTTCAAGGTAACTAAGCATCTTTTAATCTCAGTGCAGGATGTCTTTTGAAACATTCTGCCGGCTCTGCTTAATATGAGTGTTTGTATGGACATTCTCTGTATATCAACATGTTTCTTTTTACTATTTCTCTATCTTTCAGTTCAGCATGTGCTTCAGTTCAACAGAAATGAACACATACTCTCAGGCTCAAGGACTCCTCCTACTGCCCTACTACTGATACAGTATTACGCTATATTTCCAAAACTATAAGGATGGAGCTTAGCTGAATCAGCAGGGCAGAGTTCTGTCAAATGCTCATCCAGCCATTAACATCACATGGCCCAGCAGGAGCCACAAATAGCCACTAAAACACTAACATTTTCCTAAGTGGGATCCTCAGCAAAATTTAATGGGTTTGTCCTTGGCCAATTCTACACCCCAACAGCAGGGTTCATAGAAATCGATGCAGTATTTTTATTGTAATCCTGTTCATAGATAAACAAATGGCACCAAAAACAAATCCTCCTTGAGAAAGTCATGATTAAATTAATCATTTTCAGTAGCTACAGGTCCTCAGGACTGTTCATTTAAGCAGGGATAAAAGGTTTGAGAATACCTTGTGTAAAGTACTTCATCTTTTTATACTACATATCTATTATTTATCACTTTCCACTTATGATTCTAGTGTATTCAGACTCAAGAATGCTCATATTTCAGTGAGCTTACAGATACACACAAACATTTTCTGCCTGGTATATTATTGTTTCGCTGCAGTGCAAGCTGTCCCTCTCTGTATCTGGCTTGTGTTTGGAAGCCCTCTCAGCTTGCTGGCGAGGCGGCGGCTTCGACCACCGAGCTACACCTGACCAACAGATTGGCCCCAGCTGGGGGCCGAAGGCAGGAACAGACACAGCGGACGTTTACCTGGTGATTCAGCTGATAATGTGGACAAACTGCTACTTCAACTCTTCGTGTGTATTGGGGAGGCTGATTATGTGATTTGATTACAGACAAACCCCTTAAGGATAGGATTTTTTTTCGTTGTTATTGTCAACAAATCCTGGGAAAGGACCAAACCCAACAATGCAGTGTTGTCTTAAAATGCATAGACTGTTGCATTATAAAACACTTCTATTATTAGATGTCAGAAATGTGATCAGAGATTCATTTGTAACTCTCAGATCAAAACAGACAAGGACAAAACAGAGAAGAGACCCTTGTGCCTCATTTTAAAAGTCAGCCCTAAAAGGTCCCCATCAGACAGTCACTTAAAAATATTATATATTCATATTATGTTTCACCTTCACTGAGTTCAAATTGATTTAATCAACAACAGTCCTTATAACTACCAAGTATTCAGAATTTTCAGAAAGTAAACCATTTAAATGCCAGCTTTTGTGATAAAACCACCACTATATTTAATATAAGAAAAGGCTAGCAGGTTTTTTTGTTTGATTATCACAGTCTATGATATGTCAGTGATAAGCAAAAACATAGATTTCGATGGATGGATAATCTTCTGTGCAAAAAAAAGAAAAAAATATCTACGAGGAGCAATATGACAAGCTATATCTCTTTAGTTGCACATGCATGCACACACGCACACACGCACGCACGCACACATGCACACGCTGGCGGGCACACACATCCAAGCCTTCGAAATCCATACACAATTGGACATCAATACAAACACAATTTTCAGATGAATACATTCACTTTCATAGCCTTCAAAACTCGATAAGGCGAGAAATGCCTCTGGCAAAGCCCCTGGTGGAAAATAGGAGAAAATGACTCAATCAGCTGGAAAACAGTAAAAAGTTTTCCAACCAACAGTTTTCAAGCCAGCGCTACAGTAAAAATATTCATGATTTTTTTCTGGATTGGCCAGCTTTTTTTGAGATAAAAATATGAGATAAAAGATATTTTTTTATGGGTTTTATTGGGCGATTTCTTTTCAATTGTATTTATTTTATCTCCTTTTTGCTACAGATTCAGACATTAACTTCTCCAAACACACACACCACAGTTGGGCTTCCATACCTACACATACAACTCTGAAGCTGTAATACACTTGGATGCGACATCCATAATTAAGATTTAAAGCCCCTAGTGGAATGCATGCATTTGGCCCTATTTCAGATATATCAGAACTGGTGTATATGCTGCTGATATGATGAATTATTTCACAGAACTTGGGTTGATCTAGAAATGGGGCCATTATGTCGTTTGTCCAGCAGAGGACCCTCTGACTACGCTGCCGCCAACAGTCTGACTCTCAGTGCCACAAATCCATCCAAAACATGTTTATAACTGACAAAAACCACCAGTAAAAAAGCTGTAATTGTTTTGTCTTTTATTTTTATAAAACTACAGTCACTTGTGCAACAGTCTGTTCTGTATTGTGCTTTGCAATGCAAGGTCTGGTGTGTCCCTCTGAGCTACCGTAGGGCTGGAGGTCAGGTTGCCGCTGTCGTGCTGTTGATGTGTGTGTCGCTGTGTAGAAAAAACAAAAAAAACAACTTCTAATAGTAATATTCATACTGGTTCAAATAAACAGTTTGATAGTATTTCCTATCCTTGCTAACATATAGTTGACCCTTTTTCTTAATTCAAGTTTAATATATATTTTTCTGTGTGTGTGTGTTTTTCATACATGTGTGTGTACCATGCTAATAAATACAAGTATTGGTATTTGTGGGAAATAGTATTATACATTTGGTGTTTCTCTTCTTAATAATTTCATCCCCTCATGTTAAGGGGGAAGGAGGAGGTATAGCTGTGATCTCTGTTTCCCTGACACAGTTTTCCTAAACGCTATGTTTAATTTTTTTTTTTTTATTGTGTACTACTTGAAGCCTCCACAGAAGCAGTTGCGACGTCAGCAAGAGTGCAGCCGAGTGTGCTTAAGCAGATGTAGAAAAGCAGGCGAGCATTTCAAGAGCTTCAGAAAACATTTCCCCGGGTTGCTGCCGCTGGCGTGTGCTCAGCGTCTTACAGTAGGAAGTGGATTTGATGAGAGAGCAGCGGTGATGAAACAGGGCAGGTCTGAGAAAATAGAGCTTAAAATCCCATTAGCCTGCCCGGTGGGTTCCACCTCCCCATATGCACCACCTAATTAATTAATCACTAAAAATCTCAGAGACCCCGGGGGACACATTTAAGAATTCCATTATGTACTATTAGGCAGAACATTTGGATGATTGGATGCACAAAATGTGAGAATGTGTATAGTAACTCCTGTTGTAGTTATTGCCAGAAGAACTTCACCTCATACTTGTGCCTTGTTGAATGTTCCTGTCTGTTTGTTTCAAAACCAGGAAAGAATTGCTCATAAAACTCCCTTTATCCTGCACTATTCATTTAATACAGCCTTTCTCAAAGAGTGGTTGGTTTAAGTTGTAAGTTGTTAGATGTCTGTGGTGGTCCATGAGATTTTTTGGGGGGCTAAGTTGTCCTTGTTCAGAAAAACTTGGAGAAACATGATTTAATATAACACCGAAACTGTGTCAGAGTAACTATTGACATTTTGTACCAAACCTGGACCCCAGTGCTGTTTCTAGCTTTTTGGCAGCCCTATGCAAAATCTTTGATCTTTAATAATAATAAAATACTGAATACTAAAATACTGTAGCTGCATTGTTGACATCAATCATCAAATCTTTTTGTTTCTAGATAATTTTTAGAAGCAAAGTTATTAATGATGTCATTGGGTGGTATAGTGTTTCATACCAGTGTTATTTTTTATGTTATGATTTTTTTCAGACACCCCAATACTGGTGAATGTGTAGTGTACAAAACATTTGGAACACAGAGCGGCATCAATTTTAAATGCTATAGAAGTGGTACATGTCATTTTTTTCACTTTTTTCATAAATCATTTAATCCACTTCAAACCTGTTCATAACTGTCAAATATTCAATAATTTCATATTTTAACCACTTAAATGCCAGTATTGTGCTCCCATGGACATCTTAGGTGAAAAAAGCACCTAATAAATTGAATATTCAGTCAATGATTTTTTTCCTAATCTTAGACATATCCAAGACTAATAATCCCCTGTAAACTGAATTAATTTGAAGGGTTAAAAAATGTGCAATTAATTGAATGTTTGGTAGTTATGAACAGGATTGAAGTGGATTAAAGGATTTATGAAAAAAAGTAAAAAGAAAAAAAAAACATTTAACCCTTTGTAGAGCGTTTTAAATGTGTTCATGTTTGCATATTGTTGAGTTACCTGTTCATAATGAACATAAAATCAGCTTTGTTGCCATTTAGACCTCCCATGTTTGGGAATTTGACATGTGCAGCTGCAGAACGTATGTGCGCATTGTGTTGTGCACCAGAAATAACCTGAGCTGCAGAGCAAGTCCCATGTGAGTGCTGTACTTCATCTACCAGCAGTCTGCACAACATACACACGTTACATTACCTGGTAAAACCCACAACGTCAGACTGCACTCACTGAATAATTGTGTCAGTACTAGGTTTTCACCAACATGTGGATTACTTGAAGTAACATTTTATGCATCAACGCATGAGTCAGGTACTGACATCTGCCTTCACAATATGTATATAAACGTTATTCACTACAACTTGTCATAACCACCAGAGAGAAAAAAAATATTATAGCAACTTCTAGCAACAGACTTCCAGTAGTACCAGTTTTATAGATGGTATTATAGAGAGCTGCAATTGATAGTACTACTGATTATTACCTCCGCCAAGGATTATATATATTTCACTGGTGTTTGTTGTCTCTCTGTCTTTCAGTCTATCAGCAAGATAACTGAAAAGGTTTGGCCCAGATTTTTGTCAAACCTTTAGTGAATGTTGGGAAAGGTACCATGAACCAATTAAATTTTAGTCATGATCAAGAAGAAATTTCTAGTTTGTAAATGTTGTTGGGCTAAAGTTGTAGCCGCAGGAGGCAACACAAGCAATTTGCTTCACCGCCTTCATCACAAACATGCCCTAGAATATGAAGAATGCATGAAACCAAGATCTGCATCCTCTAATATTGGCACTGCAACACAAAACACAAGTCAGACGTCACTAAGACAAGTTACCTAAGGGGACTGGAAAAGCAGTTCTATGCCAATTTATAACAGTAATTATTCTAATTATTATATTAGAAAATGGGGTTAACACAGTCACGAATAGAAAAAAAATACAGTAAAATACCTTGACACCAATATAATTTGGAGAAATACTGTGATATCAAATTTTGGTCATATTCCCCAGCTCTAGATGTCATCATAGGACAGCTGCTGGCCAATCATGAATGATACAGATTATGGCACCTTGCAAAAACTAATGATAGTTCAATGCATATTGCACCAGGGGGACTTAAAATGAGTTAAAAACTCAATCAGTAGCTGGAGTCAGAGACTACCTTTATTAGAAGATTGAATCAAAACTTCTCTTTTGTAAGAAAATAAAATGATAAAGCCTCACCTGACATTTAAAAAAAAAAAAAAAAAAAAAAAAAAGACTTGTTTCACAGTAAGCCTGTACAAACGTCCTAAAGAATCCTATAGGTGTAAATCTGAATGAAATGAATTATGTAAATCTGAATGGCAATGAATTAACCTAAAATATAGGATAACAGTTCTATAATAAATAAAGAGATTTAAAGCTGCTGTAGTTGGAAGAAACATTTTAATGGTCACTGTCATGACATACTTAGTCTGTTTTTAAACCACCAATCAGAGCCAGGGGGAGTAACTCACACAGTGTCAATCACGTATCACTTCTCATGAAGATGCAGTCAAACTGAAGTCAACCACAGCCCTGGTTCACAGATCAGTCACAGAGGAGGAGCAGCAGCATAGCAGAGGAGGAGTTAGAGCTTTTCATATTTTAGCCTGAGTTCATGCTTTCTCAATCCTTCTTACTACAGCTTTAAGGGGGCTCCCGTTTGTGAAGCAAAAATAGGTACAGACTCTCCCTGTCTTCTACCTTTTATTCCTTGGTTTCTTGTTTGTACCTTGTCCTCTTATTTTTCAGGCCAATTTCGAAAGGCACCATTTTGATCAACAATGATAACCACTGTCATATTGTTCAAAATTCAAGTTTAACTTGTAAACACAATGCTCATGATATAGAACACCGGCAGTATTTCCCCCCATCTGCACTGACACTTGACATTTTTCAGAGCTCATTTTGAGCTGAGCCACAATCTGTTTCCCTGCAGGCGCATTAAGAGTGGAAGCAGATTATTTAACCAGCATGGTGTGATCTCCACACACCCCGATTTGGAACTTGATCCATCACCTAATTTGCTTGTGTCGTCCTGCAAGAGGGAGCAGTATGACATCATGATTACGCCGCAATCATTTCAGTACACACACCCACATACACACACAGGTATTGCTGTTTATTTGCAAACCCTATAGCTCCAATTGTTGGGAATTTTCAGCTTATTTACTTGGTGAGGTTAAACCTCTATGGGTTGAGTTAATTCTTAGGGAGCTCCTTCAATATCCACAGGATAGATTTAGGTACAAACAAGAAAAGCACTGCGAATTTATCCCTATACATATCTGTACATGTGTGCAATATAAAAAGAGTGGCAAACTATAAAGACAGCATTCAAATGTAGGAGGATCTTAATTTTCCTCCCTCTCCTTTTTGGGATTAAGTAGTTACAGATGGAACATCAAAGAGTTTCAGTGTCGTCTCCATGTTCAGGAGAAGCTCTGTACTGAAGGTGTGAAGATGTCAAATTCTGCTTAACGATGCAGGATATTATGCTTCTCCTGAGGCACACACACACACACACACACGAAATATGGGGAAATGCGTACAAAACCTATAATATTACAAAAAAGCCCCATAAGTATAGTCACTAAATGAAAATACAAAGAAACAAAGAAACAAGTATTGTTGAGGATGTATTAAAAATGTGTATTACTATACAAGTTTTAAAACACAGTTTAACAATATAATAGGGTAATAGGTAAATATAAGAATTATTTGAACTGGGGGAGATTCGGTTCATAAATAAATGCGATAGCTTGTTTGTATATTTATACATTTATATTTCATTTAATTTTTAATTTAATTTAAAGTTTCTTTGATAGAGACAGATGCAATATACATTAACAATTGCATAGCAATTATCCAGTGCAATGCATCACAGCCTTTATAGCTTCTGCTAATTTCCACAGCACATCCCTAGAAGGGCTTTTAAAATAACTATAAAACATTAAAGAAACATCTTCACAGAGTTTAACTATGTAGGATATTTAATTGACTTTATACACACATGCACATATATATGCACACATACATATATACATGTACATACAAAGAATACTGAGTATTCCAGTAGAGCACTTTGTTGTTGCCTGCAGTGGTGATTGTGGTGCTCAATCCAAGAAGCTGTAATAGTTGCACCATGTCACTGAGCCTGAGGACCTGGCCATGTAGACACTTGGGGATGAGATTGACATTTGCAAATGTGCTGTAATGCAGTTGTCAAAACTTAGCATGTTCAGGTCTCCAAGGATGTGACAGTGGTACGGTCTTACTGGCCTCTCTCCAAATGTTTTTCTTGCATGATTATCTAACTTCGCCAGGGTTCCTGGTGAACTAGCCTGCAGCACATGGTAATAACACAATAACTAAGGTTTGATAATATCAATCAGTGCATATATAAATTGCCACATTCAGGTGAGGGTCCAGTATTAGATCAAGACATCAATTGTAATGTATTTGTGAAATTCTTTAAATGACATATGAGAAGTAAAAGTGAAGTGAGAGGGGGAATATAAGTTTACACACACTCACACACACGCGCACACACTACATTTCATACATGATTGGTTCTTTCAGTTAAGTCCTATAGGATTGGTTAGTTAGGTCCAGACTGAGTTTTAAAGACATTTGCATGGATACGCACACACATGCTACAGTTCATACATCCGCACATGAACCTCCTGATATCTGTTAATTGGTAAAACGGATATCATGAAGGTTCTGGGGATTTGGACACTTTTACCTTTGATGTGTAGCACTTTTCATTTGCATGTACATCAGAGCGCCAGTGCTGTCAAAAGGTCTTCTTAGCCAATGACCTCATTAATGTGGCTGGATCAAACACTCTTTCTATCAGATTCTATCAACCCATTTAGCAACGGGGTTCTCGACTGAGGGGTGAGACACCACAGGGGGATTGCGAGACAATTTTCCGAGGTTGCGTCTGGATTTATGGGTTACCGGGAGTGCTAAGTATTCTATTTCTTTTTATAGTAAAATATGAGAATAAATCAACATGCAAATGGATATAACATTACTTTTTTTATTAATTTACACTGCCTGTAGATGAGATAGGAGAAACTGTTGGAAGTCAAAGATTTTGTATTTAAGTTCATGTTATTCTCAACAATTTGATAGATTTCTATTAATACAACTAGGATTTGAATTATGTTTATTCTCAATTCCCATTTTGGGGTGCCTTAAGTCCTATGCAGGAAAAACTACAAATATATAGTCATCAGTTACTACCCATTAGAAGTGTGTTGTTGCCCTCCGCCTGTGACCAGACAGACTGAAGATCTCCAAGAGGTCGAACACAACCTGCTGCTGATTGGCTAGAGTACTGTTGTGTTGGTCGGTGCTACTTTGATTGTTTCCCATTTACAGAGCAGGTGGGGGTCATGGAGAAAAAAAAAAAAAAAAAAGGTTACATTTGATATGTCTGTGGCCTCCTTTTTAAAAAATCTGTTAAGATTCTAAAAATCCTCCAGTGTGTGGGCGGCATTACGCTAATGGAAACCCATCTGGCTCTGGATGAGACACACTGGGCAACTGCCTCTTCAACATAACACACATTTTGCAGACGTTACAAAATAAATTATAGATTATAATTATGATTTATGATGCAATAACACTATGGTTAATGTTAATACTTGAAAAATCTAGACTTGATTCAAATGTAAGGATAACGTGTGAAAATGTGCTCGGGAACACTTCTCTCCTGCCGCTTGTGCAACACTTCCTGTTGTGCATCT
Source organism: Lepturacanthus savala (assembly GCA_030544235.1). Classification (NCBI taxonomy): domain Eukaryota; kingdom Metazoa; phylum Chordata; class Actinopteri; order Scombriformes; family Trichiuridae; genus Lepturacanthus; species Lepturacanthus savala. Next base: position 23,394,676 of record CM060470.1, read on the forward strand.
GTGTCATCTAACCACAATCAACCCTCCACCTCCACCAGACGACATCTGTCACCTTATACCAACCCGATCGGTCTCGGTGCATCCATTGTAGATGATGTGGGAGTTTTACAGAAGTCTACGGGACTATCCTGCTCCTTGAAAACTGACTCTAAGGGGAACCCTGTGTGTGAGGAAAGAGAAACATTTACTGCTGTGCCAATAACAACGCACTGGCTGTGGTGGAAAGGCCAAATTAAATCCTTAATTTACAAGCAACAAACAACAAACACTGCATACCCTACCAACAGTCAGTCAAACCCTAAATGTGAATATGAATGGGTTAATGCCACCTTTGTCTGCATCAATTTATATGTGTCAAAGACTAAGGAGTGTGAGTGAAAATTCAGTTGTGAAGCAAAGACAGCGGAGTTAGTTCATTAAATCAGTGACTCACCGCCTTTGGGAGCAACATGGCTCCTTCTTGATAAAAAGGAGAAAATCAGAAATCACACCCTGAAAAATGAATGGTCAACACTTCACAACTAGTAATTTATCAGATATATTAAAGCTGACACTTTTCATCTGTAGAAAAATTGTACAAGTAAGGGGGAAAACAGCTGTGTATTTTCCATGCACATAAGGGACCAGGTCTCAGATGCATGAACCTCTGACTGTATCTGCACAGAATTTCAACACTTTGGATAAATAGTTCGACTGGATATTAGCACAGTAATGATGAAGTAAGCTGATTTCATTCTCAAGATGTAAAGATGATTGATAAATTTCATATACCCTACTGCAGGCACAGAGGAAGAAGCTATAACTATAATAAAAGTAATATAATGAAGAAAATACAGTGATCATGTATTTTAATAGTTTTCCACTGGCCCTAGGCATACCTGCTATTAACATGTGTTGTGAGTGATCTGATCACAAGTAGACGGCTCATTGTGTGTCTGAAGATATCTGTCATTAACACGTGTCTTCCAAATGGGCCTCAAGTGACCACTTGTGTTCAAATCACACTTCCCAGCTTTCCACAAGTAAACATGGAGCAAATCTGGCTCAAGCTTTTATTACATTTACAGAAAGGGATCATTTACAGCGATGCACTTCCCTGCCTAGTCTGCCAGATGTCAGTTGTGTAGGCGATCTGCAATGTCGCCCAGGACTCACCGACCCCGTTTGGTAATAAAATAAGACCTGAGTGATTGATCACAAGTGGGAAGGGTCCTGCACACTGCTGTAAGAATGTGGTCACTAGTGGCCCTAAATGTGGTTTGAGTGATCGGATCCCAGTCCACAAACCACGTCTTCAAAGTGTCCACTTGCGATCGGATCGCCTCGGACAGAGGTTTATAGCAAGTGTGCAGACGGTCACATAATTAATTATTCAATTAGTTGAATGACGGACTATACCATAATTAATCTGCAAATATATACATTTATGCTGGGTGAAGCTTTAAAAATCAGAGGCTTTCTTGATCTCAAATAATGTAATTATTATGTAAATAGGATATATTATAATATATTTGACTCTTAATAAATCTTGGACCATGGGAATCTTGGATGGACATTTTCTTTTTTCCAAATTCATTCTGATATTTTACAAGCAAATTTACTAATTGATTAAGGTAACAATTTGCAAATGAGCTCGTGATATAATGTTCCGTTATCCAATTCACATTGGATCAATCATTTTACTCCAAACCAAACCTGAACATATAAAAGAAAAACACTACAGTCAATAATTCCAACAGACCTTTGACTGAAATAAATGTAATATACAGGCTTTAATTTCCAGCTGAAATCTTGGATTGAATATTATTTTTTTTTAAAGAACCAGCTGCTTGATGCAATTGATGATACCAAATTCCAAAACAACAAAAAGAAGAAGCGGTGGGTGACCCTGAATGTTGGCAGCAGACACGGCTCACTTTGAAACACCAAACATAAAATACAAAAGAGAGCATGAAAGAGAAAAACGACACGTGGAAACGGTCTTTGACCTGTTTCTATAAAAAGTGATTAGAGACATGCCAACATGGTGTCACAAGCATACAAACCAAATAATATTCAGTGTGCAATTTGTATTCAAAGCTGTATCAATGCCCAATCACAGATGTCACAGAGGATTAACTGATTTTGAATAAACAGTGTGAAATGTTATTAGACAGAGCAGTGTAAAATATTAAAATAATGTTTTCTTGTGTTTTTATCTCCACAATATCTCTTCTCTATAGCTTGATTTCATTCAGTGGACATTTCAGTCACATCTGCAACTCAAACTTCAGGAATCAATACATAGATATTACTATACTTTATAATAACTTATAATAATGAGTTTTTTCCCTTGTATTTTATCTGTTTTTTACCTTTTGTACAGCGACCTTGGGTGTCCTGAAAGGCACTTTTAAATAAAATTCTTTATAAACTACAATGGAATATTAACATATCCATTCATTCATTAATTCATTTTCTTTGTATGTAAATCCTAAAAAAAATTATGAGTAACACTTTTCCACCTGAATCAAAATCATAACATACCAATCATTCATCATCAAATCATCATTTCTGCCTTTTTGCACATTTAAAAAATATCTAAAAATTCTATCAACATTATCATCAGTAAACCTCAAACTCTCCATCAGCACAAACTGAGTCAGATTCTGTGGGAAACACTGGAAAGCACTTCTCAGATTAACTGTTGTCGTCTGCGGAGCCTCAAAGGGAATTTTCCGTGTCAATGCACCGTGTCCCTGTATGTGCCGTTATCTGCTCCTTTCTCCGGTTCAAGGGTCATTTATGCTTTTAGTTCAGTCGTCAATTTACTTATTCTGTCAGCCGTGGTCTCTGAGGAGGGGCTTTGAGAGGACCAGTATTGATCAATGCTGTGTTCAGAAAAATTCCAAAGCACAGAAGGCTGGTTTGAACATCACTGTGTCCTTAAAGAAAGATGACGTAATGTTAGTTTTAACTTTAGTTTTATTTTGGTAAAGAACTAAAGAAAGTCCCTTTACATACTGAGATGTAGCAGGAAACTTTTCAATTCTCAGATCTACTTTGCCACTTTGCGTGTCTCCTTGGACTGTTGATATATTTATGTCTTTGAAACTTCTGAATGTTTCTTTGCAAATTTGCCGTTACTGTGCTGTTTTTTGTGTTTTTTTTCTTTTCTCGTTTCTTTGCTTTTCGGTTGTTTTTTCTTTTTTTTTTTTCCTGGAGGTTGGTAGGCATAAAAGTAGAAAAAGTCTTAGTATAGGATAGGCTTTTATAAGCAGTTTGCTTCTAGCTATGCCTGTTCAGTCATTGTTTTGTGTGAAATGTCAGTGCTACGCACAATGTTTTTCTGCTGTGTGTTTCTTTGTGTTGTCTTGATTGAATAAACTTCATTCATTTATTTAAATTTTGATAAATGATTTTATTTTTGTTTTGTTTTTTAAACAAAAATGCCAAAAAAATTTTCTAGTTCAGTACTTTAGGTGTCTGTGTGGGTGTGTGTTGCGAATTGTTTTGGTTTTTTTTGCTGCTTTTATCTGTTCTGCCACAATTATCTAAATTAATTGAAAAAATTAACGACATTTCTGACAATTTGATCAAAAACACATGGACACACATACATGTAAATAGAAATTGCCTAGCTGCATACATGCCGGACATGTACTAGGTCTTGTCTTATCAACGCAGCACATAGAAGAAACAGACCCTAAACACACGGTTCAGCGGCCGGCAGCAGCTGTGATGAGCAGGCAGAAAGCCGAGCCTCTCTGGGCATAAATATGTCCGGCATCAAGATATACAACTGGCAATTCCATCTCCAGCTGAAGCCTCGCCGATTGCTTTTTTGCCGCTTCCCTACGTCTCAGAGAGTCGCACAACACACACAGACATGAACGGAGCCAGGCAGGTATGCACAGGTGCACAATACACACTCAATAAAAGGGGTCGGGGAAATGATATGGGAGTCTGAATGAGGATTATATGAACATATCCATCAATCATACAGAGGCGCTTAGAGTTTTTGTGTTGTGGAGCCACGACCAAAAAGCAGCCTCGTTGTGTATAACTAGCACTGCTTCTGGGACTGTAATTTCAATAGATGTTCATTAAAGCATGTTTTAGTACTTGCTTCTAAAAAGAACCACGAGCCAAGATTCTCCTTGTGAATCAAGTTCAACTTATCCCATTGAAGCCTATGAGACATTAAGTCTACGACTGTCCTTTTATACTAAAATAAAAAAAACAAATCTAAATGTTTCTAATACAGCTTTCTTTTTCCTGACATGATAGAAAACTTATTTTTAACCCTGACATGTATATATCTATTTAGTCATTCAATTCTATAGAATAATCTGCCCAAAAAGAAATTTGTAAATGGGATGAATATTTTTTTGTTTATGGGAATATTTGTGCAAGCGGCAACTATAATGCTATTTTCTGCAAAGAAAAGAGTACAAATTGGAAAAAAAAATAGATACATAACATGATTGTTAGTGACTCAACTGATAATTGTATGCATGAAATGGGTTAATGGGTTAATTCTGTGTAATGTGTTCAGAGAATAGAATCTAGCATGTGATATATTGGATACTACCTCACCAATAAAATAATTTTCTCCATTTAAACTTTAACTTTAAGTTGAACCAACTAATGTAGTTCACTTAACTCCATTCTGTTTATAAAAAGGATGACAAATGTAGAAGCTGAGTCAACAGCTTCATCTTGTAATGATGCTAAATCCAACACACTACAGACCAAACAACCACAAACACTCTCCAACAGCACAGTGCACGTCCCGGTGAGCGTTCCATTTCAACATTGGAATTCAAAAGCGGGCTCGTGATTGTATATTTGTCTCTTCACTCCGCCTCCTACAGCGCATACAAAGGAAAGAAGAGACAACACTTCACAGAGGACACAGCTGCTGGTTAATGAGCTCACTGGTTGCCTTATTAGCCTGCATTACTTTTCAAGGCACCATGACCACTGCCAGAGTTGAAGATGAAAGAGAAATAGAAGAGTAAAAATCCTCTGTTTATAACATGGCAGCCCCACCATCGCTCTCTTTAACTCCTGTAGCTAAGCTCATTCTGTCCTCAGGGCTGACTCTGCTGATCACAGCACAGCCAACAGTAGAAAAGAATGGAGCTGGAATTAGCTGCTCGATTACAGACAAAAAAAAAAAATCTACATGCTGCAGGGAAGAACCTTGTCCACCTGCAGTGGTTTATAGGTTTTTTGTTTTGTTCAAATCAAGTCACTACAGATCTACTTCGGTCATCTCGGTTTGAGCTGAACCAAACCTGCCAAGGGAGGGGAGTAAGCTCCATGCTGTAAAGAAAAGGGGGATGCTTAAAATAGCTAATGTCATTCCTACATTTAGAAAAAAGCAAGTTCAGTATTAGAGGTTGTTCTGACAAATTTTACAAAACATGTAATCCGATTCTCTCCTTGGTCATTTCCACTCCCTCCTTAGATGACTGAAAGAGATTAATCTACTCAAGATGATGGGTTGATCTATTTTATTAATCAAGTATCCTCACTGAATGAATATGTATTATGTTTTATTAACCCAACATAAAACATATATTGGGGTAAGGAAAGGGTGGGGGGGTGAGGGGGAACAAGTCATTACAAAACGGGGAATGCGGCACAATGATCAATTTATCTCAGGTATCTTATTTTCACCATTAATTGTCCAGATAGTCCTAGAAGTATGAACTCTGCGCTGGAGGGGATCTTTCCCTGAATATATTCCACAGTGTTTTTTTTTAGAAAACTCTTACCTTATCTTAGTTCAGTCCAGCAGTTTTCTGTTGTCTGCCCACCTTTGTGCGATCAGGAACACACCTCAAACGTTCAACTTCCTACCTCGAAGTAAACCTAAAAAATAACAAACAACAAAATTACCTTATTTACCTGATATTTTTTTCTTCATCTGCAAAACTGTAGCTTCTTTCTCTGTACTGTGCATTCTCGCAAATTCTCTCAAAGATCACATTTATTTGTAAGAGAAAAATCATGAAACATTTACAAATACATAGATTTTCATGTCCCTAATATGCATCTTATGCTGTCAGGATCACAATAGCATAGTATCATCATCTTCAAAACCAAAACACACCTTTACATATTTACACCATTTACATCTTGTTCACAGATCACTTGTGATACAGGTTTTTTGTTTTTTTTTTGGACAGACAGTAAACCGGTAATGTGACACTGCTAAAAAGTCTAAAAAGTTTTTGAACCTCTAAGTGCATATCAACAAAGTTTCTATGAAAGCATTTTTACTATTGTAATATGTGTTTTGTATATTAGCTGTGGTGTTGGCTTAAAGCTGAAGTTTTTTCATGTTCTTTTACTGACATTACAGTGTCAAACTTCAGAGGTGTCAAAAACACCTCTCAAGCAGAAATCCCTGGAACGCTGAAAGCAGTCAGGAAAGCTGAGGCACACTCTCTAATAAATATAGCATGACTAATCCCTCACAAGTGACGAGACCTAGTCATCTTACACACAATGAACAGACTCACTCTAAAAAAACTTCAAAGGGTTTGCCACAACTCGGACGTGAGTGATGGAGCTACATTTCACTCTGCAGCGCGCGGGGTTAAACTAAACAAGCTATTTCAGTACAGAAAGCTAAATCGCTAAACAGCTTGATGAGGCCAGCTAAGCTCCTGTGATTGGCCTTTGTGTGTGAAAATGACCACTTAATGCTGCGCAGCCACTTCTCAGTGTGTTTGTAGGCAGAAGCATTTTCTCTGACGTTTCACTTGCTTACTCTTGGCATGTGTGTCCCCTTGAGAATGATTAGTGTGTGTGGGTTTGTGTGTGTGTGTGCGTCCATGACCATGTTTGTGCATTTGTAGAATGTGCGTGTCTGGGGTCACCCAGAAACTTTTGTGTTTCCCATTAAAAGTCACACTTTTATATACCAACATGAGTTGTAAAATTAATAGAAAATATAACCAAGACATTGACAAGGTTAGAAATTATTAAGAAATTTTTTGTATTTGAAATATTTTTTTTATTCAAACATTGTACCATTAGAACACTGGAGTGATAGTTGCTGGAAATGGGTCTTTTTGCAGCTAGAATAGTCATTTATCACATTAGCAATCTTTAGAGTGTATTTAGTGTATTAGTTTAAAGTTACCATCATTAAAAAAAACAGTGATTTTCTTTCAAACATTTTTAAACTTTTGAACACTAGTGTATATATAAATATATTAAGAAATTTCCCCGATCACATCATTTATTTACAATTCAATTAAAAAGCATTAGGACATTGATTTTTTTATGTTTTGGCAGGGGCTGTGACAGTATGGATTTTTTTTTACCACAGTAAATCAGCAATAAATCCCTATGGTTTTGGTGGTTTACAGCCAGTGGTGGAAAAAAAAGTCTTAAAACTATATACAGTGAATCCGGAAAGTATGCAAGGCCCTTCACTTTTTCCACATTTTGTTATCTTTATCTAGCCTTATTCCAAAATGGATTCAATTCATTTTTTTCCTCAAAATTCTGCACACAACACCCCATAATGACATGAAAAAAGTTTGTTTTGTTTTTTGGAGATTTTTTTTATTGAAAATAAAAAACTAAGAAATCACATGTTTGAAGTAAAGTACATGATTCATGATTTGGAAAGGCACACACCTGTTCTATATAAGGTCCCACAGCTGACAGTGATGTCAGAGCACAAACCAAGCATGAAGTCAAAGGAATTGTCTGTAGACCTCAGAGACAGGATTGTCTCCAGGCACAAATCTGGGGAAGGGTACAGAAACATTTCTGCTGCTTTGAAAATCCAAATGAGCACAGTGGCCTCCATCATCCATAAATGGAAGAAGTTCAGAACCACCAGGACTCTTCCTAGAGCTGGCCTGCCATCTAAACTGAGAAATCGGGGGAGAAGGGCCTTAGTCAGGGAGGTGACTAAGAACCCGAAGGTCACTCTGTCAGAGCTCCAGGGTTCCTCTGTGGAGAGAGGAGAACCTTCCAGAAGGACAACCATCTCTGCAGCAATCCACCAATCAGGCCTGTATGGTAGACTGGCCAGATGGAAGCCACTACTTAGTAAAAGGAACATGGCAGCCCACCTGGAGTTTACCAAAAAGCACCTGAAGGACTCCCAGACCATGAGTAACAAAATTCTCTGGTCTGATGAGACAAAGATTGAACTCTTTAACGTGAATGCCAGGCGTCATGTTTGGAGGAAACCAGGCACCGCTCATCACCAGGACAATACCATCCCTACAGAGAAGCATGGTGGTGGCAGCATCATGCTGTGGGGATGTTTTTCAGCGGCAGGAACTGGGAGACTAGTCAGGATAGAGGGAAAGATGAATGCAGCAATGTACAGAGACATTCCGGATGAAAATCTGCTCCAGAGCTCTTGACCTTAGACTGGAGCGACGATTCATCTTTCATCAGGACAACGACCTGAAGCACAAAGCCAACATCTCAAAGGAGTGGCTTCAGGACAACTCTGTGAATGTCCTTGAGTGGCCCAGCCAGAGCCCAGACTTGAATCCGATTGGACATCTCTGGAGAGATCTAAAAAATTGCTGTGCACTGATGCTTCCCATTCAACGTGATGGAGCTTGAGAGGTGCTGCAAAGAGAAATGGGCAAAACTGCCCAAAGATAGGTGTGTATAAATGTACCAAGCTTGTGGCATCATATTCATAATACTTGAGGCTGTAATTGCTGCCAAAGGTGCATCAACAAAGTATTGAGCAAAGGCTGTGAATATGTATGTACATGTGGTTTCTTAGTTTTTTTAATTTTTAATAAATTTGCAAAAATCTCAAAAAAACGTTTATCACGTCATCATTATGCACTGTAACTACTTATTCAACAGAGTCAAACGTCCTCCAATCTTTGTCGTCCCTCATGGCAGAGTTGTATACTTGTGATCTGTCTGATCAGTCGTGATGATTAATTAATATTATTTAATCTTGCCAATTTTTCTGTCCTGCAACAGACCCACATGTGAAAACAAAATGCTTTTGTCACATCTCATGAACAATAAAGTTTGAGGCTAGCTGAGTAGTGCATGATGCTGATGTTGGACAGAACACTCCACTCCATAAAAAGTTTTCTGGCTCAGGCCTTTCTCCTTGTTTCCAGTTTTGTTCTGTGGTCTCAGCTGCTGTAATAAGTTGCCAGATTGTATTAGATGTCCACCAATATTAACTGTTTAAAGGCAGCCTGTAAAATGTCCTTTTCCCATTGTGCAGTTGATTAGTTTTCTGTTGTATCCAAAGTGTATTGAATTTCCAAAAGTGTATTCTTCTAATCCTGGATATATACCTGTGTGATGGTGGACAAACATATTTTAATGAGGAGGGTGTAAGACACTAGGGAGCCTGTACTTTCAAGGCTGGATTTGGTTGAAATTTGTAAAGTAGACTGTTATGAGTTTTTTTTTTTTTTTTTTCTAAAAGCACTGATAGGCAGGGCAATTATATTCACATCTTATACAAAAAAGTAGGAGTAAAGGACAAGCCAAGCTAGTACCTCACCAACTATAAATCTTTAAATAAATATATATAAGTTCTTCTTCTTGTTTTTTTAATATTGTTTCGATGTGTTAACATTTTGAAAACTTGAATACAAATTTAAACCATACATTTCTCCAATGAAGACATACATTATTATATTATCACTGTAAACTGCATTATTGTATTATTACCAGCATACAGCCTTGAACACCCACAGGAGTTATATCTGTAGTCAAATACATTATCAGTCAAAAAATAGGGAGCAAACTACTTTCTCACATAAAGGTGCCATTTTGATTATTGTGTAACATATGATTTTATTTTAATTCATAGACTGGGTCATTTGTTCCTTTAATCGAAATTCTTCTACAATGTCAAGCCAGCAGATCAGTCCAGGTGGGTCCGTTTTTAGCCAAATCTTTGTAATAGTTTCTTAGCTGCAAGAGATACGATCTTGAACAGGTATATCTCATGTTTACCTATTATACCATCTGATATCAGTTCTAGATACTCTATATACAGTAAGGATCACTGTGTATGCTATATCCAAAAATCTCCCTCATGGTTCTCAGAATCCCATCCCAAAATTACTGTATTTTCATACATAGGCAGAAAAATTAGGCTGTTAATTGCATTTTTAACATCATACTATATTTCAAATGTTTCTCTCAAAATTGTCACATCCATGACTTCCATCCATACCATTTAACCTTGACTATGGATGGGCATGACCTAAGGCTCATCTCAATGTCCTTCATCTGGCTTGATAACTCAGAGAGCACCAATATACTACATATCTTAACTATGCAGCATAACAGTTTTCTCTTTATAACGTCATCTACTGTGCATTAATAAACATTACTAGAAGAGACAAGATCAAATAATCAATTCCTTGTTCTTAATCTAAACAAATGCATTAGGAACATGTGCATGGTGACTGACTAATGTCTCTGTTTACAATATAAAGATACTTTCTCAGTGCAAACATGGTAATTGGATTCATGAATTCCAGTATGGTCCTCTGCTGCCTCCCTGGTCTTTCTTGAATATTGTTTGTGTATGTGTATGTGTGTGTGTGAGTGAGAGAGAGAGTGAGAAAGAGGAAGGAGAAGGGAATGAGAAGGGAGGGTGAGTCCTTCAGCAGATGGGGTCAGAGCTCTAATCTGAGGAGGTGATGGTATTGTGAGTATATTTAACGAGCGGATAAGAGCAAAGGCGAAGGGCGGATGAGTATTAGCCTTTTTAAATATCATTAAACATTAATAATGTCAGGAGACTGGAGCCCACTGGGGTCCTTTTCATTGACTTTCATGCTGTGCGCTAATAAGAGTGTCACCTCTGGGGACCTTCATACACCACCCACCCCTCAGTACAGCACTGAAGCTAAGGAGAGATCAGATCACCACCCTGCATCTGAGGGTGAGATTAGAGTGTGTGTGTTAATTGTAGACAATGTGAGGTTATGCACTCTTTTGCTCATGGTGTACAATATACATATATTATACTTAACCATTTCCTGTGGGGCTTGCATTTATTAAAAGCAATTCTTAAGCCTTAAAGCACTTGAAATACTTTTCTCCTGAATGTTTTGAAGTATCTAGAAAATGTCCTTTGCTTTTATGTCAAGTCTAACTGAAAACAAACAGCACAGTCCTACGTATCTGCTCCTGTGCATCACTTGTCACCTGTTCTCTTTGAGAAAAAAAAAATTAAACCAAATAGAAATTTCTATTTTAAATTGTTTGCTTTTCACAATGGTTTCATACCAATTTGATAAAATATTGTTCCTGTTATCTGAGATTTTATTTTGATACAACAAATCCAATCTTCTTGGGCAAGAGCCATAGACTCTGAACAATATACTTTTTACACAATTAACTTTCCTGCTTACAAACTAACAAATAGGAGCACTTTTGGATATAAATGGTTCATCGATCATTATCCATTCATAGATGAATGTTTTTATAACATGTTACCCGCTTGTCCTGAACCTTAGCGTGTTGAAGGAGCCACTAAATAAACCCTGGTGTCAGTTTGTCTGCTCTGTTGCAGCACATCAAACAGCAGGTCAACAAACCTGCAGATGTTACCTCGGACCATTAGATGCTGGTTTTGTTATTGCCCTTCAAAATCCCTGTCAGCAACATGCTGTCTGTACATAATGAAACTCCAACAGCTGTTTATTTATTCTCCGTTATGAATGATGTAACCATGGTAACCTGTCAGCTGATGTCAATCAAATGAGACATGGTCACTCCTTCTTCAGTCAGCTGAGGCAATAAGGAGAATTTCCTGATGTCACTAACTCGCTGTGGCCTCCTGCCCTCTGACACTGACTTCAAGCACTGGTCACTTCACTCAATTAACCCATTTAAGCCTATAAAGGTTCAAGTCTATGACTGTCATTTTACTCTTAAAATACAAATTCAAAATGTTACTCATACAGCTTTTTTTTTTCTGATGACATGATAGTAGACAACAAAAGTTTCCAAGTGCTTCCTCTCATGTCATCAACTTCCTGCCCCTTCCCCCTGAGAACATGATGACAAACCCTCCCAGAAAGAGGTAATTTAGATTATGATTTTCAAACCTGACATGTATATATCTATTCAGTTATTCAAGTCTCTAGAATAATCCCCCCCAAAAGTATTTTGTACATGGGATAAATAGTTTTTTGTTTATGGGGATATTTGTGCAAGCCACAACTGTAATAGCCATTGAAATACTGTTTTCTGCAAATAAAACATTACAAAATGGAAAAAAAAATATATGTATAACATCATTTTTAGTCACTCAACTGATATAATTGTGTGTGTGAAAACTTTGAAAAAAATCTGGGTTTAAATAAATTACGTGGATTATTGATTTGTCTTATATGTATTACAATCTGATGATTGAAATTATCTAATAAATAATTAATTATTACCACTTAACATCCAGGGGTTTGTCCAACTGAAAGAAAGTAAACAACCTGAGAGGAAGCTGCACAAATGCACTTTTTTTTACACTTTTCTTCTAACACTGCCCCCTAGCGCTTTCCTCAATTTTAAATTTATAATCGGTATATATTAAATAATAATTTTAGCACTTTACTTAAATAGATATTAAATTGGCACTCATTCATTTATTTTCCCATGTCCCAGTACTTTCCCCAAATCTAAATGGGAAACCTGATTAGATATCTGACATGAACTATTCTATTTTATAGTCATTAACTTTTGCTGACTTTTTTGTGCTTTTCTAATTATTCCACATTGTCTACTCTTAGCTATGGACTATAGAGGAACTGAATACATTTATTTCTATGCAATATACCAAACCAATGATATTGTATTTGACTGCAGAGTTGGATTTAAAACAAATACATTACACAGAGTTTTGTTCTTTAAATTATATTGTGTGGTTTGATCAATTTTTATGTACATAACTGAATTCTTTGCCATCACTTAGAGGCTCAGCTTTCCTGAATAGTGCTGTTTATAGGAGGATCGTTTGCAGTCACACTTCACTGCATTATCAAATTAAAGAGTACTACAAACATTAACATGTATATTTATATGCTCATCAAATATTCTTACATATTCTATTATAAAATGGTATTACATTAACTTTATGCCAGTTGCCAGTTATTAAAATTCAAATTGCTTCAAACTGGGTAGCACATCATGTGAAGCACCACCAAAGGACAATAATCCTTTTCTGTGCATCTAGAGTCTCTGTTCACTTTGCAAATCAATAAAAACTGAAAAAAAATGCACACATAATGTTAATATTACAACAAAGTATAAGTTAGTCATTTTAAAATCAGATCATATAACCAGAATAGGATTGAGGTATGTGACTACTTGTCAGGGAAGAAAACAAGTTAGTGAGTATCATCTCAGTACAGATATTGTTAATGAGCCTTTTAAGATGCTTGGTTTTGAAATATTTATAGGTGAAAAAGTGAGAATTGAAATTGAAAAATTGACAGCAGTGTGATGGTAAAGTACTTATGGCAACATGGGTCATTTTTGCACAAAACTGGTAACTGATTTGCTCAGGTGTATATTTTTAAACTCTGTGTGAAGAGTTGTGAAGAAATGGACCAGTTATTGAACTAAAAATGAAAGCTGCTCTCTTGAACAGTTGGAGTCCTTTCGTGGCCAAGTAAGATCATTGCAGTCAATAATTCTATCCATCATGAAGGCATTTGCATGGATTTCAGTGTCTGGTTTGGTAGTATGCACAGGAAGTCAAAACCCTATGTTTTGTGTGTGTGTATATTGCACACAGGGAGGGGGTGAATGAGCCCACGTGCTCACACCACACGGTGGTCTGAGCTGGTGTCGATAGAGGGAGCTGTTACTGTACAAAAGCAAACTGAACACGTTGCTCTCATTCACAGGATCCCGTCCCCTCCTCTCCTCCCCTGGAGTGCTGACTGAACAACTCAACTTCTGCAGCTGCACAATGTAAGAAACATTACAGCAACTTTTCCATAAATGAATTATGATTTCCATGAGCTCATTTTCACACAGCAACATGTTTGTGTTTATGGACTTTATACCAGTGTTTTTTTCCTCTATTTTAAACAGATCCACTGACTCCGGTTCCACAATTCATTTGATCTAAATAGGCTTCTGCTTGCAAAGGCACTGCGAAGTAAGTGGTTGTGATCAATTTGATTGATACAAACGCATGCAGCAAAGCGTGCAGTGTTCATTCTCACATCCGGAGACTTCACATACAGACAGTTTCTGCTGTCACACCCGCCACATACTTCAACTACATGGAACAGTACTCATGAAAAATCTAGTGAAGGAGCAGCTCTTGTAACACACTTATTTAAATGCAAAGACAGACACTGAATTATCAAGCATATTCCTCTTCAGTTTTCCACAGGCTATTTAGAAACTGCAATGACCTGAATTTATTCACGTCCATAACATGACAATTACAAAACAGGTTACAGTACCTTGCTTGTGCTTAATAGTTTAATGTTCTTTGGCTCAATAAATCACTTTTGTAGTTAAATGGTTGTTATCTGAACCCACTCTAACAAGAATATTTCAAGGCCTCCTCACAGTTCTAGCTTTTGAAAGAAGATACGTTACGTGATCTAATCAAAGATTTCAGACAAAAATGAACAAGATGCAAAGTACATTCATTTTGATTTGAATTATATATTTAAAACATGTACGTGAACATTGAACAGTTGATTACAACTACAGAAAACAAAATTACCAAATTAGCCAAATTAGCCTCATGGCCACCATACAGTAATTGGAGCAGAGGAAGAAAAGCAATAATAAAAAAGAAATCTGCTAATCTTCCTTTCTATTTTCTTTCCTATTTTTCTCCCTTTTTGCTTCCTCTCCCTTCAGTAACCACTAATATTATGTAACATCTATAGTATCTTTATATTTACTAATAACAAATACAAAAAAACATGTTTGTTGTAGGAAGAATATACTTGTTAATTCCCCCACTCTCTATTCTATTACAATAATGTATACAATTATTATTTCCTATGAATATCTATATCAAACTATAGTCAAAGCTATGAAAATAAAATGCTGAAGGCAACAACACAGCATCAGTATATACTGATGTTGAAAAACATCAACATTTGTATCGCATTAGTACATACACACACATACATACAATAGTATAATACTAGTGATATCAGTAAAATTGAATAATGACCACAATAACAACAACAATAGATAATAGATTGAACACAACATTTACATTCACTCAAGTATTCTAGTCCACTATATTTGTAAGATACTTGTATTTTCCCCCATTTTGTTACACTGTGTCACTACTTGAAAAATGTCAACATTTTAGGTAAACAATGTCAGAGCGTTGGATGGGTTACTGCTCTTATGTCCGTTAAATATGAGGCCACATAGCCAGCAGCAAGTCAGTTTATCACAAAGACTGGAAAACGAGGAAATGATTACTGTAGCTTGGCTCTGTAACAAGTTCTATCTCGCTGCTTTCATCCATACCACAACTGAAGCGTAGAAATGACAATATTCATTTTAGGGGGGATATATGCCTGGTTATTTCTTGGCTGGGGCAATTTTTACATTTGTACAGGTTAAATTATCAAGATATAAAATGTCCAGTGTGTCCATCAGAAGCAATTGGTGCAGGTCCAGAAAAATTCAATGGCTCATACAAATAGGAAAAATTCCAGTCACATATTATGTTTTAACTCACATCTTACCAGCAATATGACACCTTTCACTATAACATTAGTATCAGTGTCTGTATCTGTAGAATATGCCACAGACGTGAACTGAATAGAAAGTTTTGCCACTGCAGGCCGGCTGGCTCAGTGGGAGTCTAGCTGCACACAGTCAGAGATACACAGAGCTTATTTTCTCAACTCCTGCTTGCTCCCTGTGATAGAAACTCCAAACCAGAACTTCAGCCTATGTGTTTTACCCCCTTCGACATGGAGATTTGCTGTTTTTATCTTCCCTATTTTTGTCAGTTCCCCTCCTGAGTGAAAAATAAGGAGGTTTGTTTGAGGGATTGTGTTTTTGAAATTGTGACGTAATGGAAAGATTTTCTTCAGTTGGAGCGGTGACAGGAGGAGTTTAACTGGCAGAATAATAATATAAAAAACATCCTGTGTGAACTGTGAATGTGGCTGACACAGAAGTAGGTGAGCCCAAACCAGACCTCAACACGCCTGTCAGAACGAAAGCCGCTTTGCCAGCTCAGGAAGTTCAACCTGCCTCAGGAGCTGCTGATTCAGTTCTACAATGCAATAATCCAGTCTGTCCTCTGCACTTCCATCACTGTCTGGTTCGGATCAGCCACCGTAGAAGAAAAGTCTGAGGAGAACAGAACCTGCCCTCTATCCAGGACTTAAATATGGCCTGAGTCAGGAAGCAAGTAGGAAAGTTCCCTGCAGATCCTACAAAAAATTGGACACACCCTGTTGAGTCTGCTACAGATCAGCATGTCAACAACTACACAGAACGACCGTTTCTTCTCATAGACGATCAATAATTCAAAACTCATCAGTCACACAATGACTGACTGACCACTCTTATGATTGAACTATTATCATTTTTTTTAGATTGATATTCAGCCTGTGAACCGTCCGTTCATTTGTTTGTATTGGGAACTATGAATGTCTGTCAAATGCTTATGACCCTAGCTTACAGCCAATCAGATCACACATACCCGATGACGTACTGATACCGGAAGAAATTTAAATAGATTAGTGCTAAACTTTGCTCATTGTGGTTGCACTCTAAATTACTTAGAACACTTTCTAAGGCTGCAGTGAAAAGTAAACTTCTGTCTGACGCCATATTGGATCCACAGTTTTCAACAAAGTCGCTTCTTTGTTTCGTCATCATTTTGCTGCACCCTCACCCGTTCTGTGATTGGTTTCCTAGATGACAAAATTGGATCCTTGTTTTCCAGACTAAATTTCACAGTGAAGTGATTTTGCATGCATGGGTGGGTATGCCCAGGCTATGCATGTGTGAATACTTGGCCAAAAAAGCAGATTCTGATTTTGATTCTTTTGAGACCTCAACACAAATACAATTTTCCTAAAAGCCTGTAATACCATACCAGGCCAGTAGTGGCTGATGAGCAACATTTAAAATGCCCTGCATGAAAGAGGGTTTTGAACATGTGCAGTGCAACACAGTAGTGGAGCAGGCTTTAACCACTGGACTATCAAGTCGTAGTAGTCAAATCCAAGGTGCATGCTACACTTTTGTTTGCCGCTTTTGTCTTGGTCTGAACTTCATGCAGTAATCTAATTTCAGATATAAAGCTGCAAATGATACCAAAACTATCAGGAGCAAAAGATATCACCTGAGACATTATTGACATCATAATTCTGAAAAAGATCCGCACTGGAGCCGCTACACAAATCTAGTTGATTTGATATTTTCAAATCTCTGCACTTGTTTATCCGGTTTGACAAATCTCTGGATAAGTGCTGTGTTGGTGTGGTTCAGAGGCCGGATTGGATAGAAAAGCATGTGGATAAAAGAATAAATCTAGATCCTTGTAGTTGGGGCCTCAGGCATGGTGCTGATGCTGCGTGTGAGCTGCAGCTGCTCAGGTAGAGTATGTGCATGTGTTCAGCATTGGCCTGCAATCTTCTCCTCCACAAGGTGACATTGCTGCAGAGGGGAATAGATGCTGTTTTGAGGGAAAGATTTTCATCACATAATATGAAATTGTGTTGGATCT
This sequence comes from Lepturacanthus savala, assembly GCA_030544235.1. Classification (NCBI taxonomy): domain Eukaryota; kingdom Metazoa; phylum Chordata; class Actinopteri; order Scombriformes; family Trichiuridae; genus Lepturacanthus; species Lepturacanthus savala. The sequence goes on from CM060470.1 coordinate 23,412,389, forward strand.
CATCAGCCTGACAGTCAAATAACAGTGGATAACAGAAACCTTGAACATAGTGTTACTTAGTGAGCTTTAGAGGTGCTAATAACGCTAACAGATAAGATGAAAGTAGTCGCCACATGGAAACGTTTTTTGACATATTATGGTCTTGCATTTAAAATTGTCCAAAGTGAAGAATTACTAATGCACTCAAGTAATACATCAACATTGATTTTATTTGTCAGTGGGAGATGACAACTTGTTTTAACAGTTTATTTTATCTTCATCGTGATAAAACCCCTTACTAAATACATTAGCAGAACTAACCATGTTTTTCTGTCTTATAACATGTTCAGGTGTTTCAGACGTCCGGTCTCCCTATTCTGTTGGAAGGCTGCCAGCCACAGGTCACATGACCTGGAAGAAAAAGACTAGGAGACTTTTGGGATCCCTCTTTGGTGAGATACGCCTTCTCATTTGTTATTGCTTCCACATGTTATGAGCGACATGACTGATGGATCGCTCTATTCTGATGGAAAGCAAGTGGTGAAGAGGCTCGGTTTGCATCCATATTTAAACTCAACATAGTTCTGCAACATACATTTTAATATATTTTAGAACTTTGCTATAAGCTTTTCATTTTTCTGAAATATTGCAGAGTTTGACATCTTTGGCCCTAAAACTGTACTGCAATATACAGTCAACTGAATAGTTAAATACATAGATGTGTTTTTATATTTTATGTTAATTATTTTTCTCTCGGACTTTAGCATGGACCGGCTATCAACGTGAAGGGAAATCCAAAGGCTGATGACCTGCTTTGTGTTTGTGTGAGACCACGTTGTTTGGTGCCACGCCTCACTCTGGTCTCCTATATGACCTGGGAACATATCACCCAGAGCAAATCTGGTGAGTAACATCACTCATTTGATCTGTCACTGGTGTAATGGAGGCTGCAGCACTGGCCTTGTCTTTTGTCAGACAATTTAGAATCATCCTTCCTTCCTATCTGCTTTAATAATCTCCTACCTCTTCTTTATCTCCCTCCGCTCTGCCTGTCTTAGTCTGAAATGCACATGTGGATAAAGTAAGAAGATATATCACGTAATGCCTGACTTTCAATCCCATCTTTATTAGCTCATTTCCTCTCCCTCAACTATTCAATAGCCTCAAATTAGGCTTTGCAGCTACAAAAACAACCAATAGACAAATTATAAGAAATGCTAATTCTAAGACCAAATAGAAGCACTGGGAGAGGAGCCAATTTCATTTTTTAGGAAGGTGAAAATCTGTAGTAGTCTACCCAAGAGAATCATACACCACAGTAGTTTAATTAGACTGTCAATGTGAATATAATGAGAACAAAGTTGGATAACAATTGGGACTACATCCAAAAATGTGTTTTTATTCTATTAATTTGTTGAGTATGTGTTAGTAGTTACCAGCCAACTTCAGGTCAACATTGGGGGGTTCAAAATATATTATTTTGAATAATTTTAAATTCAGTAGGAACATTTAGGCCCGTTTGTCCTGATTATACACAGTACTCATGTCTGATTAAACATAGATAAACAAATTGAATGTAGCCTAATAAAGTCCCTTTAAAGACAGTCAAAACATTAAAATTAAAAAAAGAAAGAAAAATAAACTAAAAGAGAGAGAGAGAGAGAGAGAGAGAGATAATAAAGAGAGAAATTTCAACAGAGCACGCCATCCATGTCACTTTTGTCCAAGGCCAGACATATTCACGAGGGTTTCAGACATTTTAAACTTTGGAGTTTCATTAAACTCAGTGCCCTCCCAGAGATGGCACCTATGGTAGTTACTTAATTTAACCCATTTAAGCCTAGGAGTCACTAAGTCTAAGACTGTCATTTATTACTTCACCTATTTTTTTCCCCAAAAATTTGATGTATGCAATCCTATCAGTTGAGTCACTAACAATCATGTTATGCATCCCTTTCTTCCCATTTTGTACCATTTACTTTGCAGAAAATAGCATTTTAATGGCTGTTATATGTTTAATGGCATGTCAGGGTTAAAACATAACAATTCTAACAATTTAAACAAAATTACCTCTTTCTTCATTATGTTCTCAGGAGGAAGGGGCAGGAAGTTGATGACGTCATGTGACAGGAAGCACTTGGAAACCTAAATTATTTGTTTGAAACCTTTTGTCTAAGGTGTCTATCATGTCATTAAAATAAGAAATCGAAATGTTACAAGAATAAAATTACAATCATATACTTAAAGGCTCATAGGCTTTAATGGGTTAAAAGATTGCAGTAGCCACATGAGGGTAATACACATGCACATGGTTGCCACTATAGTAAATATGAGAAAAGCAAAACCAACGTATATGGGAGATTTGTTTTTAGTAAATACCCCCTCCTGTACTAATTTATGTAAATATAGTAACTGAGAATATCTGTCAAACAGCTTCGAACTGTGTAGGAAAAGTGTAATCAGTCATAATAAATGTCATAAATGTAAACAACTAATGTGGACACCTGCTGTGATAACCTGCAGATGCAACTCAGATATTCCTGATGCTGACGGCTTCTGAAAACAACGTTGCACGTAATTACAACGGGTCAGTCATTGTATAGTGAGATTGTTTGTTGATACTGACGATGTGGCAGCCGGCTCGGACAGCCAATAGCCTCTTAAATGTCAGCATGTGGCCTGGCATGCCAGGCAACACATTCAGAGAAGGCAGATCTAGGATCAAGGACCCGGTCCCGACTCATCTTGGATAACAGAATAGAGGAAAACATCTGTGCTCTGCCTTGACGAGAAATACCGTTCAATCATCCTGGGAGGATGGTTTCCTACATTGAAGCGAAACACCCCGATTCCCAAATTCCGTGTGCACCAATGATTGCTTTCTGATTGCTTTCTGGGTAAAATAATGAGGATTTATACACTAAAATAGCCTTAAACTCTGTTTGGCCCACTCAGCCATAAAGATGTAATGGCTGGAGGATTAGATTGGAGAATTGCATGTTTTGACTTGAATGCTAATGGTGACACGAGCTACATATCATCCATGATGCTTTAGGTTCGTATTCACCATTCACGGATATTGTTATGACTTCCATTGATGGCAGGGTGCCCTTTTTTGTGAGCATTAGTCCACTATAAATGCTTGCAGGGACTTTTCCAAACACCATGCCAATTTCCCCAATTTATTTTGGCCAGCAGGACATGCTCCAGCAGGCCCAGTCATGCCTTACAGGCAAAAATAGATCTGAAAATTGAGACACCGTCCCCATCCTTCAATTTTGCCACCTCGCATCTCTAGATGTTGGGTTTCTGAAGTAAATGTTCTGGAGTTTAACAGCACAGTAAGGTTTTCTCTGTGGGAAAGTGCATCCAACTCGTCCACTTCAACTTTGTTTAATGAATGTTTGAAAGGTTTTATATCTTAATGCTTGTGTAATAGCTTTAATATACAGGAACTGAAATCCCATTAGAATACTTTATAATTGGAAGTTTGCTGTTAATGTGAAATATGAGTCAGATGCCAGAGGCCATTATAAATTAGCCATTATTTTATGGTGGTTACCCTGGTTTACCTATATGCTCTCAACAGCGATGCAGCACCACAGCCACGCTATGCGAACACTGCTGCTGAATTTCACAATTTACATATTAATCACAGTGACAGTTTTGTTATGGAAAGCCTTTTAATTTAGCCAATTTATTTAGCTTGGGCAACAAAGTCAATGTTCCCAAACGTCTGTAGCAAAATGCTAGCCAAGTGTGTAGACTTGATCTGCATCACTGCATTCAAACCACACGCAAAACAACCGACTGCTGAAACAATCCTTAGAGAAACGTAGTGGTTGATAACATGTAATTTCACAACTTTTAAGATCGATGAGAAACTTAGGAAAGCACCATTAAACAAACAACCATGAACTATCAGCCATATTTATTGGAGCTTTTGGAAGGGCTTTTTGGCTGTAATATATATTCACCATTAAACGTTGACTTTGAAAGCACCATCAAACATGTTAAACATTTTTTTTCTTCTTATCTGAATGACGTGTATGAGTCAACGGTGACTCACACGACTCTGCAGGGATCAAAGGTCCATTAACGAGAAGCTGGGACACCAGCAGTGTCCAGAGTCTGCACTTGTTCTCTAACAGCACTCGCTGCACCTCGGCATCTGACTCATACTTCATATCAACCGCCAACGTCCAATTATAAAATATTCTGGTTAGATTTCATTTCCTGTATGTTAAAGCTATGCTCACATTAAGATACACAACATATAGCCTTTCTGACATTCATTTAACAAGGTAAACTGAAGTGAAGTTTGGAATAGTGCCTTTAAGGGAAGGAAGGACTAAAAAACAGATTTAAAGTGAATACCTTTGCAGAAGAGTTGTCCATCAAATCATCTGATTCTTCAATGTGCAGTGAATCTGCATAAGGACACAGACCATTGCATTGAGGAGATAACGTTTACTCAGCTAATCACTACATAGTTGAATTGGCACCACAGTATGGTGGAGCCACATGTGTGGCTGTGCCTGATATTGCCTGACTTCACATGGGCTTTTAGTTCTCCATCGTTGCTTCATATGAGAGCAAAAGACATCAAGACAGCGAGGGGGAAGAATGAAAAAAGTGACAGTTTCCTTTCAAGTGCTTCTGCATGGACATGCAGGCCGTTGCCTGTTTGTGCTCACATCCTTTGAGCATATTTGTACTTACTTGTGCATATACATGTGTGTATTTTTATCATTTATATACATGGCAAAAAGCTATATAGACTGAACTTCATAAGAAAAATAAAATAAATTCTAAGCTAGTTCCCTCTATAGAACATTGCTTTGTACTGATATGATTAAGTCAGCAGATGCTGGTTTCCTTTCATATCCCTATAGGGAAGGAACATTGCTGCTGCTGGATTTACCCATGTCATGGAGGCTGTAACATAAACAAATCAACTAGACACCAACGGATGAGATGAGAAAGTCAAACACTTTTTTTTTAAATGCACCTTCAAGAAGGATTTATCGGGTGTCTCAAATTGTACATTTTTAAACATTTTGTGTTCATGTTCATTTCTTGTCAATTGGAATTTTGTGCAACTTATTGACACAAAATGTAAAATACAACAATACACAAATATTGTGTATTGATTAATTTTAAATCCACCTAGAATATAAAACTTCTTTTTAGCATGTGTTTTAGCATGTGCCTTTTTTTAAAGCCTTTTTAAGAGAGTTAAACTATCTGGTACCAAGATGGTAGGGTTACACCTACACAATATTTTTGACATTGTCCCATTAGTGACCATTGAGGTTCATTGTATTTGTTTATATTCTATTGGTTGAACAAAGCTTTTCTAAATTGAACCTGGTCAGGTGATACAGAGACCAACCTGTTATAAAATAGATTTTTATGCCCTTAAATACTTAATGTTCTGAATGGTGCCATTTAGTCCTTCATTATTCAAATAAAGGATTGTCCCAAAATAGATCAATATACTGAGCACAGGGGGATTTCTGTCAAGACTTAGGCTTGTTGACTAATTCTCGACAAGTTTGTATCTAACTACTACTGTCAATTAATCAATAGGAACCTTTACTTCTAAACACAGTTCATCAAACCAGACACACAAGCTTCCCCTCTCTTGTTTTTATAGAGTATTAAGTTGGTTCACTGGACCTATAGGAAGTAAAAGCCTGCAGCCAGTTCAAGCAGCCTGACACAAGATGCCACTTCAATCACATTCTCCTCACACTGAAAATTATATCAAACACATATTTTTAAATCATGCGGTGGACTTATGCTCACATGCCTGCTGACACACACATCACGATGCTGCTTCCTGCTACTGATGCTACTTTTCAGAAAACAGGTCAAACTTCTACGTTCTCTCCAGCATCCACCTGCTGGTTCTTATTCTACCATAGGTCAGGACATAGGGTTTTATCCACACCAGTACTTAGATACTTTTTTTTTTTAAATCATTTGTTAAACATCTCTAATATCTTTTGTTTTTGTTTTATTGCTGAGAAAGCAAAGACATTTATGTTTATTCAAGTTTCTTTCCAAAATCAACATATCATTATCTCATTGTTTTGGTGGGCCCACAACTTTTATAGGCATCAAACTTTGAGCCAGCTAATATTGCAGGGTGTCGGGTGTACTCGATGGTACAGAGTCAGAGCAAAGTAGGTGCACAGGGAGAGGATAGAGGACCTACACCCTTCCTGCAGCATTGTGGAGAGTTTTGCTGAGATGTGGTTGTATCTGTGCTACAGAACATTAACTGCTGCTGTGGAATTAAAAAACATTGTTTTTCCCTCTATTCCACAGCATCTTTCTCACCTGGACTCTCTCTTTATAAGTCTAAGGTTCTTTCTCTGCCTGTGTGGTGGCAGGGAGGCGGAGCAAACTTTGAAAGCTGTGTTATTAAACCACAACCGACAAAATCTAAATACACTGCCTTTACTTTATACACCATGATAGTGTTTTATTTGCTTTGCCTAATACTCTTACAGAGCAGAACTTGAAAACGTAATGTAATTTTATGTCATATCCTTTAACTAGGAAACAAGCTCTAATCCTGTTGATTTAAACACAGATTTCAACTTTGGATTATTATTTTTATTTTATAGTAACATACTAAACAGTGTGGGTCCTGACTGGGGAGGATTGTAAAAATGCAGCACATATCTAACAGTTTCAAGGAATTAGGAAAAGCTGTCATCGCAGGGCAACACTAAATACATACCGAAGCATCTTGACAGCCTCGTTCTGACATCTCCCCTTATTTTACCACTTAAAACCCGACAAATGATATTTTCAGTGTTGACTAATGGATGTAGTGAAGCTGTCATTTGGAGCATGATAACCTTTTCTCGTTTGTCGACAGACTATTTCTCCATCGTCAATATCAAACTGTGACTGTCAAAGCGCAGCTGTCACACAGAGAGAAACACAATGACTGAACGTGTTGCACATCATGTATTTTAGTGGAAAAGACATCGCAAAACATCAACGGCAGATTCATGGCTAGTCTTTTTCCAGAATCCTAATATTCCCGTTTTCGCAGTTCACTATGTCTATTTATCAAAACAAGAACTGCTTAAATGTAGAGATTAATTAAATTCTAGTACTGGGATATAGACATGTTTAATTTAGCAAAATGTGATGAATCAAATGGAATATCAGTCGTCAGCACATTGCTGCATCCAGAGAAAAAAATTACACTTGTTGTTTCCTGCTTTCCTTTTGTTCTCTTTGATAGAAAAGGATCACAGAGCTGCCAAACTGTTAAAATGTGATGTGACATGATTCTGGACGGCCAAGTTAAAATTTCACTTCAAACCACATTTTCTTCTACTGCTGTCAGCATAGCTTTAAACATGGATATTAAAAAGGAGGCTGTCACTGATTTAGGCATTTGGCTCCTCTATCACCAGTGTATCATATAAAAAATCATTAAAGCCGCATTTACCCAAAGCAGGAACGCATTAACATGTTTTTTTCATGGTAATCCACCAGTTCAGAGGTTCCATTTACTCATATTAGGGAGTGTGAATTAATAACCTTAGAAATGGGAAATGGAGACAGCTACAGATTCAGAGGTTATACTTCAACATGGCCTGTAATATCTGCAATGGAGATACAGAAGATATGTGTATACATATTGTCGGTGTGTGTAAAATTACAATTTTCACAGATTCACTGTTTTAAGCCACATTTTTACAATCGTCATCAAGCAGAGATCATTTTAACAGCAGCTCGACTTGCCATCAATTTAATCAATTGCTCTGTTTGTTTTGGAGAGAGAGTGAGTGAGAGAGAGAGAGAGAGAGAGAGAGAGAGAGAGAGAGAGAGAGAGAGACCTTTGAGAACTGAAGAAGAGGCTGACAAAGACAACAACTCCCATGATCCCACACGACTTCATGATGTCATCAAGTCCGTCATTTGTTACTGTTTTGAATGAAAGACTCCTACCAACAGGCATTTACATATTGTGCACTTAAGTAGACCCATCGAAATGAACCTTTCAGCCATTCTGGCTAGTGAAGCCAAATGAAATTGAACAGTTAGCCGAATGTTTTTTTTTATATAAATAAGTTTTTTTCATTATCTTTAACCAAGAGCTTGTGGATGCGAGTTGCAAAATGGTCAAATATCTCCGGTAAACACACATCTGAAGAATACCATTTGCTGCTTTTTTGCAATATTCAGCCGGATTTTTCCCATAATAATAATAATAGTAATAATGGAATTGTATATTTTTCTAGCACAGTCTAGGTTAGAGTGAACTCTAAAGATGCTTCCTTGTCTAAGATAAAATTGAAATACTAAATTCTTGAAGGGGAACTCTGACTATTTGATATCTCAGAGTGTGTTTACAGATGTTGTCGAGTTGAGCAGCACAGTGTGTGAGGAAATAGTTGTATAAAGCAGTTTTGTGGCTCCAGTGGGAGCTGCACAATATCCAATAAATTGCCTCAGTGCCAGTTGGGGCTGAAAAAAAACAGATTTGAAAATACAGAAAAAAAAAAAAAAAAAAGGTCTCTGAAGCTCTTTGTTCTTCCTGCTGATATAATCTGAATTATTTGTTAACTAAACCCTTTGAAGACGCAGTTTGTCCCGAAAAACAAAAGGAATTAGATGAGCTGCCTGAAGGTCATATGTTCCTCTATGAACAATGGGTTTTATTTTCAGTGAATTTCCCAACTTAAAAGTAAAGCTGCATCACAAGCGGCTAGAAACTTTAATAATACTTGTTTGAGATTATATTGCCCTGTACTTCTGACTGATGTTTCTTTGAGGTTACTGTGATATTATTTTAGCACAGCACATAGCTGCTATAGAATCTCAAAGCAGTAAATGTGCCAGTGTTAGAGCAAGACGTTTCTGTGATGAACACAGGTTATGAATACTTTTATCATAAAGCATTTCACAAAGTTTAGATTTTTCCCTCATTACTGTATTGAGTAATTTGTTCCTTTCTCAAATTTTTTCACATCAACTACCCTTAAACTCATGAAAACTAGACCACAGACCCCATCTCATAACATTTGCCATAATCTAAATTGAATAAATATATTATTTTGAATTATGGCGGTCCTATATTTAAATGGTCCTACATTCTGTCATTGTGGAATAACATTAAAAATATTTTTTTCCTTTTTTTTCTGGGGACCTCCTGGCCTCCTCAAGGACCCTGGGGGTCCACGGACCCCACTTTGAGAACTACTACTTCAGACAACTGCCACAGGGCATCTGGTGTTAATGATGCTAAATGCCAATAACAAGTCCATGAGCATATAAGGTGTGATAATTTAAAGAGCCCCTCTAGACATGATTTAAGATATATATAAAAAATACATTAAATAATAATTTAACACATTTTATTAATAATAATAAATATTAATGTCAAATAGTGATGTGCATCTCTACTGAAAAAATCCAGCATCTATACATATGCTAATATTTGTCAACCAGTCATTTTCTATACCTGCTTATTCCTCATTAGGGTCACAGGGGTCTGCTGGAGCCAATCCCAGCACGTTACGGCAAGAGGCAGGGATACACCCCAGATGGTCGCCAGCCAATCGTGGGGCACACACACCATTCACTCACACATTCACACCTACGGACAATTTAGAGTTGCCAATTAACCTCAGTATGTTTTTGGACTGTGGGAGGAAGCTGGAGTACCCGGTGAAAACCCACGCAGACACGGGGAGAACATGCAAACTCCACACAGAAAGGTCCCAGACCCAGGACCAAGGAGGTCTTGAACCTACGACCTTCTTGCTGTGAAGCATTAGCGCTGACCCACCGTGTCGTCCCATTACAAATTCATCCATAAAAAAATGATAAATCTATTAAATGCAGGGATGACTTGGTTCAGAGCAGTATCTTATTGTTATAGCTACTCAAGGTGGAGCTAGTTTAACATACTTTGTGAGGGTCATCAAATTCTCCTAACTCAATGTACTTCATTGGTTGAACTTAATTTCATAAGAAGACCTTCTTGCTGTGAGGCAACAGCGCTAAGGAATCTCAGCATGTACAATCTGTATTAAACTCAAATTAAACCCTGCCCCAATCCCAAGCTTTCTGTCACCAACCTTTTCACAAATACGAGGCGAGCTTTCACAAACACCACACACAAAGCCGCCCCAACAATGACACACACACTCTATTTGAGCTGGATTGGTGATTGAGGGTAGCCTCCGATTGGTGTGAAGCACAGCCATATCCACCAATCGCCAGGGGACATCTCTCAGGAGGCAGGTCTTCTTCACACCTGGGACCAATCCTCGACAGGGGATCGCACAGCCGGTTTGGCCTGTGAATCAGAACTAAATGGCTGCCAGTGTTGGCTGTAACAATGGTCAAAGTTCCAAAACTTTAACGAATGTCGAAATACTCCCTGTAAGCCAAAAGCCAGAGCTTCAACCTGACATGTTTTGTTGAGAAGGTTCTTCACGTTGTCTATGCTCATATTTCAGAACTGAGTCAGATGTTCAGATGTATTTGAGGTTTCATTAAAGTAAATAACACAACAAAGTAGGGAAATCCTCCTCTTACCTATTGTTTCTAGTCTGACATGACCGCCGAGCAGCCAATGTCGGCTGTGATACAGCAACCAATCAGAAGAGAGCAGGCTCATCAGGATCTATTTCTTAAAGAGACAGCAGAGACAGTAGAAGAGGAGTTTTTTTTAACTACTAATCATGTAAATCACATGATCACAGTAGAGCCCCAGATTAAACATGGAACTTGGAAATATGCATAATGGGTCTACTTTAAAGAGTATGCAAAATCTGTCTGTTGCAAAAGCAGTTGTAAACACAAACACTTAGAGTGAAAGTGAATCTCGGAAAGCGAGATACTGGCCAGTGGTAGCAAAGACAATGCTGTGAAATGGAGAAACTAGATGTTGTCCCTGCAGCCTGCTCTGCATGTGTCGGTCAAACACATATAAACACATGACACGACACCCTGCACTGGTATTGGCTGAGTGCTACACACAGACTGGTACAAACACTGCCCAAAGACTACAAAGACTAATGGACACCAAAACTATGATAAAAGAAGAAAACTCAGGCAGAGGCGGTAGAGTCCATGCAGGTAAACACAGTTACATGCTGCCATTTCAACATGCCACTATTTAGACATTGATGTTGAATTGTCAAGCGTTCCGCAATTTTTTTTTCCCCCCATTCGAGTAGCTGCATTTTACTATTCCAATTGTGACATGTATAGGCCTATATATATATATATATATATATATATATATATATATATATATATATATATATATATATATATATATATATATATATATATATATATATATATATATCATTAACATGCTTGAGCCAGTGCAAAGTACTTAATCAAAGAATACTTTTGCCACATAGGATAACAGACACGGGGAATATATCCTAACTAATAGCCAATGGAAACTGCCATGCATTAAAAAAAAAAAAAAAAAAAAAAAAAAAAAAGCATAGGCTCAGTTATCTTATTACAAAGCTTGTGTGTGATTTGTACTGCTCAAATATCAGCAGAAAAACCGGTATTGGTAAATGTGATCTAACAAGCATAACTTAAATGTCACAAATATATTTCTAGTTTACCTACCTATATATCGATCTGCTGCATTCAGCACCACAGACAGCAGCCTGACAGACCAGAGACATGCCTGGGTAGACTATCAAAAAAAAATAAAATAAAATAAAAACATTTCTGCATAATGAGACTAAAAAGTGTCATATATATAAAAGATGTCGGAATAGAGACATGACATAAAAGGGATGTTAGAACAGCCCTTTGGACCCTGCTGAAAACACCACCATTCACTTTACTGACATAGAATTTTCCATTCAACTTAATACAATATCTGTGATCAGAGAGCTTCTTAAAACACTAATTTTGAGTCACGTAACAGCCACCCATATTGGCAGCCATATTGGAATTCAATTGACATCATTGACTTCTTCCATTCAGAATACATTTATTTAGATGTTTGGATCATTAACAATCTCTGTTAATTCAAGTTGTACTTCAATTTTTATGTAATGTAATTGACAATGCAGCCATTTTTTTAGAAAGCAAATCCCCTACATCCGCTGTGTCAATTTTGGTGATTGTACCATCAAGTGAAAGATTCTTAATCTATTACTTAATCTGCCCTAATACTTCAAAAAGGACAGAAGTCATTGAGAGTGATTATTCCAGAATGAGTCTATATTGTTGCTTAGGGAAATTCTACATACTAGACTGTTAATAATTTAGGGCAGCAGCAATAAGAAGGTTAAATGTGAATGAGGGAGCCTAATAAGTGCACAAGATAACAGAAGAATATAAACCTAACACACAGGCACACATTAACAAATCCACCACATGAAAACTGTTTTTTTTTTCTAAAAGCCAATAAACATATTTGAGTAACAACATCTTAACTGTGTCATGCTGAAACTCAGGGAGAGTTGAAGGTCATGGATGTTTTGATGAAACAGCATCATGGATGCATCTCGGACAGATTTCCAATTAATATGCAGGATCGGAGTTTCAGCAGAAGATATATATCGGTGAACCAGCCTAACAGGATCCATGTTGTCAGAATGGTGACAAATTAACATAAAAGCTGCAGAATGTCTGCCACTGGGTCCTCAGACAAATGCAATCACTTTCTTTCAGAGTTGATTAGTGCTCATTCAGTTTGCTGAATACAACACAACGGGAGGAGAATCCTAATTGCTCAGAGAATCCTAATTGCTCGGAGAAAGAAAAGGTTTTCAGATTGAGGATGCACGATTGCAGTTTTGATTTTTTTTTTCTTTTTTTAATATTTGAGTGTGCGGGGTTGAACCAGAAGCATTGTGGCATGTAGCTGGTTTTGTTGTGTATAGATTCGGCAGCGAATCGGGTCATTGGCAATGTCACATCAACGCTACAAGGCACAAATACCAAATCAGTGGAGTCCAAAAGACAATTTTTAGCAGCGAGGAGCATATTTTACTGCTTCACCAACATGTCACTTAAGATATTTGTGCACCCACATAAATCGTTTGCCCACACCCAACCCCCACCCCCAGACCCTGCAGCGCAACCTAATCTGGGGCACCCATCATGACTTTGCCCGTTTGATGGTCAAAACCTGAAGCGGTTGCACCGACCGTAGCGCTCGTCGGATTCGTGAAGAGTTTCGGGGGTAACTCGCCAAATGCGACGTCACAAGCGATGACGCGCCGCTCACATGACTCCACATCTCGACCAATAACTTCCCAGCATCGCACCCTGTCTTAGTGATAGGGGAATATAATGTTTCAATTCCATTTTGTTAGTCTTTTGTTAACAGGTCATCTGCTGGAAGCAGGAAAAAAAGGTAAAAAAAAAAAAAAAAGATCTTTCTAAATATTTAAAAATCACAGATGATTCAATATTTTTGTGGTTAAATATTAAGTATATAAATGTCTTATTGGATAAGCCATACTGCTGAGTGGTTGTTACATACGTACATGAGGTGTGACGTCTGTGGGGTATATTAATCCGAAGAGACAACAATTTCAAAGTTTCGGAGCGATTTGTCCTAACGTGATGAGATGCTGATAGACGTTTGGGCATGTTTATTCCTGACGTGTCTTATCGGAGCTATGGATTCAGGATTTTTCCGATTGAGTCCACCTTAATCATTAAGATGGAAAAAATGATTAAGGATGACTAAATAAAGATAACAGGCTTTTTTGTTAATCTGCATCAGGATGGAATCAGTTATTTTTCTTGTCTGTTAATTTTTTTTTGCTTTCTAACAATCTAATTATACTAGTCACAGATTGCAGGTCTATTTTCTATTATTGGGATTGCAGATGCTGTGTCTGCTTGTTCTTATATGCAAGTTTATTATTTCATGCTGCAGAGGTAGGCGGGTTTACTTTTTAATAATAGTCGTATTGTCTGGAACATGGATTTCAGTTTGTGAAGCAACACAAAAGCATTTATATTAATAAAGAATTTATATTAATCTATAAGCAGGGAAGAAACTGTACTGTTCACTACATCATTATATTATAAGTGGGGTATCAGATTCATGGTTCATGTTATTAAAGATTAGCGTCAGCATGTGGAAAAACCAACATCAATTTGTTGTATTTTCAGTCAGACTGAAGAAAAGGGGAAACGCTAGCTTATTATCTGACATGCAACAATAGCTATACTAGCCCTTCAAGCTAATGCTAGGTGGCAGCCTGTGACTATAATTTAGGGCAAGATCTCAACCAAGCCGCATGATTAGAGATGACAGGTTTTGCAGCCCAATTTTGGGGGCAGATGTGAGTCTGGCAGGCAGCAGCTGCCTGCAGACAGAGGTACTGCAACAAAAGACTCCTCAGCGTGTGGATCAATCCAACCCTCCCTTCCTGCCCTCTATGACCAATATACCCAGAATGCATCAAAGCTGTTTGTGGCTGAGAGACCACTGTTAAAATTGAAGAAAGTGCTCCTCTACAGGGTGGAAGGTGCTAATGGGTCACACCTCTTATTGGATATTATTTAACCCTAACAAAAGGATGACTTTTTTTCCCTCTCAAGGTTTTCATCTCAAAGATGCTCATGGTGAGAAAATGCACTTAACTGGTCCTCTGCTACATTTAGAAACGCAGCAGGCTGTGAGGATTTGAGCTGCAGGAGGCAGGGGAGCCATCAGTTTCTGTCAAAACTGTTAACCTCTGCTATGAAATGTGTATTTTTAGGTACTGAAACAATTATAACTGCTCATCTGCAACTAGGCTTCAGGAGATAAGACGTAGTCAAACATCGTATAATGAGTCAGGCTTCATCTTGGCAATTTAAAAAAAAATAAGAGAACACATTGTTCCCCAAACAGTTTAAGTTAAGAAACATTTTATTCATTATTGAAGCGACAAATACATTAGGATTTCCACTGATAAGATGTCAGATTTGTGACTATTAAGTACAGAATTTTAGAATGAATTTCACAACACTACATAAGTGCCTTCCTGACAGGGGTAATGCTCCTGTCATGTGTGCAATAATGTGCAATTTGAGTTTTAGCAAAGTGACAGCTGCTGGATCCACAGCAATAAGCAACAACAATGTGAAAGAAAAATCCACAATCCAATTTAAATTATTTGCATTAGTAAATAATGAAAATAATAATAAAAAAATACAATAGGCCCTCTGTTACCTTCTGCACAATACGTAGTGCATAAGTTACTCCACACATCAGCTGTCTGGGTGAAACATGGCACTATCTAGTAGGGTTAGGTGATGTCCCTTTTATTTGGCACTTGTTGACAATGTTTAGCAGTGAAATATTGTGGTGGGCGATGATATCAGGAGGGGGTGCGTGCTGAGAATTATGATTGATGTTACCACCAACCAAACCATCTCATACTAACCCTCTGAAAACATCATTGTCATAGACATTGAAATTCTGCACCAAATATGTAACTTTAAATCAATTTTGATCAACAAATCATAGCTCCTTAAATGCTTCTTAGCCTAAAAGCTAACAGTTGTGCCATTTCAATACTGTCTTCATTGCTAATGTAGCCCTTGTAAAAGGTTTTCTATCCACCCTGGAACTCGTTTCTTTTGGGGTTAATATTGACAGTTTCATTGTCCATATTTGATCAAGTATCAATAATATATTGCATATAACTTTGATGCTAATGGCCATATTCGTTTCCCATATTGCGAGAATCTTTTGAGCACTCAGAGGCTGATCCAGCAGGAAATAACTCTTCTTCACTTTTGTTGTTACGATCTCTGATGACTGCAGTTTTTTTTAAGAGAGCGCCCTTCAACAGAGGACCAATGCATGTTTCTGACAGTAGGGGGAGTGGCCTCATGATGGATGATGATATGGTCCATCAGAACAATCCCAAGTAGCTTTAAAATGGATGTGACAATGTTGATGGAGGTAGTAGCTAGATCTGTTCATAGAAACTATTTTTTTTCTGCAGTTATCTTAGCTACAATAGGAATGGGCTAAAAAGCAGGTTTTTGTTTATATGTGAAACTTATCCTTTACCATGGCTAAGAACCAATCAGATTGCTTGATTTGACCTGTCCAGTTTATAATGTGGATTATAGGCCTGTGTTCAATGTGTTCAGGATGCTACACTCAAACAGCTACAAAAGAGACCAAGGATGAATAGTGATCTACATAAACAATAAATAGTTAAACAACTGCTGATGCAATTTTCCAAAAGAGCCAAATATCATATCAAATAATAAAGCTTCAGCATCTTAAATAGAAGGAGTTTCTGTTTCACTTTGGCATATCAAAAGTAAATCTATTTGCTTGTTTGCTTGTTGACAAGCACAGTGCAAACAGGAAGGCTCTGACAAAATAAGAATGCATTTCTTTTTTAAACATTTATTATAATACCGATATTAGCCTACTTCATCTCGTCTTCTCCTGCTTTATTTGTGTTCGGGTCACGGGGGCAGCAGCTTCAGCAGGGAAGCCCGGACTTCTCTCTCCCTGGCTACTTTGTCCAGCTTCTCCAGGGGGACCCCAAGGCATTCCCAGGCCAGCCAAGAGACATAATTTCTCCAGCGTGTCCGCCTGGAGGGACGTGCCTGGAAAACACCTCATCAGGGAGGCATCCAAGAGGCTCCTCACTAGATGCCCGAGACACCTCAACTGGCTCCTCTCGATGTGGAGGAGCAGCAGTTCTACTCTGAACTCCTCGCAGAAGGGTGAGCATCTCACCCTATCTCTATGGGAGAGCCCAGCCACCCTGCAAAGGAAACTGATTTCGTCCGCTTTTATTCACAGTCTCGTCCTTTTGGTCACTACCCAAAGCTTGTGACTATAGGTGAGGGTAGGAACGTAGATTGACTGGTAAATCGGGGAAGACTCCTTCACCACGACGGACCGATGCAATGGCCTGCATCACTGCAGAGGCTGCACTGATCTGCCTGTCAATCTCCCCTCACTTATGAACAAGACCCCGAGATACTTACTCTCCACTTGCGGCACAATCTCATCCCTGACCCGGAGTCGACACTCCACCCTTTTCCGGTCGAGAACAATGGCCTCAGATTTGGAGGTGCTGATCTTCATCCCAGCCGCTTCACACTCGGCTGCAAACCACTCCAGTGAGAGCTGAAAGTCACGGTCCGATGAAACCAACAGGACCGGATTGTCCGCAAATAGCAGCGACCCAATCCTGAATCCACTGGACCGCAGCTCCTCAAGGCCCTGCCTGCGCCTAGAAATTCTGTCCATAAGAGTTATGAACAGAATCGGTGATAAAGGGCAGCCCTGACGGAGTCCAACCCCCACTGGAATCAAGTCTATTAGCCTACTTGATGAAAATAATTACTTGTAAACACTGAAGGCTACTATTTATAGTAAATATGATTGATTTATTTATACTAAATGCTGTTTGTGATTTAATATGGTTTCAATCTTGTCTTTTTTTGTTTTTTTATGAACTTTGAACTTTCATCGCATGTACAATTAAAAGTAAATTATCTTATCTTCAATGAAATAGATGTGATAAACAGAATAGGGTTTGACATAATTACAACAAAATAATTAATACAATCAGGTACATAATGATTTGCAATCAAGCTGAAGAGGTTTGAATTTTAAAGATTTCAACACTTGAGCTGCTCACAGAGCCTACGGCTCACTGCTCAAGTGGCGTGAAGCATGAAAGCTAAAAGCTGCCTCACTAAAGGTTTTAGTCCGACACTTTGGAACAAGTAACAGACTTGTCACAAATCATGCTCTTATAAGCCCATTAAAATTGGATTTTCAATAAGCACAGGAATCGTTCCACTTTCAGCAGATGAATGTGAAAACAGCCTTCCGGTGTCAAACATTCATCATTCTGTGCAAATCGACTATCCAACTTTAGCAAGAAGAAAAAGTGATTTTTTTGAGTAGAGGGGGAGCTTTCAACCTGCTGAACATTTCTGTTGAAATTAAACTAACAATAAATAAGCTCAACATCGCCTGTAGGGTTTTATCCATGATACAGAGGGAGTGAGTCTTTTCTCGGATTAGCACAAAATGGCAACAGTGACGATCATGGGGGAAAAAAAGTATATAGAACAGAGCTGGGCAACCTGATCCTGGAGAGCCCTGAATGTTTTAGGAATCTCCCCACTCAAACACACCTGATTCTAACGAGCAGCTCGTTATCAAGCAGCTGAAGCTTGCTGAGGTCTCGATAACGAGGTAGTAATTACAATCAGGTGTGGTTGAGGGCTCTACAAGAGCAGGATCAGGCAGTCCTGATATAGAAGATAAAGAATTAAAAAAGCCCAATTTAAGTATGAATAAATATAAAATAAAAATATGCAGGTGGGTGCAGAGGGTGAAAGTAACATGTTGCAGTGGTGATGGTTTGAAATTAGCATTTGGCTCAGACTGTGAAATGATATTAGAACGAGATGTGGCTGAGTCTATATCAGAGTCCTCTTTGTTTCACCTACACACACTGTATATAGCTGATCGTTCACTAGGATACCTGATTGTGTTGATTGATCTTTATAGAGCTCAGCTTTATATTAGCTCAGCCCTACAGCTGTTATATATAAATACTACCACCAATGTTTTGCACCGGATGTAAAAAAAAAAAAAAAAAAAAGTCTACACACATCCCTGTTAAAATGCCAGGTTTTTGTGATGTAAGAAAATAACACCGAGATATTTTTTTGCTTTTTCCACTTCTATGTGACCTATGAGCTGTAGAATTCAATTGAAAAAAACATAATTTCAATTTAAACTTAAAAAAAAAAAAAACAAAAAGAAATTCAAATAACGTGGTGGAATAAATAAATAAATGCACACACTTAAACTAATAATTTGTTGCAGCACCTTTGGCTTTTATTACAGCACTCATTTTTTCAGGTAGGAGTCTGTCAGTGTGGCACATCTTAATGTGGCAATATTTTCCCACCCTTCTTTGCAAAACTGCTCCAAATCTGACAGATTGTGAGTGCTGAGATTGCTGTGCACAGCCCTTTTCAGATCTACCCACAGATGTTTAATCAGATTCAGGTCTGGACTGACTGGGCCATTCCAAAACCTCAATCTTACTCTCTTACGCGTTTGGTCTCGGTGTTTCTCTCAAAACATTTTAGGATGTGTAATTCCTGGTTTCACCTGCTCCGCAGTGAACTAGAGGTGGGGGCGCTGTGGAGCATCCGAGTCAACTTTTGAGAAAAGAACTGAGAAAAATTGTCATTTTTATTGAGAAACACATTACATTTAAATAAACAAATACCCCGTCAGAACGGGAAACTGCTGTGGCTTTAAGGTAATCTCTGTTTCTTTATGATTGATATGTGAAAAAAATAGTAGGAGTAGAAATGAAAGAAGCCGGTGTCTCATTTGCCACAATAACTCTTTAACTCTAAATACTGTCACAGGCTATGGGTAAAGGTAATTAGTTAGTTAATTAGTTAGCAAGAGACGTGTTTTTTTTACTTACTCTGTAAAGATGAAGGTCGTTCTCAGTTTCCTCATGGAGAATCTTCGTTAATTAGTTTCCTCTGCATCTGTTGCTGCAGCTTCTCTCGTGTGATTTTTTTTTTTTGTTTTGAACCAGAGTGAGCGAATTAAATAAAGATTTGAACTCACAAAAAAGTTCAATTGTTCACCATTTAAGTTACACCTACTCATTCTCCCTCCCAGAATCCCAGAATCTCTGAATAAGCAAATGTATTTCATTTGAATAGTTAAATATTGGATCAAGTCAAACACTGGCTCACATTGTAAGGGGCTTTTTAGGTTTTAGTTATTTGTTTCTAAAACCTTGAAAAAAAATACATGCATATAACATGACTAAAAAGTGAAAACACATACGGAATTTAATGTCTAAAACTATGTTACACCATTATAAAGAATAAAAATCTATATTAAACTGATCCTTTTAATGTAAATAAATGCATCATTAAAACACTGCACATTTGTTTAAATATATATAAGAGCAGGAAACACAGCCTAGCAGAAAAAATAAGTTGTTTTGAAGCCTAGAGTTTGGTGAGTTTTTCAGATCAGTGACAGCTGAAATAGATGATTAAAGACACCCTTCAGACATGTTAGAAATCCTCTAATAAACTGTCTCACAAAATATTCAGTAACGTTATTAAAAATCCTTAAAATGTCATCTACCCTCATTAAAATTACCAAAACCTATCAATATGCAAATATTTTTAATCTCAGACATTTAATTGCTGGATACAAGTACATGAGGCTTCAAGTTTCTATATCACACATGTTGCCCTCGAATGGCTCCATTAGTTGTGCTGTCACCAATCTTGGCCCATCGTACATCAGGTAGAGTTGTTTTCCAGCATTTATTCACGCATTCAATTGGACCTCTAATTAACTTAAATAGGATGAAGTTACGGGCGGTGGTGCAGGGGTTAGCGCAAGAAGGTTGCAGGTTCACGACCTCCTTTCTGTGTGGAGTTTGCATGTTCTTCCCGTGTCTGTGTGGGTTTTCACCAGGTACTTCCTCCCACAGTCCAAAAACATGCTCAGGTTAATTGGCGACTCTAAATTGCCCGTAGGTGTGAGTGAATGGTGTGTGTGCCCCACAATAGTTGGCAACCATCTGGGGTGTATCCCTGCCTCTCGCTGTAATGCGCTGGGATAGGCTCCAGCAGACCATGTGACCCTAATGAGGAATAAGCAGGTATAGAAGATGAGATGAGAATAAAGTTATTTCATCATTCAGTAATATTTTACACTTTCTTTATTCCATTTAAGTAACAGGCTGGGTTGAAATTTTTATTTAAAAAAATATATAATAAAAGTAAAGTAAATTCATATTTGTATGACATTAACATATTATTTTTTCTTCTTTGTCCCTTAAGATGTAGATCATGTGAATGTCAATACATGATTGTGATGTCACTGTTCCAAATCCTTCTTGTCAATATTTGTAGTTTGGTAGAAATTAACAACCAAAAGTAAAGTGAGGTCTGATTCAATGTGGATTTAGTGAGTGGTGGACAAAGAGGTCAGATGCTTTACTTGAGTAAAACTAGAAATACTGTAATCAAAAATA
Organism: Lepturacanthus savala; assembly: GCA_030544235.1. Taxonomy (NCBI): domain Eukaryota; kingdom Metazoa; phylum Chordata; class Actinopteri; order Scombriformes; family Trichiuridae; genus Lepturacanthus; species Lepturacanthus savala. Next base: position 23,433,430 of record CM060470.1, read on the forward strand.
TGCATTTACAAGTAAAATAATTCAAATTTTTACTTAAGTCAAAGTACAGAAGTCTTATCTGCTACATGTGTTTAGGGTTGAAACAGGGTGTATAGAGGCATGCTAGAATACAGGATCTGAATGGTATTTTCAGCCAACAACTTCAAAAACATGTGTTTGGGACAGAGAGATATATTAACTTGTTTAATTGTAGCATTATATGACTCCTTTAAAATATATATTCTAAGTATATCATATGTTTGTTTAACCCACTTTATAAATCATCCTTTTACACAAAGCACATAACAAAAGCATAATGATTAAAACAGTACAAATTAAAATAAAATATATTATTCTATGTCAAATCAGTGGAAGTATTAAAATAGCATTAAATGGAAATAACTGCAAAGAATGAGAACCTCAAAATTACAGTTGAGTACAGTCTTGAGTAAATGTACTTTATTAATATACCCCACTGGGTTTAATTATGTTGTTTTTTTTTTATCCAGCATCTGTCCAACTGAGGTTGCTACTCTCTTTCTGTTACATGATAATACACCAACATAATAAAAGTGTAACCATGTCTGTATGATGTTGTGTTTGGCAGGTGACTGGCTGGCTGGAACACCACCCTTATCCCTCTGAGGACATCTCATCCCAGGACAGTGATCTGGTCTCACCTCACCCTCCCCCCTCCCCCCCCTCAGCATGGAACCCACCAAAATCCAGTCAGAGGGTGGCCTCAATGTCACCCTTACCATCCGTCTCCTCATGCATGGAAAAGTAAGGAGGCATATTACACTGGCATTGGGGAAGGATAAAAGGGCATTCAGGGAATTGATTTTCTTTATTGGGGGAACTTCATGTAATTAATGACCTTGTATAACATCTTCTATGGGGCTGTTGGAGCTTTGTAAAGTCTGAGAAAATTCACTCTGATAATGTCATCAGCTGAGACTTGGACCTAATGATTTATGACAGAAAGCTGTGTGAGTTTATAGGAGTGTTTGAAAGATGCTTGAATTTACCAGATATATGAAGGTTCTAATGAAAAGATTGATTGCATGATAAGAAATGTAGGGCTGAGCATTTTTGGGGGGTTTGACCCATAGTAGTGACTCAGTATCTCATAAATCACTGCTGCTGCCGCATCAGTGTCGACCATTCCCCTTAAATCTGTCGCCTGTGCCCTTTGTGGAAGTGGAATAATAAATCACCCGAGTGCCCCATAGTCATAACTGTGTAGATTCATCTCTGTTTAAATGACACTTCCAAATTCACATTTGAGAAAAACAAACATACCACCTATAATCACACCACTTACTATTTGATCTAAGTTGTAAATGGTGCATTTATAGAGAGAGCATTTTGATCCAAAGTGTTTCCTTGATCTTCAGGAGCAACTTATGGTTCAGTGACCAAGTAATGTAATAAGAGCGTTTACTTTAAAGGTATAGTCCAACATTTTTGGAAATTCACCTATTGTCATGATTCCTATAGTCAGAGCAATAGATGCTTTACCTTTTTTGTTGACACAAGATGTTTCCAGACCAGTAGAGCAGAGCCATTAGCTGCTCAGCTGCTATTACACGGCTAATGGTATTTTTTGGTTTCTGTCATCAAACTCAGCAGATACACAATCCAGCAACTCTCAAACGCTATGGTGGATGAGTTGTGACCTGCACATTCACCAAGATATGAGATAATAATGGAATGTTACAAGATGGAACTGTTTTCAAGGTAATTGTAACACACTTCAGACACAGCTGCTTGCACACATTAATGCAGCTACTTCTGTCAATAAAACAAGTACACAATCACTAGCACTGCCTGAGGTATGTACGCTGTGTCACTCCGCCCATTGGCTAACTGAAGAAAGTAGTCCGGAGTATTTGTTTCATTTGTTGTAATGTTACAGTTATCATCTCATGGCTCGGTGAATATTCTGGTCACAACTCATTCACCACAGTGCATGGGAGTTGCTGGATTTTGTATTGCTGTTTTTTATGGTCTTGAAACAGCTCGTATCAACAAAAAAAGGTAAAGCACCTGACGATGGGTGAATTTTCAAAAATGTTGATCTGTCCCTTTAATCATCAATATTGCAATGTAAAATTACCTCATTACAAAGTCAGTCAGTCATTTTCTATACTCTGCTGGTCTGCTGGAGCCTATCCCAGCGCATTGCAGACGAGAGGCAGATATACACCCCAGACAGGTCGCTAGTCTATTGTGGGGCACACACACCATTCATTCATACACTCACATCTATGGGCAACTCAGAGTCTTAATTAACCTCAGTATGTTTTTGGATTGTGGGAGGAAGCCAGAGAAAACCTACGCAGACACAGGTAGAACATGCAAACTCCACACAGAAAGGTCCCAGACCCAGGACCAAGGAGGTCTTGAACCTACGACCTTCTTGCTGTGAAGCATTAGCGCTGACCCACCGTGTCGTCCCATTACAAATTCATCCATAAAAAAATGATAAATCTATTAAATGCAGGGATGACTTGGTTCAGAGCAGTATCTTATTGTTATAGCTACTCAAGGTGGAGCTAGTTTAACATACTTTGTGAGGGTCATCAAATCCTCCTAACTCAATGTACTTCATTGGTTGAACTTAATTTCATAACTCACATTTGTTTTTAGAGTGTAGGAGCTAATGGAAACATATACAAAAAAAAACAAAACTTAAAATTGTACCTAAATGCAGTACTTATGTAAATGTACTCAGTTATTTTCCATCAATATCTTGTGCACACTAACCTGTATCCACTTACACTCTTGGAGAATGAACTGCCTCCATGGCCTGAACTTATCTTTTTGGTGTGATACTGCTCCTCATGTGTGCAATCAGCACAGTGGTAGGTTCTGCACAATTTGCAACATTTACATGACAATAAAACATGACACATTTGGTGTCAACAATAAATATGGTGAGTTAAAGCGTTTATCTACTTAATCCCTGCATAACGCTTCTGATACTGAGGTGGAGGTTTGCCTGTGGAAATACTTTTCTGTGGTTATTCGGCACTGGCAGTTTTCTTTCATTTTTTTTCTGCCACTCTTTAGGTCTCCTAACTATTCTTCAGAGACTGAGCTCCTGGAGTCAGACTGGCTAATATATCCTTACAAGCAGAGACTTCACTTTCAGACCAAAGGAACTCTTTTGCTCCATGTTGCATGGCTGTTTACGCCATACGTCCTTGTTGGCCTTTAGTGCTTTTAGGTTTTCCAAGGCATGGTAAATAACCTGTAAGTGGGCAGATACATCTTGTCTGGGTTTTAGACAGGAATGTGTTGTGTGTTCACCATCTCCCTCGTCTCTCCTCTCCTTTTACTCTTTTAGAGGGGGTCAAAGGTAATATTTGCCTGCTCCGGTAGTGTGAATTCATCAGTCCTGATTAACACTGCCTTTGCTGTGAAGTGGTAAAACGGTGGTTCACAATGTAGCAATAACTAAAAGCTGCAAACCATTGGCTTAACTGTGTTAACTAGATTCAAGGTTATGTAACCAAAGTTTTATTAGAGGAAATGTCCTTAGGAAGGTCTTATAGCCGGTAGGCGATTGGAAAACCTGCAGTAGACATCTTGATTGATTTGATTATGTTAATGATGTGTACCACACGCAAATACGGCCAGGTGGGACAAACATGGGTCTTTTATGTTATGTGCCAGGCAGTCCAAGGAATGCAGGATGCACATTCTGATGACCTGGAAACCTCAAAGATTCAGATTTTTTTGTTGAACCTACTGCAGTTTTTGGAGTAAGTTTTAATGTTTTTATTGATTATAAAATGGAAATCTAGTTGGAATCCACTATTTGTTTTAGGGCTGGAATAACTGTTGTGATTAATTTTCTGAATGTACATTGAGACAATATGCCATTTGTGTGTGATGGATTCAACATTAAAAAAAGCATAGTAGATTGCTGATGAAGCATGTTCAGTGGGACTAGAATATGTGTTACAGAAATTATTATTTTTGTTGCTAGCTATGGTAATAATTTTATAGTGAAACTGTTGATTATAACTTTAAAATCATCACCCTATTAAAATAATGGCTTATGTCATTTTATTCAGGTTTTTGGGAAAACACAAAAAACTTTATCAAATGCTTAGAATGTTATATGTATCAATCATTTCAATCAAAAAGGCTATGTGGATGACTGTGGACATACACAGAACATTTTGTGTCACTTATGTAACATTAAAGAATAAAGTGACTCAGGGCAATTTTTTAGCATTCAAGTGTAACTTTAGGCAACTTTAAACCTGGCTTAAACTGTCCTTTTATTCCATAATGCAAACTCAAATCTTACATTACCTGGAGTTAAATTAAACAAATGTCAGGTAAATGTTGCCTGTTTGTTATTGAACGTAACTCATTTCCGTGAAACCTTAGATGTGGCAAATTTTCAATGAAGTGATGACACATGTTTAATGGACAGAAGATCCTGGAACTTTTCTTCTTTTTTATATTTAACTAAATATGTATTGAATTTATTGATACCTACAGCACTTGTTTCTGTATAACTATTGTATAACTTGTGAAATTTAGAATAAATTACTATAATACATTACAGCCTACAGCCTTTATCACTCATTATAAGAAATTGATCCAATAATCATGTTTAGAGCTTCTTCTGCATAATAGAAGCTTCTTGAAACAGCTACCATTATAAAAGCTTGTCAAATTGCCCAAGTCAAAGCATTTTATCCTGACATTGGCATAAAACTTTGAATTAGGCAAAAAATAAAATAGCCTAAGTAAAATGGCCATTGTCCTTTAGGGCATAAAGAGTATGATTCTTTCAACTCAGGATTAAGGTGATTTTACCAGATGTAGCAGCATTATCAAGAGATGACTTAGGCCAAAAGCAACTTACTTTAGTCAATAAATGACTTAGGCCATTATTTTAATAGGCTGGTGAAATGTAATACTGAGTAAAAACAAAATAATAATAATTATTATATGGTAAAAAAAAAAAAATCAATCATAAAATGACTTTTGACTTTGCATCATGCTTGATAATATAATTGGATGCTTAGGGGACAACACTGTGCAGTAATTGACCTGCAGCTTAAACATCACAGTGGATGCACAGTAAAGCTCACACGCTCACAGAGGAGCAATGTGATGCTCCTCTGTGAACTCTTACATATGGAGGGTGTGGCCTTCAACTCCAACATGTCATGACAGTTTATGACCTGCTTGCCCCTGTACAGTGGCACCATGTCCAGGAATAAACAACAGCATGCAATATAATGCTATACATATTTTCTTTTTACCTTTTTTATTGCAGGAGGTTGGAAGTATAATTGGAAAGGTATGTTCCTTTTAGTATATCACACATGTTTGTACTCATCAAGAACATATATACCAAACTGTCTTTTTAATCATTTTTAAAATTTTAATTAGAATTTTACTTTTTTTTTCCAGAAAGGGGAAACAGTAAAAAAGATGCGAGAAGAGGTAAGTCTCAATAATGATGATCAAATAAAAGAAATATACATTATTGCCTAACAATTCAGTTAAGTCACAATATAAATCAGCTGAACTAAAATATACATTCATGTAATCTTCTAATGTTGTCTCTTCAGGTTTATTTGTGAATACATTATTCAAATATGGTTAAAATCCAACCCTGGATGAAGGTTTCACATATTGATAATATGTACTGCACTTTTTTTTTTCCAGAGTGGAGCACGAATCAATATTTCCGAGGGCAACTGTCCAGAGAGAATTGTCACCATCACAGGACCAACGGATACCATCTTTAAGGCTTTTGCTATGATTGCTTACAAATTTGAGGAGGTATGATAAGATTGTATGATAAGTGGCTGCAGCTTTTCCACATAATGTAAATATGAATATATAAACATACAAAGCACTTGTCTGCATGTAGTTCATTAGTGTTAATTTTTTTAATTCAGTGATAATTATCACTTCACAGCTCAGCTAAAAGCTGACAGAGATTGGTCTGTGTCTTTTACAGGCCACACGTGTGCACAGTGTTTTGGATTTTACACATGTAAACTCGATCTTCAGCTATTGCTGGTAGTAAAAATTAATTGCACATCAGCACACATACAGTGCATATGGCGCTCAACCAGTTTATCATGTGTTTTTATGTGTTTATCTTCTCTGGAGAAGGTGAATTCAAATCATCTTCTTTCTGCTGTGATCCTGTCACTCATCTAATTGATATATTCAAGCTGTGGCTGGAATTTGTAAGAGAACAACCGCCATGTCCTCAGTGACCTGCGCGCAATCTGGCCTTCCTGTCCAAGGCGATTCTTATTTACAGGCAAAGCCACTCAACAGAGCTCATGCACTAAACAGAGAAAACACTGAAAGAATTTTTGAAAAAAAAAAATGCTTATGCATGTCTTTTTGTACTGAATTTCACATTTGTAAACTGATTTTCACTGTAATTTTCAATAAATATTAACTTATAATTTGTCAGGTGCTGACATTGACAATGACATTCGCATTATTGATATCAAGTTAAATGCTATTAGAAGTTGCAAAGCAATTGTTAACTACTTACAAAAAATCTAATTCCCTTTAACTAAATAAAGTTAAGTAACCCTCAATTTGACATTTACTAATGATGGTTATAGTGAAGTGAATTATTATTGTGAACATGTTATTTTTTTCTAGGACATAATCAATTCCATGAGCAACAGCCCAGCAACCAGCAAGCCCCCAGTCACCTTAAGGCTTGTGGTTCCAGCCAGTCAGTGTGGCTCTCTCATAGGAAAAGGAGGCTCCAAAATAAAAGAAATGAGAGAGGTATGGTAAAGACCTATGGGGTCCCAGGTCCTACTACCTTTTATAAATATAAAAAAATAATATTAAAATGGGAATAGATAGAATGGTAATTCAATGCAGTTGGGTTGTAATTCAATTGTTCAGTTTTACTAGTTAATGTTTGTTTTCATTTGTGTAAGGATTTATTGATTCAGTAGCTGCAACTTTCTGCACAAATTCTTCATCCCTAGCAGCTATAACATCTGCATTGCTCCTTCAGTTCTACAAGCACAGCCAGAACCCATTCAACAAAGCATACAGAACAATTTATACACCTGTTCAGCAAATCAGGATGGGTTCACCAACAATACAATGTATAGAATACATTATATAAATTCTGTCTAAAGCCATTCACTTCAGGCAGGATAGAGACATCTGTGCTTGTAGAAGCAGGGGTACAATGTCTAATGTCTGTTCTGTCTCACACTGGCATTGTTTTCTAATGGGGTCCATGAGCTTAAAGTCCCCCTTCACCCAGAAAGGAGCTTAATTTTGATGTTGGACCATTGCTGTGTGAATTGGTGTGCAGAGTTAGACTTACTATACAAGTGTGATGAAGAAACTTGACAACGCACACTGAGAATAAGACTTGTTCTCTCCAATAGATACATGTTTTAAATGAACAGAATTTGTATATTCATAGATTCTGGATTTTTCAATTTTTTAAGACTTTCTAATTAGGTCATGGGTCTCCAACCCTGGTCCCAGAGAGCTGTGGGTACAGGCTTCTTTTCCAACCATGCAGTTACACACCTGATTCTACTAATGAAGGTCATTAGCAAGGACCCTAGTAGTTGATTAGCAGAATCACATGTATAATTATTTGGATGGACCAAAAACCTGCACCCACAGTGGCTCCTGAGGACCAGGGTTGGAAACCACTGAACAAGGTAATGGAATCTGTTTTAGGTAGACTCACAGAACGAGGGACTCCCTGTAGACCCCTTTAGAGCACTGAACAGCCTGTGTGAATTAGAACTGAATTGAGTCAACAGTTTTAAGTCCCTTACTCTACTCCAGTCCACAGGGGCCCAGGTTCAGGTGGCAGGGGACATGCTGCCTAACTCAACGGAACGTGCAGTGACAATCTCTGGGACCCCAGAAGCCATCATCCAGTGTGTCAAACAAATCTGTGTGGTCATGCTGGAGGTAGAGTATCAAGATTTATCTTATATATTAGTGATAATGTTGCTAAGAAAGACAGTATTATTAGTTTCCACATGTGGCAAACTCCAGTCCTGGAGGTCCGGTGTGGGTGCAGGTTTTTGTTCCAACCAAGGAGTTACACACCTGTTTCTACTAATCAGCCACTACAGCCCTTGCTAAGGACCTTCATTAGTAGAATCAGGTGTGGTACTGCTTGGTTTGAACAAAAGCCTGCACCCACACCAGCCCTCCAGGACCGCAGTTTGACACCCCTACCCCTTGGTTCCACGGGGCATGTCTGCATTGTGGCTCCATTGCAGGTTTTGCTCTGTTCTACCCATGTCCACTGGGATAATTTCAGAAGCAGAGGGACTGCTACTTCATTCATACATCTTCTATACCCGCTTGTTCCTCATTAGGGTCGCAGGGGTCTGCTGGAGCCAATCCCAGCGCATTACAGACGAGAGGCAGGGACACACACAAGATGGTCGCTAGCCTATCGTGGGGCACACACACCATTCACTTGCACATTCACACCTATGGGCAATTTAGAGACTCCAATTAACCTCAGCATGTTTTTGGACTGTGGGAGGAAGCCAGAGAACCTGCAACCCATGGAAACACAGAACATGCAAACTCCACACAGAAAACGGTTCCAGACCAAGAACCAACCTGCGACCTTCTTGCTGTGAGGGAACAGTACTAACCCATGTTCCGCCGTGTCACTCAACTGCTACTTATGTGATCATAAAAATTGCAAGATCACCCAAAAATCTTTTTATCTGCGGATGTATGAAAAGAGAACAACAAGCAAACAGAAGGTGACTTTGCAGAAGGCAGAAGTTGGCACATAGATTAACCAGATGCTTTGTACGTTCCCTGTGTCTGACTTCCTGCTTGGTCTGCTTCTGTAAAATGTTGTATTGTGGGAATGCACGCTCGCCGCCAACATGCCCTGTAGAATCAACGGTGAGGTTATTAGGGCAGATGGATCTAAACACTCATGGATCTTTCTATGTCTCTTTAAAAAATGATATTCACAACTTGTTTGGTAAAACACATGATTTCAACAATGAATATTGATTCAATATTCTACTGTGACAATATTTCAAATTAGCTTTAAAGAAATTGAATTACAAAGATAGAGCCAGCTCAGAAACACCAAACTTTCCTAATAGAAGCCCTCAAAGGTAATTTATTTTTTATTTAGTAATATAATTATTCATCTTATTCAAGCTATGTATTTGAAGCACAGGTGTTGCTGATGGGTAAAGGAAGAAATCTTTGATTTGTCCAGGTAGCAACATTTTGATTGTATTTCATTTTATTTTTTATTTTGAAAGCTTATTACAAGAGATAGAAAATACAAATGCTCACTGGTGAGAAACAAGCAAGCACACGTCAAAGCAATCAAGCCCATTATTTGCCATTGGCAGCTAAAGTGTACGAGTTTGAGGAGGCAATTTAGCAATTACCATTTGACATTGTCATCCAAATATGCTCTCAGGAAAAACAATTGTATTTTCTGAAACATTAAGAGCGCTGTTGTTGTCTCATTGACATTGTATTTAGAGCACATCCCACTCCTGACACTCCTTTGTCTGCAGCTCTTGACAGGCAAGAGACACTTCCATATCTGCACTTTTCCGGGTTCTATTTGAAGTTCTGATATTACTAACTAAACTGAAACTAAATATATTTTAAGTACCGAAAAATCAACTCAATGCAGAGCTCTCTCTAGAAGTTAAGTACAAATGAGCCATGAAACAACAAATTTCTAAATTCAGGCTGTTGTGCATTACTACATTTTCCTGAATGTCTCCATTTTTTCTTAATGTGTGTTTGACAGTTTTTTTTTTATAACCTCTAGATCTTATAAAATTACAAAAGAAATACATGAAAGTGTCTATTTGCATGGTATGGGACCTTCAAAAAGCACTCCATAACAATATATGTGCTGAGTGACAATAAAAAAATCAAAATTGTTTTTGATCAAATATGTCGGTATTCAGTGAAATTGTATTACAAACAGAGATATCCCGTATATTCAGAACAACCTATGACACAGTTTCACAATGTAACTTTAATTAAATAACTTCACTAACTTGCATAGCATAAAATAAAGCAGAAGGCCACCTAAGTACTTGTATGATTTAATGTCAGTGTCGCAGGAGAAGATGCATATTAAATAGTTTTTGCAAGTTGAACAACTTCTGCTTTAGATCTTCATAATCCTCCTCTTAAACAACAATGGCTGCCCTGATGTCTCCACATCTTCAACATTTCATATTATGTTGCAAGGTTAATCACTTCAGCCTTTAGGTAAAGTACTACCTACACCTACTCCTTTTGGTTGAATCCCACAGCCCACCCAGGGCCTCCAGCGTTGCCTCTAGCGCTGCAGTGCAGCTGCCTTAATGGTAATGGTTAATTATGAAGGTTTATTCTACCCAAGGATTGTCTCCATTAGGAAGCACAACTGTCAATCTATGGTAAAGGCAATGCATCTTATGTGAATCACTGTTAACTGTCAGTGGAGCAAACAACGTCCTCATCAGCTAGGCCCAGTCTCCGACTGTTTCAGACTGCTGGCAGATGTGACTGTTACAGGATCTTGATGCTGCATCAGTAATAGGCTCACCTCTGGTCAACTCAATCAGCCTTTTCTCCTTTTTGCTCCTTTGCATCATTGGGGGAGAAATCTGAGTTTTTGCATCAACGTCCTGCTTCCCCAGCAAAACCTCAAAAACGAATCAAGAAAATTATCTGCTGTCTGTTTCACACCATCACGCCCTCAGCTTATCCATGCTCACCATCATCAATCACTGGACTGTCAACATATCCATGCCACTCGATAAATAACCGGAAAAAGGGAAGTCTGCTCCCCCCCTTATGAGACCTGACCCATAAGAATGGCTCACAACAGGTAGAATTTTGCTCCTCAGTGATCACATCAGTGTTTCTTTGGTCCACTTCATTTATAACACAATCTGAATGGATCTGCTTTCCTTGTGTCATATGATTTACGTTAATACCTATATCATATGTGTTCTGATCCTGGCTCGACAACCCAGGCCAAGCAACCCACGATTTCGGAAAAGACACTTGGAATTGTCTGTGTGCTCCTGATGGCCAATCCCATTCTTATATACACTAGCTTATTTATTTTTATGATGACAGCACACTGTGCTGTTGTATGTTGAGATTTGTTGCCTGCTGCATATAGAACTAAATTATATAGTGACATGAAAGGACAACAATAAACATATGGGTACACCTGGCCGAGGGGTGTTATCCACATTTATATTATATTAAACTATATTATATTATGTTATACCTATCATAATAACAAAATAGCCTAATAGGGGTCATAGTCTATATATTGTTGTCCCAATGTGGTTGTGATTTATTTTCATGAATAAAAACATTTTAAAAACATCCTCTGATTTTTTCCACAAACAGACTTGTTTCTGGGAACAACATGAATATATAACTATGTCATTACAGGGTGGTTGCAAATTGCAGCTCCCTGCTGTCTTATTGAAACTGGAGGGCTGACGATGTCTGGTATGTTTGCATGAAAAAAAACAGAGACATGGCGATGCATTTAATTGATCATCACGTGCTGGGTCTTTATGTTTTTTCTAATCTCTATGAATAGACTTCTAAGACCTCTAAGCTCCATGATGTCTCCATGACTCCTCCGTGAGCAAAATATTCAGCTATTTATAAAACCTACGAGCAAAGGAAAGAATTTTCGTACAGTAAGAACAGAAACATACCAAGACACCATGAAAAGAGGACAGTGACAGCACAGGGACGGAGCAGTGTCCCTCTGTCTCTTCTCTCACAGGCAGAAGTGGGAGTGAGTGATGATGGTTACTGGGACACTCCGTCTCTGTCGCCCCGCTGCTCTGGTCTTCTTCATTTTATTGACAGGGGACAATGCACATTAATGAACATTAGGGTCAATCTACTGTAAGTGTGCCAGTGTTAGCCAGGTGGATATTTCTCAACTGTTGTCCCTTGGAGCTGTTAGGCCAGCAGGGGTGTCCAATCCTGATTCTACTAATCAGGAGCCCTTGCTAAGGACCTTCATTAGTAGACTCAGGTGTGTAACTGCTTGGTTGGAACAAAAACCTGCACCCACACCGGCCCTCCAGGACCAGGATCGGTCACTCCTGTGTTAGGGTAAGTCCTTACACAAGGGCACCTCAATGGTGGAAGTGAGAAGACCGGGTTTTTAGATTAGTTAGTATGGGAACATTTCAGTCATTGTTCATCCTTGTTCATATTGAAAATGGCCTTGGTGTATTGAGAATAGCCATATTATATTGTGATGTGTTGTAAGGCTGTTTTATTCATGTAAATATTTGTTCTGTAGCATGAAAATGGCCTTGTATGCTTCTCACAGACAAAAGACTATCTTTGTCCAGAGATATCAGCCCTCAGCACCTCTAAACTGCCTGTGGAAACACAATTCATTGCTTTTATATTTTGCTTTTTGTACAAAGTCCGAAAACACATATCCATCTCAAATATCGTAGTGCTTCTATTGGATGCTAATTTGCAACACCTGAACGGCCTTTACTCACTTATGGATTTGCAAGAAAGTAAAAAAGGCTATTCCCCAAAATGTAGAACTATCCCTTCAATGGATCTTTTTTTATTTCTCATAAAATAAGAACATGTCATGACTAAAACTGTCCTCTGTTTCTCCATTCTCTTCCCTTTCTCCTAGTCCCCACCAAAAGGTGCCACCATCCCTTACCGCCCAAAGCCTGCCTCCACCCCTGTCATTTTTTCAGGTGGCCAGGTAAGAGCCGAGCTGGCTGTAGCTTCTTATTTTGTGCCTAAAGCCAACAGATATATGAGACTAAGCTGCAGCATCAGCCGACACCTGATACTGCACACACATACACATACATATAACACCACAGCACTTTAACAAATGAGACTGTGAACATATGAGCGAGGGAGGGAGCTGTAGGTTACAACATAACCTTTGAATTGAGAAATGACATTAGTATCAGCCAAGAGGGCAGAACAAATACTAACCTATGTCCAGCTGATGTAGATAGTTTAATTTCTGATATGGATGAAAAGCAGTTGAATGCATTTGGAAATATAGAAAACAAAAGAGATAAATATGAGTAATACAGCACCATACCACCACATATCTACTTCCCTAAAGACTCCAATTTACAGGCTTTTCTTGGTCGAGAAACAGTGCATGTTAAATGAGATGAAATATACAACTGTAGCCTGTCCACAAGATAACATGAGCACACATGGAATACAAAACCCCTGCATAAATATGACCTTTGTGAGTCTCTCATTTGGAATTTGAATGTGGTGCCTGCCCTGAACACGAATCCTGCTCATTTCCTATTACTCCCAATGTACACAAATCAGTCTATAAACACCGGGGTCTGAAAAGGTCGGTCATTTGGTGGATGTTTTGTTTGTGGACCTGAATTCATGAATAAAACAGGAGAAAGCAAAGGTGAGGAAACATGAATAGGACATACAGTAATCTCCCTCACCAATCATAAAAAGGTCTGTTCATTTTAAAACCAAATACTGATCGCTAAGACTTGGGTGTAAAATTATAATCAAAATGGTTATTTTCATTGAAGTTTAGTCATCGTTTAATTTTTAAGCGCTTGGATCAGGGGTTTTGAACATTTCAAGGACATAGCAGAGACCCCTACTACATTATGCAATATGCAACAAAAACTTTTGTTGAATATTAAACTGGAATAATATCAGTCAAGGTCGCCATTAGTACCATGCACTATAGACATACTTTGTTATTGTGAATACAATAACTATCTATACATTGTGTTCATTTATTTTTGCAAATCAGTGTTTGATTCATGTTAATGTATCTTTTCAGACACATTTAAATATTCTAGGAAAGAAAAACATTAAAATATACTATCAAACTATAGCTTGGTAGCCCCTCCTGGAGGTCACGGACCCCCTGTTGAAGACTCCTGGTTGAGATTGTCCAGAAGGATTTGTTTTTTATGTCTTTTCTTCACTAAATGTCCTTTATATATGTCTTCCTTCCAGGCCTACACAATTCAGGGACAGTATGCCATACCACATCCAGATGTAAGTTTTTAGTCTCTTCCTCATTACATACAGTGTATTCAGACATTTGAATACATCACTCATGAGGTATTTTACAGCGAGTCCTAAATCACGACTTCCAAAAATCACACCGCTGTACTTGTAGTTGAGTGTGGGCTGCAGCTCAGCCACCTGAATGCACTCTAACGAGATCTGGTTGATAAAAGAAGAAGAAGAAAAAAAACAGATGCCTGATGATGAGAACGATAAAAGCAAAGAGAGTAATGGCAGTTTTGATGTAGACACTCCTTTAATTCCAGCCAATCACACATAGTCTCCATTAATAATCTGCCTTCATCTGTCCTTGTTGTAAGAGCATCTCAAGAGCCACCTTGTGTCACATTCACTAATTCAAAGTTGGGCAGTGATTGATGCCGGTGGAGGTGGAGGCTGATGGTACAATCACTCAAGTAGGGACTTGACGCACTCTTCCACCCTCATTAAAACTCCTCTTAAAATGGGAAAAGGCTTTCAAGTATCCTTCTTCCCCCAGTCCTGATGGAAATCATACACAGCAGGGGCTGGACATGCAGTGACCATGCTGCTGCTGCAGTGTCAGGCTTTTAAAAGGTTCTACAGCTCTGAGTCACATGTGCTAACTAGAAGAACATATGGTAGCAAATGGGAATAAATTTATTTCCTACATTTCGTTAATATGCTCATGATTCTTTGGGTTAATTTTTCATAAACATATTGGATTGTGTGAAAATTATGAGAAAATTATGAGAGAATGAGAAATTATTAAAGTACATTTAAATGTGTATATTTTATTTATTCTGAGCATAAAATAGATTAAAAAAAAGGTTGAGAAAACACTTAAAACAAGAGTCACAGTCTCCAAAAAGAGAGTAGGTAGAATTAAAACCTGTATATTACTGCCTCTTTCTCAATTCTCTATAAGGTCAGCCAAATATAAATATGCAAAACAACTATCTGAAAAATGTATTTACAACCCAACTTCAAAATATAAATAACTAGCCAAAGTTTACGAAATACAAATATCCAGAGTTATAGCATATAAAGCATGAGTCTCATATTTACCTATAATCCTAATTTTAAACAGCATTTTAAATCTCTCATAGTGTTACACATTCTTCATATTTACCGCTTCTTTTTCTAAATATGTTAAGAATCTGCCGAGGTAACATGTTGTTATCCCTTTAATTCTTGCCCAATCCTATAATCAACAAAATCATACAATTTTATGTGTAGTTTTATAAAAAAAAAAAAAAACATTAGTTAGTTCTCTGTAATTTGATTTAGTGATAATTCTCATGGCTCTTTTATAGATATCTGTATCTCAATGACAGATAATCCCACTCTCTCCAGATCTTTTTTCTCTTACTTTTTTTCCCTCCTCACCCTGTGTCGTGACCTCCTTTTCCTCACGGTTTCTTCACTCTAAGTTTCAGTTGATTTCATTTCTTGGTGTGACCTGTGTAAAAGTAACCTCTTAGCTCTACTTTCCCTCCTAACCCTTCAGCAGTTGACCAAGCTCCACCAGTTGGCTATGCAGCAAACCCCCTTTACCCCTCTCGGACAGACCACCCCTGCTTTCCCTGGTACGTACCCACGAGGCCCTGTAGTGACTTCCTTCTCTTTGCATCCAGAGAAACATTTTTCTCAGCCCCTACCTTCCACGTTATCTCTCTCTCTTTTTTTTTTTTTTTGGCACAGCATGTCCTGGCCCCAGTGGTTTCTCTCCTCCTTTTGATTGTTTTTCTCTGTATATTTTTCTCCTGGCTCTGTCTGATATGCCAGGAAAAAAGGCAAAGCATTGCACCCAAGCTTTAATTTAACACAATATATGTAATGGCATCATTACAACAGGATACAACCTTCCTCGTGGGATATGTTTGGTTCTTTTACTTTGCATTTAACATGAAAACCTCCAGTGAAGTTGTTTGGGCACATTGTATATAATAACTAGCTGGATCCTCACATCTGAAGTGAACTATTCACATAGTGTAATAGAGTTGACCTTTGTACATACATTATAATGCGTCTATGCCCTATATGCGTATCATTAAAAGACCAACTGAAGGTCTCATGAATAACAACAATAATAATAATAATGTTTAATTACATTTTTTGCATCACTTTCAGGGAAATGCTGCAGCAGTTGCCATTACAAATGGATTGATTCACTAAATCAACAAGGTTATTTAAAAATGTGGCCTCTTGAATATATTTTATTTAAATTTTTCACATCCTGGCAATGATGTGATTCAATAACAGCTTAAAAAAACTACTATGAAAGGTTCCACTGAGAAATAAGCTTTTGTAACTTAAAGCAATAGTTTGATGTTTGTAGGGAATATGCTTAGCATTTCTTGCAAGTTAGGATAAAGATTGGAAATAGGAGGAAACAGCTGGCCTGTCCAGAGGTAACAATCCACCTGCCAGCTCCTTATAAGAACAAATTCATATCTTGTTTTTTTATTTTTTTTATTCCTATTGCTACCCCGATTCAGGTTTGGATGCCAGTCCACCAGCCAGCACCCATGAACTCACTATTCCCAATGATGTGAGTAATCCTGGAAAGGTTTCTGGAAATGGACTGATGAATATGCATTTCATAATTCTTTAATTTTGAAATGATGTGTCTTTTAGTTGGTATTTCGGTGCATGTTAGTTCAAAGGCTGTTAAGAAGATGCCAATTGTCAATGTACGTCATAATGATGTCATAATGTCATAGTATAATTACTCACTCATATTAAAGCACATTTTTCTAATTAACTGGAACTTCAAGATTGATAGAAACATATACAGCAACAGTAAATCATAGAGTGAGATATTGTAAGTGGGATAATCTTGTCTTTTTAGACTTATTGATTTTTTATGAACAAATGAGAAAACATGATCCCAAAGACTTAATTTCCTATGGTTACCACAGCAGATTACCCCAATCAGCTGATTCACTGTAATTGCTATCATTAATCAAACCTAATTTCCTGAATGATGACATTTAAATTAAACCAGGTAGAGACTATATCATAACTCATTATACACATAACCTAGTTTTTTATTTCATAATATTATAATGGTGTGTAGAAGTACCAAGACAACAAAGCTGTTCCCTTGCTGCATGTTCAAAGACTTCTGCTTGGCTCCCAGCTAATAGGCTGCATCATTGGACGCCAGGGAACCAAAATAAATGAGATTCGACAGATGTCTGGGGCGCAGATCAAAATTGCAAACGCCATGGAGGGATCATCAGAGCGCCAGATCACCATTACGGGGACTCCTGCTAACATCAGCCTGGCCCAGTATCTCATCAATGCCAGGTAACCTTTCAACCCTAACGGTTTGGCTCCGGCACAATCTAAAAGATAAAAGCAACACCCGAATGGGCACCCATGGTCAATCATAGTGAGAATCCAAGTGAAATGCTACACATGCTGTTTGGGGAGAAAAGTCTATTTAGCTTGTTAAGTCTTGACATTCAAGACACTGATACGTTGATGAGTCACCAGAGAATCCATCATATTTGTCAGATTCTGCCAAGCAAGAAATGGACAAGTTAAGGAATAATGCGACAATGTGTGTGTTGTCCCTTGCCTTCACCAGAGCATAGACATTAAAATGCATTAGGTTGAAGGGACTGGCTCTTTGCAAGTAAGTGATTCATGGGCGCAAGGCCAATTACAAGTTTACAGTGTCTTTGAACAGAGCCAGCAGATTAGTCAGTTGGAGGATCAATAAATGAATCACATATTGTACAATGCCTACCTCTGTTTGGCAAGTTTTTGGCCACAATCTTCATAATAAAGACTTCAAAAGACCTAATATAATTGAGATAATTTATATCCAATCCTATATAAATATAAGCCTCTTACTGTATGTTATCAAGTGAAAAGCAAATCAAAGACAAAATTTATCAAGCCCCCAGGGTAAATAAACAGGGGTTGTATTGTAAGATACTGTATTTGATATTTTTTCAACATGTTTTAACACACCTCTCCTGTATCTTACTTCCCCTCTATCCACTGAATCCTCTTATTCATTACCAACAAAGAAAACAAATGTATTATTCACAATTCTGTGAGAATTGAGCCTCACTGATGTCCACGGGCTACATACACCTCAAAGTAAAATGTTATCAGTATTAGATTGGGAGAACCCATATCCTCACTAACAGGATTTTATATCTTTGAAAGGATTTCAGAGAACTCTTCGAAACTAATGGTTATTGCTTTCCCACAATTCCAATGGCAGGTTCAGGGACGTGGCTGCCATGTGGAATGACCCCTCATCCATGACAACATCCTGAAGTCACCCCAAAAACTGGTTCTGTTTTCAGAAGCCAACATCAAAACCACCACTTCGCAATTAACCTCTATGTGTTATCCCATGGAACTTCCCCTAGACTCCCTTGGTTTGGATACCACTTCAGTATAAGCCTGTGATAGACTTATAGTAGAAGTCAACACTGGGATTTGTTTTGAGTTCATGTAGCCAGTGTCTCATCAAAAGAGTAGTTTGGCATTTTAGTAAAAGTAATGCTTATCCACTTGTTTCTGCTGAGAATTTGGTAAGCTCAATGCTACTGTGTCTGTCTTTTATATGAAACTGGAGCCATGAGAAGATTAGCTTAGCTTACTGTAGCATGTTGAGCAGAAAGAGAGGGAAACCGCTAGCCAGCCTATGTCTATTGGCTATGATACAATGATTCAAGATATTGGATTGCATGATCCAAAACTGTGAAAGAAATGTTGAGATATGTCCATCAATACCCAATTGGTGACTAAAGACAGTTTGTCAAAGCCAAACTTTTGAGTGTCAGAAATTCTAGAACACTACATATTCAGGCACATTGTTGAGAGGTTATTACTCTGATTGGGTGTTAACAGTGGTTATTATAGATATGAGTTAGTAGGGGCATGCTACTCCTGTCAGTGGGTCCACAAGGCATTATCATCCATTGTTAACTACATTTTGTAATGAAAATAGAAATTCTGACCCGGGGATGTGATGATGTCTTTAAGATGTCTTTTTAGGTTTCACTTTCTTAGCAGGAACTGTAGGGTTGGTTGGTTGGTTCATGTTTTATTAGGCGACAAGTATTTAAGAAGTTAACAAGTGTTTAATACACTGTTAACCTAAATATAGTGTTGTCACACCATAAAGCATATTATGGCATTTTACAGTCCTAATCCAGCAAGTGTAGGCAATGGGTTGATGAGTACCTATAGGTGGCCTCTACTAAACCACATCTATGGTGCTGATAACCTCTGATATTGCTCATTCAATGGGCTGATATCATGTGAAACAGGTGATTCAGTGCACATTCTGACAGCTTCATATTGATATTGTAGAGTCTGACACGGTTTATGATCAAGATTTTACTGCAAGTGTCACAATGTGACATGTAATAAACTTATCAGATAATTGTTGTTACACAGTGTGAAGGTGCTAATTAACACTGAAATGACCTCACAACACTGGTTGCCTGGCAACCTCACAGTAACAACTACAAATTACAATTCCAGATATTCAGTCCATACAGACCAGAAATAGTCCAGCACATTATCCCATGTAAAAAACAGCAAGTTGTCTTTTTATGATAAATATTTTCTATATACAGTTTAAATGTTAAAGTTATCTTTAAATGTTAAAGTTATCTTTACAGGAATTGTGTAACCCATCAGCTATCATTTGACGACAGAGGAGTCAAACTAGAGACTTGGGACACGAGAATAGAACTGTACAAGCTAATGAAAGAAAAACAAAATGGTTGAGGCTTCCATAGGTCCCAAGATACCATATACTACAAATGACTACACAATGACCTTGAACAGTTTATGGTTGCATAATAATGACCATTTGCTCTCTAAACACATATTTGCAATGAATTTGCAGATATGTGTTTATAGAGTTTAGATTTACAGGTGCTGGTAGGCAAATCTTGTTTGGACAAAACCAGGTTAGCTGTTTCTCACTTTACAGTTGTTATGCAATGCAACATCAGCTATATATCCAATACAAAGACCTGTATTCATCTGCTCATCTGACTCTGTGCAAGAAATCGAGGGAGCATATTTTTCAAAATGTCAAACTATTCCTTTAAAATCTTTATTTAGCATGCCTCATTCCAAGAATATTGGATTTCTTATTTTTTTTTGTTATTGCTATATTAGATTTGCCTATCAAGTCCTATTGTGTCATTGTCTGGAAAGAGTAAAACTAATTTAAAAAAAAATGAAAAATTCAGAAAAGCAAAGAAAAAAGACAGAAGACAACTGCCACTTGAGCAATGCTGTTAGATAGAAGAGTGATGCGATGCCTCTGTCAGGGAATAAAACAATTACACTGTTCATTTCATGACACGGTTATTTTTTTCAATCCATTGCATGACTACGTGAGGGGGTCAGAGCAGGGTTATGCTGCAATATTTCTAGAAGTTGAAAGGTTCCATGTGAAAGGGGAAAAAAAATAACTTCAAGCACAAAGCCATGGCAGTATAACTTTCACAGTCATGCAAAAGTTTTCTTCTTTCACAGTTGTTTTATTCTGTCTGTCTATCTTTTCTTCCCCCTCCCCCTGCTCCTCCCATCCTTCCCTGAACTGTTCTAGGCTGATGTCTGAAGTCACTGGAATGGGCACAATCTAATTTCTACCCATCTTCCCTCAGTGCATCACATGACCCTTGAACAAATGGCATTGCACCTATAGTTTATTTATTCATCTCTATTAGACTGTATTGGTATTTATTAACTTTTATAATTTCTAGTATTTACTGTAAACATGTGTATCTGCACTGTTAACGTGGATTATTCACACCGCTCCAAAATACTGTTTCTTTTACTTGAAAGGACAGATTTTTGTTTTTGGCCCTCAAATACTTTTCATAGCATCTCACTATATGTTTCCTTTTTACATCAGGCACCAGAGAGTAAATGCAAAGAAAACCTAAAGATTCAAGGTGATTCGCTGGAAGGAATGTTTTAGGATTGCTATGGAAACTTTATATGTTAGCTGGGCTTCCTCCACCCCACATATCAACCATCTTTTTCACGTCCTATTTAAACTATTATCTTTTTCAATGCATCACTTGTTGCACTATCAAGCAGCTATAAACCATGTTTTACTCCATTTTATTTGATACTGCTTTCATAATGAGACCAGCGTTTTACTGTGTGCCTGTAGACATTTGCCTGTATGTCTTAGTGTTGTATATATGTACACTATAGACTGATCTGCATGACGCACAAAACTATGCCATACTTATTTTCAAATCAAACAGGTAGAAGCAAAGACTGAGTCGCGAAAGGGGATGAAACGAGCTGTGAACAGTCTATTATTATCTGGATGGGTCACAGGATTTGAAATGACCTCATGAGTACAGACCTGTAAACACCCAATCTAATGCACAAATATCAGTCTTTTAGATTTTGATGTGACAGCCGTCAGGTCAATGCAACGAAGAGTGAAAACTCAATGCATGCTAATAATAAACCCCATGTTATTCGCCAATATTCTCCCATCTTGCAATCATGTTATTTATACTGCCATCTCATAGAAACTAAGAGGCATGAGCCATATAGTTCTGAAGGTCTGAAAACTGTCTTGTGTATGTCTGCAGTCAGCTTATTTAGGGTTGTCAGCGTATGTTAAATGGCTGAATATCTCTTGGGAAGCTCAGTAGTCATTTCTGTTCTGTCCTTTCTCACAGATGGCTGGACATTTATGTTTCTGGTTAGCATGCATAATATTAAGACTTATGAATTTATACTGAACCGATCACTGGTTTTGCAGCTTATGCCAGGAAACAAGCTACATACAATGCAAACATATATGTTCGCATTGTACTTCCAACTGGATGCTGTGGCCGTAGAATAATGTACATACAGAAGCCCTAAGCAGCCATGGTTGCCAATATTATTACAATGTTGTTATTTGAGATCACAAATTAATTATTTATTCATCTTGAGATAACAAAAATTGTTTCTTAGTGATAAGTACAACTATTGTAGAGCCACGATGCTGAATCTGGCTTCTGTGCACTGTCACCAGCTGTCATAAAAACACATTACATGTGTGTTTTGTTTTTTCCAAAATAAAGCACTTCCGTGTAAATGAAATAAAAACAATATCTAAACAATATGTAATATCTTATTATATCTTACTTAGACAATACTTATTGGATCATTTACACTTAGCATTAATGTACAACTATATATAAGGTTGTAAACCATATATCAGGTTCTGCTTTCAACAGAATCATATAGTCTACATCCAAAATCTTGTGCAATGTATTTTCAGTATTTTAATACTTCTCTTATGTAAACAGCACCTTGTGAAATCACCTTTATTGTGCTTTCACAAACATAATAAACATTGCACAAATCTGAAACACAGAAATGCTTTATTTTGAAAAGAAAATAGAGCCATGTTCAGTGTCATTGGATTGATTTCAGTTAAAAAAATTTCAATCTTGAGATAATGGTATGGTATGGTATAGATAATTACTGCAACCACAGCATCTTAGGGCTTCTGTATGTTTGCAGTAGAGTACAGGTGAAAATTTATCAGGTTTTTGACTTTTATGAGGTTTGGCACGTTACTTTCGATATGAGATCTTGAACACATTTTAACTTTTAACCTATAGGTCACCGTATTGGCATGTAAGTTGATAATTTTCTTACATTTACATTTGCAATTACATTTTACATTTAATTGTCAATAAATATTCACTTTTCTGTAAACATATGGATGGCCTTGTAGTCTCCCTCAAGAGACAATAAGTCTCTTGAGGGATAATAAATAATAAATCATATCCATTACTTCATAATAAAACATAACACTCCATTTAAAGTGATGTTAATCTGAAAACTGTGTTTTACTGATTGCAGGTAGTGACTATTTTTTATCCAGATGTATCCCTTATACAATTATACATTTACTCCCACACTATAGATTACTCCAATGATCCAACTATAGAGATGATGTTGGGGGAATATTATTTGCATCATTGCAGCTTTGGCTCAGGTACTTGTTGTTTGGTTAGAATTACATAGGCTATGAGTCACGTTGTTAAAATAAGACTGCTTTACATAAATACATTTACATTACAGATTGCTTCACATTTACATTACGAATGTAAACCTGTTTGAGCTGCATCCAGAAGAGGAATATCTGATTTAGATTTTCGAAGTGTTATTAAAAAGCTCTCCAACATCCACAGAATCCAATGTGCATAATTAAAGTAGTTAAATGTCTTCTGTAAAGTGCACATTAATGGTTGTGTTTATCGGTTCAAAGTGTCTGTTGGTAACGTGCAGACAGGCCAACTAAGATGCAGTCATGCTAGTTTACAGTGGGACTAATTTACAAACATCTCATTTGCCTTTTTGATCATCATACTTTTTTCATATTCACGGCATCACTCGTAGTCATCATCTTACAATGCTGTGCAAGTCAAACACCTCTTGTTGTGTTGCTTTTGTCATTTTACTGATACATGTACACTTATTTTGTTACTGTGCTAGAGCAGCAAGACATTTACGATTAGCACAGGGGTGATGTAGATGATGCTTTTTTTGAGAAAATGTGTGTTTAAGTTTGAAATTTGCCTCCTGAAGGTCTGTATCAAATATAATATTTATTGAGGTTGATTCTGAAATGTTTTGTAAAAAGATGAGAATAAAGTTTGTGTTTTTCCCTTGACCTTTGTGACCTTTTTCAAGTTTTGTCTTCTTGTGATTTGGAAAAGCTATAAATCAGGCTGTTTTTTTTTTGTCTGATGACATTACAGACTATAATAGTATAGTTATTATAGTTATTATATTATAGCTAGTTGGATCCTACAGAGCCCTTCTGGTGACATTGGGCAAAAAATAAATAATACACGGACACAAGGTAGTTATGCTGTGATATATGAGCAGCATGTTACAATGAAAAAACAAACAAACTCAGGAAAGTGGCCAAGAATCGTATAGTAAACCACAGCCTGATGAACATGCTATAACCTAAACTCCAGTTTAGCTCACCATGTTTACTGAGTTACTTTAACAATTTAACACTATCTTTATGCTAATCAAAACAATTATTACCGCGTGGCCATGCATTAATTATCTCAAGGCCACACATTTTTTTATTTTTTGTTGCTGGAGGGGCTCCGTAGGGCCCCTATACACACACAGTATCTCTAGAATACAGAGATAGTAGCTGGGTTTCCATCTATATATAGCACACATTTTCTTTTATTTCTTGTAGGTTTTCTTTGTTTACAAATTAATAGCTCTTTATCTTTTGATTGAAGACCCATTATTGTTGTCAAAGGTAAGGGAGAGATCAAGAGCAATTCAAGAATTCTGGGCCATTTGGCTTTAAGAGAAATTTTGCAACAACTGAGCTCAATGGAAACGCCCAAGAAAACGTCCAAATAAACACAGATCTAATACGATAAGATATGATTCATTCTTATTCTGCTTTTCTCTTACTCCACCAAACACTGAGTCACGTTCAGCAACAGAAGTGTGCTCTTGTGTCTGTTATAGAAATCTTGAGGTTGTTAATTCAGAAATACCAGGGACATCGGGCCCCAGCAAGTGAGTGACCTTTTCAAACCCTAGATTACAAAAGAACAAAAGGAAAGAAACATGAGAAACAAACATGAACTAACATGAAACAAATAAAAACACTCAAAAGTATCAGGTCTTCAGTAATAATGTTTGTTGATGCTTAATCGATTAAGAAGAAACTTGTGCATTGGAATCTTGACGGAAAACTGTTTACGTTGCTTAGTTACACTTGTGATAAGGGTTTGCATTCAGGAACGGTTTGACCAAAGAGAAGACGGCTATAGCTGTCATATGGAAAACTCCTTCACAGTGTCTGAGCTGGACAACATACCCCGAATATTTTACAATATGATGCAATCAACTGCAACAGCCCTGCAAATAATACGAGATTTATGGAATTAATAATGTTCAGTTTTGTCTTGCAACTGTCAGTAAGATGTCGATTTAACTCTGGAAGTTTTTTGAGAAATGTGTCATGCAAGAAGATTTTACTTCTGCTCACAATAAAATAGATTGTAACAGACAACATGATGTAGTGAACTGTTAATATTCTAAATATAAGTAGTTTTCTATCTTTGACCTCACATACCATCACAAGAGTTTGTTTCTGCTTTTTTTTTATTCTCTTACTTGATAATACATTCAGACTTTATAGCAGCACTACTCATTCTAATGTGCCACCATATTTACTATTATGTGTTTTCCATTGCCATGACAGTTTCCTTCCAAATTACACCTGTCTATGTGAACAGTCATGTGATAGGTGTCTTCAGGGATTTTTAATATGGACTGAGATCAATCCTGAAAAGTCTTGTGTGGACAAAGGTCGATTTCAATTGAAAAACTCTCTTTGGGGTGAAATCGTAGTACTGGATGTAATTTCTTCTACTTTAAGTGTTAGTTCCGTCTGAAATAGTGATTAGTGTTAATTGGATGTAGGTACAATTTCCTGCAGGTCTGACATTTGGCTGGAACGTGTGTGCACAAGAGACCGAGCCACAGGGGAGGCGTTTCTCCACAAGCATGTTGGACATTACCATTGTCTCTGTTGGGAGGGAACAGGAGGTCACCTTGCATACAGCTCGACCATCAACCCACACTGACCCTTTAATGGCTGTTAAATATGCCCCCAGCTCTTGATTACACACTCCCACGGTCCCTGATTGCATTTAGTCAAGACTGAATAAGGAGAGATAATTCCTGTGCTAAACGATTGACAACCATGCCAGGAGTAGGAAGTTTCAGATTACTCCAATTATGTGAGGCAGCACATTGTGTTTTTACAACATTCAGCAACATCCTCATGTTCTCAAGCTGTAATCATCTTGCCCGATTGAGTTTTCCTCCTTCCTCTCACCGATACCAATGAGTGCACTCTGGAGTGAGGTGACTTCTGCCATGACACAGCCATGTTTTTTTTTTTACAGCCAAACAGTCCTCTTATATATGATTGTATGGAGGAATAGGCAAAGCATTAAGAGTATCCTAACTCACGTGCCACACCCCTGCAACGCTTACTGTGGTTGGAGGTGGGATTACATCTGTAGTCTGTTGAAGCCTGTTGAAAGGAGTCAGACTGAATCCTAGAATAAAGTGAGTTAAAATAGGCAAAAAGCTCTGCAGAGCTATAGTGCTGTGTATTAATTTCATGTAAGTGAGACCTTTCACATCGCACATAGCACTCCTTTCTACTCCTTGCAGCCTATTGTGCAATTGAATAAATACTGTTTGATGAATTTAACTTGGTTTGTTTTTTCTCCCTTTTTGCAAGCAAATTAAACAAAAATTCCAGTTTAAACCACTTATGAATATATTAGCAAGCAAGAATATTTTAATTCTGCAGAGTCTAGGTGTTTCACCTGCTTAAGATGTTGGTTTTATAATTCGGTGTCCTGGTAGTGATAGAGGGAATGTTTCCACATTTACCATACACAGTCCAACCATATACTAAGTTTTAGACTCAACTATAACTCCCTCTATGATAAAATAATTGCAACATAAAACAACAACTGTACAATTCAAATATAGCATATGGGACTGTGTGTATGGGGATCTGTTAGGACTGTATATACTGTATATCACCAGTCTGATGGCTGCAGGCAAATGGTTACAACTATAAATAATAGACAACATACTGTACCTGATGTGAAACTTTGATGAATAAAATAATAACTGGAAGAGCCTCAGTCGTCCTTGCTTGAATGTATGAGATTTAATCAGAGACATGTCTGATGTCAGACAAGTTATTGGTCCAGCATCTATACATGGATACAGTCAGACACCGAAGCACAGCTCAGCATAACATATATGTTAACAGAGCAGCTCAGATCATGCCACCTGGGAGGAAAGCATGAAGAACATCTCTGTCAGGTTTTTTTAAATTTAATATTTAGTTCACTGCGAGGAAGCCTCTAGTTTACAGGAACAGTGATCACATTCACACACTTACACAAGACCCATCTAATCATCACCTAAGGGCATGAAGCATGAGTTTGAAGGACCGTGAAGGACTTACAGGCCACTGGCACTGATTAACTTTCATGTCAATGCATAAATTAAAACATTCCTTAATGATGACAAATTTTCCGACAAAACTAAAAACTAATCATGAGGAATTATTTGAGAGCTTAATATATGCTATAATTAACTTTTGCTTTTTTGGATGTGTTCCATCCCTCTGGTACTTGATGTGGAGTAAAACAAACTCTCTGGTCTGCAGCTTAGTGAAATCAGACAGTCTAGTTAACATGTGTGAAACTCAAGGTGAGAGCTTGGAAGGAATTTTGCAATTTAATGAGAGATGGGGAAGTGAACATGTTTTCACATAATGGAGACAAGCTGGTCATTTCTTCTCTGTAATTATGAAAATATGTGACAGTCAATATGGACCCAAGTGTGCATTGTTTTCTCATACATTTATTTATTTTTTTATCAAATTATCATCAACAAACTAGTTAATTTTGACAATGAATGGCTTGGTTATTATGGACAGGTAATTATATGATAACAAGTAGATAAGTTTACATAGTCTTTACTACAGGAACTGTAAGGGTAACCATAATGCTGATGTAGCCCGGAAGGAAATTTTTATGTTGGATTAGAAACCATTACACTCATAGCCATCAGGTGCATATTTTTAAGACATTTGGTCCCCAGATAAACACTTGAAACCTCTGTATGCTCATATCAGTGCCAATTAAAATATAAGCCCTTGTAACTGTAGCCCTTTGAGGTCCGCACCAAGAAAAAAGCAATGGACAAATGTTTTTCTTAGCGTTTTTTACTCACTTAGGATAACAATAACAACAATCGACTGTTTTTCCAAAATAAAAATAAATAAAAAAATAAACATACTGCTCAAAGACACAGAGCCATCTAGAGGATCTTTTTAGCATAGCACAACTAAACCAAGTGGTAGCGATGGCTCATTCAGGTTGAGTTAAGCTCAATGCATTATTCAGTGAGATATGGTGACTCAAAGTGTGGTCTACCAAACGGTTACACAGAACCTTAATTAATTCCAGCCAAACTGTTCAGGGTGTTTAGAGAATTTTTTATGGAGTATTTCCCATACTTGTGTCTTTGGGGCAACGATCTTTGTTCCATCCTTTTCTCTTCTGTACTTTTACTCTCACTCTCCTCGGCTGTATAATAAATAAACACTAACTCACCATTAAAATTGCTATTCAAAAACAATAAAGATCCAATAAAATCCTGTAATGCTGACAGCGTGAAGATACAATGGGTTTGTGTGGTAGCAGTGCAGCACTTGGCACTGACTCATTCCCTCATTATGGGAAAGGGTTTAAAATGTTTTAGGTGTACTCAAACATTTGATAAGCTGTATATCAGTAAACTAAATTGGATATTATATTACTCTGTTCTTCTGAAAGGATGGAGAAGATAGTCTGTTATAGTCTTGCTTTTTTTTTTTCTTTTTGAAGCTGCTGCTCACAAACCTAATTTTCTATTTAGTAAATTCCTCATTTACTATTTGATAAATAGGCTATTGGTATTAGTTTTAATTATATGTTCATTACAGTACTAAGCAGTTATTGTTTGAGATTCATATACAATAAATGCAATAAATCAAGTCTATGTAACTATAAAGTTCCTTGGGGGCACTCAGACACTCAAAAAGTGGTCTGACTGAGAGTATATTTCGCACTTTATTTCCCAGCCTGAATAATTTCCCTTGTCCTCAGCATCCATTGTTCAATAACATTTTTGTCTTACCTCTGACCTGTTTTCACACTTAAACCCTCCAATAATGACACTGCCAGCAGCATCAGGAGCTGAAGGACTTCAAAGGTAGAGGTCAACTATATATTTAATACACAGTCTTAGATGAATTATTTGGGGTCATAGAAACCCAATTACACTGTGCCTTAATGTCAGAGGCATTTGTTCAGGTGTAATTGAACATAAAATCTGAATGAAGTGATGCAGTGTACTGTCACAAGGGCAAACAATGGGGGGAAATGATAATGACGCAAGCTGTATACAATTGTCTAATGTAAAATAAATGGATGCTCTATAGTAAATCATCCTTTGTTATCAAGAAACAAATAAAGAAATAGATATGGTGGCCAACAGGGGCAAACGAGCTGCAAATGGCAAAACACTGCAAACACAAAAGTGATGCAAAACCAAAAACACACAAACACATTAAACAAAACCAAAAAGCGCACAAAGAGGAGAGTAAAAATGTACATTTTAAACACGTGGCCATCATTAAGTTAGTTAAGTAGCTAATGTTAGTGTGTTTTAATTTAACTGAAACATAGTTTTATTTATATTAGACACTTAATGTTAGGTGGTCAGAGAAATGTGCTGAGAGCAGACTGAGTACAGGCCAGGGTGATGGCAAATAAATAAAAAAGGGAGAAAATGTGAAGAAAATTAAGTGAATATGCACCATTTCCTTCTTGCATTTGTTTTGGGATTTTGTGTGTGTGTGTTTTTTTGTTTGCAGTATGATTATTTTTGCGTTTGTTTTCTGGGTTTATAAGTCTTTTGCTTCATTTCTGTGATTGCAGTATTTTTCTCACTTTTCCTTGCATTTGTTTTATCTTCATGTGTTTGTGGTCTTGCACCATTCCGTGTTTGCAACGTTTTGCCGTTTGTGGCATGTTTCGGTCACCATAAACAGGGGTTAATGATGAATATGGAATTTTAACTGCTCCATAGCAACCACACATCTGGTTCACTGTGATGCAGGTAAAACACTGAATCACATGAAGCAGGTTTTTGAGGTAAATTGATGCACATGTGAGATATTGTAATAATTTCAACTGGATGCATGCATGGGTCGTGTATATTTTGTTGGTGTTTTAAGTCACTTTACAGCTTGTTTTCACCCAAAAGAGGCTGTGGACTTTAAGATGACAGGGAAGTGACATTTGACAGCTCTCATCACAGCTTCCATAATGCCTCTAGTATGTGCAGCACTACTGGTCCATGCACCACAATTGCAATAAGTAGCTCATAATTGAGACTTTAACTAAATAGCAAAACTCCTTCTAAACGTAGCAGTGCCTATGTAGTACTTGCAGAGGAAGTTGCTTGACACTACAGTTTTTGTTTTGTTTTTTCCTTTTTTAAATTATTAGAAATAGTCTGCAGGCCATTTAGTAACTGAAACTCCCGGTGCTCCTGATAGCCAGTCATGTCCTGGCCAAGGATATAGTATTTTTCTTTGTTCCTCACAGAAACAAAAGAAAAAGACAGGCACATTTCATTATGTGAAATGTGAAATGCTAATCCTTTATTAGTCCCACAGTGGGGAAATTCCCATAATTACAGTAGCAAAGTAGACAGCAAAAATACAAAGCTTATAAGTAATAAATATCAACAAGAATATGGACAATATAAGCAAGGAATATACTAAATAGGAATATAACAATTTGATATGCAGTGAAGTGACCTCAGTGCTGTCTTGGAGAGTGTAGTCTACCGGGAGCACTGCTTGTTCTAGAGTCTGACGGCTGTAGGAAGGAAGGATCTGCAATAGCCTTCCTTCTCTTCTACTTTGCTGATGGAGCTCTGTAATGCAGTCGAGGAGATGTTCTCAGTCATGGATGACAGCTTAGCCTTCATCCTCCTCTCACCTACCACCTCCACTGAGTCGAGGGGGCATCCCAGGACAGAGCTGGCCCTCTGGATTAGACTTTCAAGAGGGATTTTCTACTGTACTGTAATTATTCAGAGCTTTGGGGCAACAGAAGTCTGTCTATAGATTTTAGGGTGTGTATTTATGAAGTAATGATGTTGGGCCTTTGTGACAATGGATGAGATTCACTATTTGTCCTCTTTATATTTTATTTATGTTTGTGTAGTTTATCCATTATTCATCTCACACATCACAGCCTACCCTGTGTTTGGTTCGAGTTTGTATTATTTATTTCAGTAGAGATCATAAGTTTGAATAAAACAAACACACACAGGTAAGTTTAAATTATATGTGTTTATTGGTTTAATTTAGTTTATTTCTTAATTATCTTTTTTTCAAATTAGATGCTTTAAGTTTCCTTATATTCACCATGTGGCCCAGGGCCAAAAGGGTGAAATGTGTTTTACTTCTTGCTTTTATATCCTGGAGGACATCATCAATGACATCATTGGGTGATGCCAGCAGTGGGGAGATGGGGATTGTGTTGAGTTTGTTATGTGATTTGATATTTTGTGATGTATTTAATGACAGGTGTGATTGTGTTTCAAAAGATGGTGAAGATGTCCAGGATGTAATGAGTGAAAGTGACACTGAAAAAAAAAGAAAACTATTGATATTTATTTGTTTTTGTTTGTAGTGCGGTGAAGTCTCCCCTGCAGTGTGTGGTTGGGCCCAGGTGGATCCCTGTCTTAGGTTCCCAGCATGCAGGGAGTAGTCAAATCATTGGGTGTCACAGAGAAAGGATGTCAGATGTGCAGGAGTGTGCACCTTCATTTTTTTTTACTCAGGTTGTGTTTAGTTATCTTTTTTTTTTTTTCTTTTTTTTTGGCATAATGGGCATTTTGTTGAAAAAACAGATAAAGAAACAGATAAATCACTTTTTGACATTGAAATTAGATTCTGCCTCCTAACAACCTTCAGTCTGGTCAGGCCTACCACAGTCTTCAATGGGTACAAGTAATTATCTTTATAAGAAAACTCATATAATGTTTGTTTTAATTAAGTAGAATTAGTTGAAAAACCCATGCTGAATTTAAAAACAAATACATTTTTGGGGC
This sequence comes from Lepturacanthus savala, assembly GCA_030544235.1. Classification (NCBI taxonomy): domain Eukaryota; kingdom Metazoa; phylum Chordata; class Actinopteri; order Scombriformes; family Trichiuridae; genus Lepturacanthus; species Lepturacanthus savala. Next base: position 23,465,269 of record CM060470.1, read on the forward strand.
AACTGAAACCAAACAAACCATCTGGCTGCGCTAGGCTGGGTCTAGCAGGAAAATTATCAAATATATCAGAATAAAACTGCTATGGACTATATTTAGATACATAAAGCTAATAGAACACTTTGAATCCTGTTGAAATGTTTATAATTATGATCCCAACAATGGACCTCATTCATTAATATCTCTGCAAAACTATGTGCAAGCAAAACTAAGATGACTTTATGACATGTGAGCATCGGCCAATTTCCTTCTTACCACCACAAGTATTTGAGCTATATCAGAACCCACCAAATATCACCTGACACTACTTCAGTCATTGTAACTGTCTGACAAATTCCCATAGGTCCAGGGATAAGAGCTAATAATAACAAAAATTAAACTCCATACATCCTATAATAGCATTTGACCAAACATTCAGCCTCTAACAGTGTGTTAACACAGCAACCACTAAAGATTCTGCATATTCACATGCAGATATTGGTTTATAGAGGTCAGTATGTTAGTGAATCAGAAATATTCTAAATTGATCGCTATTAGTGATTAGCTTTCTGCCACATGCAATATCAGATAAGGGCATATATTTTCCTAGAGGTGAATCATGGACAGAATGCAGCAAAGTCGGAGGCCAGGAGAAGCAAACTTTTCCGGAATGTTTCCTCAGGAGGGAGGGTGGGGGATAAAGAAAAAGGGCTGCACTAACGGTGCAGGCGGTGAATGTTATGTCCCCTGAGATACAGACTGTGATTCAAGCAAAAAAAAAAAAAGAAAAAAGAAATGGTTTGACATTAAAGTTGAATAACAGACCAGGAGAAAAAGAAGGAAACAGGAGGAGGATGAGGACCACCTGTTCTGTCAGCACAAGATAAAAGACTCTGTAGTAATTGGACAAACATTCAAACTTCCAAAAAAATTAGGTTGGATGTAATGACATCCTGCAAAGTCTTTCACCAAAAAGGTCATTTATTTATTAATTGTAAGATGATATTTGCAATTACCTGTGGGAGGGATCATTACAGGCCAAGTCAATACGAACAATGTCCGTCCCTGCCTGGTATAGTTTCCTGCTAACTCACTGTCACGCAGTGTCTAACAGGGATACTTGAATAGAACAGAGCCATTAATGTTGTTAGTGCTTCATATTATCAGATTTAAATATGGTTAAAAAGTCAGAAAAACAAGCCATATTTGTTTCTTTCTTCTTCATCAAATCAACTGGTGAACCCTCAGACTTTGGATCCCGACCGCTACATTCATTCTAAGATATATTTGTTGTGTAATTTATAGTGTAAAAGATTCAGCATCATTTATATCACGCTAAAGATGAATGGTACAAGGGCTGATGATTAATCATGTTCTGCCATTTCACTTCCTGCCATGCATCAGTACAACCTATGTTTTACTACAAGTCATTGTGTCACACACAAACAGCTGTGGATGTATTGCGGCATCTAATCATACAGTACACTCCACCTCCCCCAACTACTGTACGGTTAGTACATAATGGTGATAAATGCTTCTAAAGTAAAAGCTCCACTCATCAGTTTGTTGACCCCCTTATCAAAAGAGATGAATTTACATTGTTAAAGGAAATACAAAGTGATACGCTCCGATGGGTAAGTAGGCGACAGGAGGCTGAATAGACTGGAGGCAGCTGACATGGGTAATTTGTCTATTGCAAAGCAATTGGAGATTCATTAAAGGGCAGGTGAACAGGAAAAAGAGTGGAACAGCCTCCTGTGGAAAACTGGAGCTTGGTTCTTGAATGGTCAAATGCCTGTTGAGTACATTCATTCAAACCAACTGACAAACACCAATCTACACCTCAGTTCTTCATCTTTCATGTCACAACCAGCCTGGTCATACATCAGTGGTCCATCTCCCCCACCTTTGGCAGAGTTGAATGAATTAGAGTTTGGAGCTGGTACAGTTTTACTTGTCACAGGGAATATTACAGGCAGGGGGCCAGTCTAATTTGTCCTGTGCTTAATGTAAATAGATGGTGGTCATTAGAAACACTTCACAAGAAGTGCAATAATGCCACGTTATTCAGTCTCCCACCAACTATTTAGGACCTCTGGGAATAATTGTACATCTAACTTGCTCTCAGTCTCAATGTACTCTGTTTGTCTGTCTTTATTTTGCTTGCATGCTTCAAGAATATACATCCAATCTAGTTTACATATGGTAGGGGTATTGCTGGGGACCCATTGCTGGGGCTTTATAACATAAAACTGTATTGGCCTGCTTTTTGACCATGTGTTGCAGAATCAAACTTCTGGTGGTTTCTGAGGATCCAGACACATTTATTCATCTTAGCCATAGCAATTTGTATCAATATAGATTTTCCATTTAGAATTGTGTCCAGATTTGTTTTTTTTATTACTCCTACAAATTTGCAGAACATCTCTTGGACGATGACAAATTTGCTGAAGTACCATCATCAATCTATATTTGAAAAAATCTCTGTACAATATGTATGTCATGCATTCATCTTGAGAACTGTCATCCAATCAAGTTCCCACTTAGCAGGTATGTTGCTGGGGACCAGAGGGAGTACAGGATGTTGTGGAAGTTTTTCCTGCTCCTGGTGAAGAATGAAATCAGACTTCTGCCGACTGACAAGGTTTTTTTTTCTTTGCAAAGAGGCCATTCAACACATGAAGAAAGACCCGAAACCTTTATCCATAAAAGAAGCCTACCCAGGATTCATCCAAAAGGTATTTTGATTTCCCTCAACATCCTCCAGTACTTTGTGTCTGGGAAGACGAAGAGTCTGGGTCTCACAAGTGGTCGAATGTACAGTAGTGTTCAAAATAATAGCAGTCCAATGTGACTAACCAGTTTAATCCAGGTCTTATTATATTTTGTTTTGCTACATGGCAAACAGTTTTGCTGTAGCTGAAGTAGATTCTCAGAAAACCAATAAGACCCAGCATTCATGATGTCACGCTCTTAATGCTGTAAAATTGGGCAATTAGTTGAAAGGGGTCTTTAAAGAAATAGTAGTGTGGCATTCAATCAGTGACGTCATTAATTTTGAGAAAAAATCAGGTATGAATCAGATGGTCCCTATTTAAGGTACCTGTACTTGTTGAATATGCATTCTCTTTGAAAGCCTGAGGAAAATGGTTCATTCAAGACTCTCACTTTACAGTACAAAGAGTTTAAATTGCCATTATAAGTGTCATGTAGAAAAAATCAGATGAGTATTACATTATATTATATCATATTATATTATCCTTGTGCCCTTCCCCCACCAACTTTCTCTTATTTGAGGAAGGTTGATGCAAGTTGCTGATGTAGAAAAACCACTGCATCTGTCTGGCAGTGAATACATGCTACTTCTATTGCTCCGGTTAACAGCTCTGCTCCAGATTCATGACCTTGGCTTTTGTCTCTCTGATTGTCACAGGACTCCCCGCTCTCTGACTCGCCATAACAAGTGTGTGATTTGGGAGAAAGAGCTTGCCAGTGAGCCCTATTATGACCCATCATCTGGACAAAGAATAAAATGTGTGTTTGTGTGTGTGAATGTGTGTGTGTGTGTGTGGTGAATGCCTGTGTGTGATTCCTCAAGCTCAGCAGATATATCTTCCGATATGCTTTTGTTGTCTCTGAGTCAAGCTTTTGTATTTGACTTACATATCTCCATGGTCATTCAGCCTAATTCAGCTCATGTAAGACTGTTGGAGTGATCAGTTGTTGTAGTAATTAGTACATATTGTGGTGTTTAAATGGGTTTATGCTGATTGAAATGATGCTGAATACCGCTCAGAACCAGTAAAGTGGGAATTTAAGTGATTTAACCACATGAACTCTGGATTGTTCTTGTTTGCCTCCCAGCATGATGGCTCCCAGTTTAGCTCACCACCACCAGTTTGTCAGTGTTATTTTTCATCTAAGCAGCACCTTACAGCGATAGCCCACCTAACTGCAAAATTCTGTCTTCCTGAATCATACAGATTTTAGCCTCTGTTATAGCACCACTGGTTTGCTATTTGACAGGTATTGAAAGTCAAAGCAGCTCCCCTGCAGACCACCTGAGTGCAGAGAGGCTGCTTCTCTGTCTATTAACTGTCTATAAGGCAGCCAATTTAACATGGCTTGAAGATCACACACATCTGGGCAAACTTCATTATACAAGCAGGGAAACTCATTTTACTGCATGCATGACAATCAGGACTCAGGTCCACTATAAAGAGGAGCTAGGTAAATTATAATATTCACACTCTCTTTTATCTAATCACTTGTTTTCTCAGTCACACAACATCACTCACTGAAAAACAAAATTGATATATATATATATATATATATATATATATATATATATATATATATATATATATATATATATATATATATATATATATATATATATACACTCACCGGCCACTTTATTAGGTACACCTGACCAACTGCACATTTATTCATATATTTTTTAGATTTAGATTTTTTTTTATTTGATCTCTGGGAGTAATAGCAGAGTAAGAATTTTATTGTATGGTGTAACAACTTGTGTTTTTACTGTGCATGTCACGATGAGTCTTTCCTAAAAGAGAAGGAAGCATCTTCCTACTGCCTCCCAGAGTCTAGAGGTCACTCACCTGGTACCGTCACAATTCGTTTCTGTCGCTGGGGCTGATTGATTCATTTCCCAAAGCTCACAAATATTTAGCAAAATACACATGAAATCTTCACAGAAGGGACGGTATCAGATCTCCTTTACTAGAGGGGATCCATGCACACAAATGCATGCTTGGAAAAATATATTCACGTCACAGAAGAGTCAACTCATATTACAGTCGCATAACTGTCTGCCAATGTCTGGCTAGATTATTGTAGATATGGGCATCAGTTGCACAAAACTGATTCTCTTGTGGACCATTTTTTTATCCGATTTTGTCTATATCTCACACCACACACACACACACACACACACACACACACACAATGTTGTTGTTGATGTTTAAACATTTTTTGTTTTGGTGGTGGGAAGCGTACTGTGGGTTTATCTGAGCTCTTTGGCAGAAAAAAAAAACTGCCTATTGTTGCTGAAAATGATGCTGTGCAAGCAGAACAAAACAAGAATGTTTTTGAGCAATGAGCTGAAAGATATTGGTGGATATATATATTACATATAGGATCGATCTATCTATCTATCTATCTATCATCTATCTATCTATCTATCTATCTATCTATCTATTTATCTATCTATCTATCTAGCATGTCTACATGCATTCCAGCCATTCCATTCCAGCGTCTATTTAATTCCAACATATGCACACCTCATTCTGCCTAAAGAGGTACCAGGAGTGGAATAAAGTCACCCAAGAACAATGGTAAAGACTGTGGAGAGCATGCCAAGACACATGAAAGCTGTGATAAAAAGTAAGGGTTATTGTACTAAATATTGATTTCTGAACTCTTCTTAAACGTAAACATTAGTATTATGCTATTTTAAACTGAATTTGATCTTGTTTCTTTGCATTGTTTGAGGTCTGAAAACATTGTATCTCTTTTGTTATTTTGACCATTTGTCATTTTCTGCAAATAAATGCTCTAAATGATAATAGTTTTATTTGGAATTTTGGGGAAAAGTTTTCAGACTTCTACCCTAACACATACCTATAAGTCGTAAAATCAGAAAAAAAAATATATGATAATTTTGTAGTGGTTTGTTATTTTTTTTTCCAGAGGTGTATAGATTCTCATATTGAATATATTGTATCCCGACCAGCTTCATGGTGACCCCCAAACCTAAAGCTTGGTGTTTGTTCAGACAGGCACAAGCATGATGTAATGCCACATGGCTCATTTCTGTCCAATCATTCATGTCAACAATCTATTCCATCCACTTAGTCCTTATAAACACGATGGTGCTCATTCGTTCTGCTTGGCCTAACATTCACGATGCTCCTGAACAGCAGTGCAATTCATCCTTGAATGAATCTGAATGTGCTTTCATATGTGTTAATTTTCTTCAGTCTTTGTGTATGTGAAGCTGTGCCGGCAGGGAGCGAGCTCAGGGTCAGTCTGTTCAGAGCAGCACAGCAGCAGCAGAGCCACCAATCAAAAACACATGTCTAGTTGAAATAAATGGTTAAACCTCTGTGGGGTTGAGGCTGTGGCAGCACCATGGAAGCCTGCACTCCTGTGTAGATAATAACATCTGGAACATGGGGCCCAGCTAACCTACATTTGAATCACATGGGGTAGAGAAAATTGAACTGAGAAAGGGGGTAAGCTCACTTTATTAACCCTCATATTTTCTGATGTTTTGTTTTTTCTTTACAGTTTTGTCAAGGTTAACCAGCAGTTTGACCCAATGCTGTGTTTTTCATGTCCTACGCTGTCGGTTTTTAGTTGTTACAACATATAATGAGCAACTGTGACATTTAGGCTTAGTGTTATCTGACAGACAAAATCCAATTAAAACTTCTGCAAAAGTTGCCTCTATGCTTCTATGCTATTTAAAACATCTTGTCATTTTTTGAGTTTCACTAATGAAAATCAATGCTGAATGCACACCTCCTGTGTCAAAATTTGTGTGTATATATATATATATATATATATATATATATATATATATATATATATATATATATAGATCACTTATATGTGTTTTGGCACAAGGAACATTTTTGTTTGATGCTATAAACTACTGACGAACCCCAAATTCTGAATAAAAATATTATGAATGAATTTGGGGCGACACGGTGGTGCAGGGGTTAGCGCTGTTGCCTCACAGCAAGAAGGTCACAGGTTCAAGACCTCCTTGGTCCGGGGTCTGGGACCTTTCTGTGTGGAGTTTGCATGTTCTCCCCGTGTCTGCGTGGGTTTTCACCGGGTACTCCTGCTTCCTTCCACAGTCCAAAAACATGCTGAGGTTAATTGGTGACTCTAAATTGCCCATAGGTGTGAGTGTGTGAGTGAATGGTGTGTGTGCCCCACGATTGGCTGGCGACCATCTGGGGTGTATCCCTGCCTCTCGCCGTAACGCGCTGGGATAGGCTCCAGCAGACCCCTGCGACCCTAATGAGGAATAAGCAGGTATAGAAAATGACTGACTGACTGAATGAATTTGTAGAAAATGACAAATGGTCTAAATAATAAAAAGACCATTCTAAATAATAAAAAAGACTCAAAGTCTGCAAAGAAACAAGATCTAATTCAACTTAAAACACCATAATATAGTAAGTTTAGACTTAAGAAGAGTTAAAAAGAGTCAACATTTGGTGCAATAACTTTAATCCCAGCTTTCATGCATCTTGGCATGCTCTCCACGAGTCTTTACCATTGTTTTTGGTTCAGGTTTGATCTTAAAGTACCTCTTTAGGCAGAATGAGGTGTGCATGTGTTGGAATTCAACAGACACTGGAATGACTGGAATACATGTAGAGATGCTGATTTCAGAAAAAAATGCAGTTATTTTTTTTTCCAGAGCTGTAATTATATTCCAGTCCTTATTGGTTCTAGTTGCAATTATTACTTTAATGCCATTATGTTTTTTATAACAAAAATCACATTCTCATGATCATATTATTTTATCAACTGCAAAATAAGACTACATTCACACTTATTGTTGATGATGATGCTGATGGTGGAGATGATGTTCTAGCCTGGTGAAGCACCGGTCCGAAGCATCACGTCTCTCTCGCTCTGACTAGAGATCAGCGTGCAGGAGGCGACTCAGCTGTGCATAACGCTGCAGGTCTGATGGCAGCTTTCCTCCTCCTCCTGCTCCCCCTCCTCTCCACACCAGGTCCCTTCCTCTCCTTTCAAAATGGTAACAATACATCTAAATCCGTTCCTAGATGGACCAACAAAACATTCCAGATGGGTCCTGGTGATGACCCAAGATCTTTTCTGTTATACTGACTTAGTGTCTTTTCAAAATTAAGCAGGTCTGTTCATGGTAAATAAAATAATATATATATATATATATATATATATATATATATATATATATATATATATATATATATATATATATATATATATATATATATATATATATATATATATATATATATACACACACACACAAATGCACAATGTACACATGAATAATATGCTGTATTGGATCATTTACATTTAGAATAATAGATAATTAGATAATCAACTTGATTATTTCTGCATTACAACTGTTTTTCAGCTTCAAGTGAATTAATATTAATATTAACTCAGTCCTTAATAAAATAGAACCATATACTGGTTCATATCTTGGCTCCAAAACAGGTGCAATGTATTTTAAATATATTTAATGCTTTTCTAAGGAAAAAACACGCAACCCCGGTCATTGCCGTTGGTTTGATAGAGGTCTTTTGCAAGATAATTAACTATTTTACTCTCTATGTTGGTAAGTTGATTATTCTGAGACATGTTGCTTTAAAGGTTTCTTTTTTGTTTGTTTTTTTCTTATCCAGAATCGATTTTCAGATCAATTGTTACTATTTAATGTTTCGGAATGGAGATAATTGGGCAAATATGAAACGGACAATCACACTGACAGTCAGACGGACTGAAAGAAAGACAGACAGGCAGAAAGAGAGACAGTCTAAAAGGGTTCTGGAGGAGGAGATCTGAGGCGCCAACAGACCCGCAGTCCACTTTACGCACAGCGGAGTCTCCTCCTGCGCGCTGTTCCGTCCTCAGAGCGAGAGAGAGACGTGATGAGTCGGACCAGTTCTTCACCAGGCTGGAACATCAGCATCATTATCATCACTATCATCATCACCACCGCCACCACCATCATCATCAACAAGTGTGACTGTAGTGTTTTGAGAAGAAGACATAAAAACGGACAGGTGGTGATTTGATCCATTTGTCCCGGGGATCTGATAACTACTTTCTCCTGCCGCTAAGGAACTTTTAGCGTTTGATTCTTGAATTTTTTCCCGGTGCTGAAGTAGCTGGGAAAAAAATCCTCCTGAGAGAGAACTAGGCTTCATTGATGCTACAGTTAGAGCAGCTGCGACAATATTTCCGTTTTTGGCACAAGATCTTTTCTGTAGCTGGAGCTGGACGAAAAAGTATCAATTCATTCATTTTAAGATGGAACTCTGCGGTAAGTCACTCACTTCTACAAGTTTTGAATTAATCAGTATATGTGAAGATGTTTTTTTTATTTACTTTAATTTATTATTTTTTTTATTTTGTATTTTTTACCAGAACCATATTAATATCCGCAATATTAAGCTACAAAATGCTGACATTACGCGGCACGTCTTACAGAACCAGCAACAATTTCTACTCCAGTTTAGGTTATTTTCATGAATTACGGATAGATACAATAGATATTTACTTTGCTCAAGTATATGACAGCCCCTATATCCCTGCAAAACACTAAAACATATGTTGATGGTCCAAAGACTTAATTTAATTTTAATGACAGATACAAAAATATGCTGGAAACAACAGCTCAGAGAAACACAATAGCCTATATATGTATATTCCTAATCTTTGAGTCAATGACATAGTGGTGCTGTAGTAACATGACTGCAGGGTGTTTCAGCCCCTTGTGAATGTGTGTGTACAGTAGGTGCCACGTCGTGTCCACACCTCCTGCTGAGCTCAGACGGATGTGAACGTGAGAGGCTTATTTAAGACCACCAGAGGGTGCGCAGCCAGTCCTTCAGTGATGATCCTTCAGATGGAGCAGGCTTAGTCCACAGCTGGGGTGTTATTGTCATGGATATGTGAAAGATCAGGAAAGGGTACACTACTCTTGTGGAAGAAGTAAAAGTTGAAATACCAATATTTTACAAAAGTATTAGCACCAAAATGTACTGAATACATAAAGTAAAAGTTCTCATTATGCAGTATGACCCATTTCAGAATCAAATTGGACTTTAATTCTTGATCTGATAATGTACTTATTGCTTTAATGTTGCAGCTGTTAAAGGTGGAGATAATTGTAATATTTTCTATATACTGCTGGGAAGCATAACCAAAAAAAATAGATCATAATGTACAGTTGATTTATAATTTGCATTAATAATGTAAATCTGCAAAGTAATTAATATCGAAAGATGTAAAATACATATATGGAACAGAAATTACAATATTTCTCTGAAATGTACCGGTATGGATGTATAAAGAATCATCAAATAGAAATACTCAAGTAAAGTAAAATTACCTCAAAATGTACTTAGATTACTTTTCATTTCTGGGAATTGCGCACCTACAAAAATCATTTTTCTTTTTTATTTGACTCAGGACGATGAGTAAAGGTGTTTATTGTCCTTCTTAGTTCAGCTATCAAAAAATGTGATTATACAGCCTCAGTCAAAAGTTTGGACACATTTTTTCTCATTGAGGCGAATACATATATGTATCACAGTGTTCCAGCATCAGAATATAAGGACAAGTAGCATTTATATTAGACAATGCAGAATACAATTATGTTCGTCCTAATTGAATGAGAGAATATCAGCAATGACTCATGAGCTTTTATGAAATTTGCTAAAGTGCAATGGATTTCTCTCAATAATCACATTATACATCTTCTAAACATTTACTCAGCAAAATTCAGAAAATGAAGGTAATTGCCCGTGGACTCAGAATGATTTGTCTTAGCACAGCTCTCTGCTTGGATATGTTTTGATTACTAATATGCGAGTGTTGCCAGCACTCGTTGCGTTTCAGAATTAATTCGGAATTCATATTTTTTGCTGAAAACTAACTTTATGTTGTGTTTATTTCAGTGCCCAGCACGAATTTTTGATGCCAGAAGCTTTCCCCATAATAACACTAAGAAATGACAGTTTCCTGCTGGAATAATCTCAGTGAGCTCAATTTTTGGAACAGCTCTTTTGAAATCTGTTTTAAAGGACTGTAGGAAACTGTATCAAATCAATTCTGAGGGATTATCTCAAGTCGAGACTCAGGCTTGAGAGAACTTTTGTCATTTTGACGGTGGGTGATGCTTTATTTGACACTGTTTGATTTCAAAACCAGATGTGCTTTTGCCTACAGGACTAGGAGGTCACTGCTAAATATGCAGGACTTAGTGGGGCCTGCTATTCCCAGAAAATCCCCCGTGTTTGATGGCGTTGCCCTCTTATGGGGAGCCTTCTTTGGAATATTTCTCACACCGGTGATGGCTTGTCCCACAAGTTGTCACTGTATAGAAAAGAGTGGCATGACCGTGGTCCAGTGCATGTCTCGCAATTTGGAGAAGATCCCTTCAGATCTTCCGAGAGATACCGTCATCCTTCTTCTGGCATCCAACCACATCACCCACATCCCCAACCACGCCTTCAAAGAACTCAACTACCTGCAGGAGCTGGACCTGTCGAACAATGACATTGAGACCGTGGATGTCGGAGCGTTTCAAGGTGTTTCTGACAGCCTCCTCGTTCTGGATCTATCGAACAATCGCATCCAAAGTGTCCCCAAAGAGGCGTTCGCCCGCCTCCGAGCGAAAATCAGCCTCTCGAACAACCCGTGGCACTGTGAGTGCACGCTGCAGGAGGTCCTGCGGGAGCTGCGGCTGGACCCGGAGACGGTGAACGAGGTGATCTGCCACACGGCCGTGCAGGAGGAGTATGCAGGAAAACCGGTCATCCAGGTGCTGGACTCAGGAATCAACTTCTGCAACTTTCACCACAAGACCACCGACATAGCCATGTTCGTCACCATGTTCGGGTGGTTCACCATGGTGATCGCATACGTCATCTACTACGTGAGACACAATCAGGAGGACGCCAGGAGGCACCTGGAGTACCTTAAGTCACTGCCCAGCAGCTCCCAGATCAGCAAGGACTTTGACACCATCAGCACTGTTCTCTAGCACGGTGGTTCTAAAGCCTTTTTCACGTCAAGGACCCTTGAACTCACAAAAACTGGACCACGGATCATGTCTGATAAGATGTATGAATATGCCAGTAAATGCCTGTATTTATGAATTTTTGCATTTAATTTAATTAATGAATTACATTTATTTATCTGGTTATGATTTTCCCATTGCACATAAATGCCCATTTTTTCTTGTTTTTATTTATTAATACATAATGGTTAAATGTATATTTATTTATGTATTCACCCCCTCCATTTGTTTCCCTTTACCTTTGCATTTCCTTTTTGCATTTCCACCTCAATATTTAAAATGGAAAATAAACTTTGAAATTAAATAAAGTCATGTGCAAGGGGGAAATAATGGAAATAAATATGGTAATGGGAATGAAATGTATTTAATTTAATTTTGACTTATAGGAGTTTTCAATACCCCATACAAATCCCATGCAAAGGAAATTCTTATAATATAAAATAAATGATTCCCCTTTATTCTGGGGACCCCCTTGCACCCCCCAAAGACCCCTGAGGGTTCCTGGACTCCACTTTGAGACCCATTGATTTAGCATACTGCTCTGGGCTCAGCAGTTGTGGTATGTGAGCAACTGTCACTATGTATGGGAGTAAATGTGTAGTTGTACATGGGGCTGTAACTTATCGATTGATTAGTTGATTAGTCGTTTGGTGTTTAAAATGTCAGAAAGTGGGGGAAAATGTTAACTTTTGCCTCCAAAAGCCCAAATTGCAAAACAATGTTGACAAATAAGAATGTCTTATTTTGTCCTGACAGTCTACAATCCAAAGATATTTATTGTACTATGATAGAGGATGAAAGAAACAAACAAAAATATTCACATGAAAGAAGATGGAACCAGGTAAGTTTTGTACTCTTCCTAAAAAGGTTAATTGATTATCAGAATAGTAAATGATGAATTTTCTGTCGAACAACTAATCAATTTATAGTTGCAGTACAAAATATACATAATGACTCAAAAGCTGTTCCAACACAAAATCATCTGTGTTTTAACACATTATTTGAGATCTTTCAGTGATCATATAATATAATACATTGTTTATGTTTACAACCTTGGCCTCATTACTCATGCATATTGTTTTCTCTGAAACATCTGTTGTACTTTGATCACATATGAGCAAATCAAGCTCTACAGCCTGATGGGGCAACAGCGATAGCACAAAATAAGAAACATTAACCGATGATCGATCCACTCTGGAGAGACGTATTGTTCCTTCTCTGCTGTCAATCCACAGTGTGATTGAATCTGGACTGAGATGAATGAGGATGACGAGTGTGTCTCACACTTTCTCTGCATCGATTGATTTATGTTGGTTGTGTGCCACACTGCCAAAGTGAAGGCTGTTTTATAGACTCCAGCAGGAAAAGGTGCTTATTAATGCAGCTTTAAATGCTAATAATATTCTGAGCGTTCGCATTTATGTATGAATGTATTTATGTTGAATGTTAACAGTCAAATATGTGAACATCATGTAATTTCTTTTATTTGTGAACAGTAGCAAACAGATGAACCAACACATCAAAGCCATTACTACTATTGATTTGTAGCATAACTGTTTGGACACAAGCTCAACATGTGTATATATATATATATATATATATATATATATATATATATATATATATATATATATATATATATATATATATATCATTGTTTTCATGATTTGCAGGTCAGGAGATTGTGTCCAAGTGCCTACTCTCTGGGATTCTGCACCGTAGCACTGTGCACTAGATTGCCTACTAGAACTGCTCCTTGTCTACTCTCACCATTGCAGAACTTGGAGTTTAAGGTGTCCAGTGTTGGGCTGCAGGGACCCTTTTTCATAAAGGTGTTAAAGCCAATTAATGGGTGGGTTTTTTCCAAAAGGAACAAGAACAAGTGCCAGAAGACACTAATGGAAACAAGTTTTAAAATAATATTAAGTGCACAATATGTAATTTTCTGCCTCTAGGGGTTTCTCAATCTCAACAATGTCAAAAGATGGAGTCGATGATCAGGTGGGAACATGGGAAATGCTACTAACATTCAGGAGATTTTATTCTCAGAAGTGTCTTTCATCAAAACTAACAGTACCAGTGAATAAAATTTAAAAAAAAAAAACAGTTTGCAGGATGCTGTTCAGCGGTGTCAAACATCCAGATGTGATGCAAGCTAAGCTGCTGTTAAAGTTATCTTGCGTCTCTAATAACTTAAGATTTAGATGCTTTTTTTTTTTTTTTTTTTAGAAGTTTTGTACTGGGAGCTGGTTCAGACGTCTCTGTCTTGCTGAAGTGAGCAGTGTGATACCGAAGCTAACACTAAGGTTTACTCTGCTTGTTGCTCTGATAACTTAAGATCCAGACGTCAGATGAACAAACTCCTTCACCTTATTAAAGATAGTTCACAAACTACCAAGATGTACAATAGTGTATCACAAAAATGTGGCTTAAGACTGGATTAAAAAGTCTATTCATGACAATCAAAACACTGTTGCATGCGCAAAGGGGATATTGACAGGTATGGAGAGATTGGACCACTGGATACACAACTTTACACATTTCACATAGGTTTAATCATTTTTTAGACATTTTAATCTGGAAAAATTACATATTGTGCCTTTAAATGCTGTTCTGTGATTGACTACTTAGTGTACCTGTCATCGAGTGGTGAGTCCCACTCATCTATTACTACTTGTTGTTCAAACAGGTTAAAATAAACACGTGTTTTTATCCAACTAATACTTGACATACTGTAGGTCAAGAATTGTTTTTTATTTTGCATACTGTATTTGCATCAATTTTATACAATTGTAGGTTTCTTTGTTACACAAGTGTCAATCTGTCTGTGCAGTTTTGACTTGTTATATAAAAATGTTTGTGCCGGCCAATGTGTATCCAAATTTTACAACCTGGAGGAATGCACATGCCTTCTCTGTAGTTTTTTGTAAAATATGTCTTTAGCTCAAAACCCGTCATGTGTTTGGTTGTCTTGAACAACTTCAATGTAAATGGTCGATGTGCGTAGAAGAATTAGTCTGTGAGCTGTGTATGTGTCTGTGATGGAAATTAAAGGGCTCCAGTCATTTTGTTTGTGATAACCATATGGATTTTCTATATGTTTTAGTAATTTCTGTGAGTTACATTTGTTTTCCAGATTTCAATGGACACTTTACCAGCATTTGAAAATAAAATTTCTTTTCCGAGACAGCACAGTCTGCTCATTTTTGTTTTGACACCACAGAAACTAATTTAGCCTCAGAAAATAGGGCCGATGACGTTTTGTGAAAGCAGCTATTTTCACTCCCTGTTGATTTGAAATGCCTCTGACAGAACTCTTCCTATAAAAACAAAGGAACAAAAACACTAATAGAATGTGAGAGAGGCATGGAACACAAAAACAGACTATTTTTTTATGAATCATCAGCCTCACTTATCAGTCAAAGATTCTGGTTCATTTCTTTGTTGTGAGGACGTTTCATGGTGGAACAGAGTTCCTGGTATTACCATGAGAAATGATGGCTTTTTAATCTTCACAGTGCAGTGTCCACAAAAGCTGCTTCTCTTCTGACTTAAACAAGCTTATCCAGCCAGCAATTTGAAACCACTGTGCCAAGATCAATAAAAGACTCATTACTAAGATTCACTTTTGTCTGCTTCATCACTTTTAAAGGCCATTGTCACTAAAATTCTTTGACATTCTGTCCCCTTTTTATTGTGTT
Source organism: Lepturacanthus savala (assembly GCA_030544235.1). NCBI lineage: Eukaryota > Metazoa > Chordata > Actinopteri > Scombriformes > Trichiuridae > Lepturacanthus > Lepturacanthus savala. The sequence goes on from CM060470.1 coordinate 23,480,797, forward strand.
TCCTAAAACTGCAGCTCCTTTATTGCAGTAGCAGCAAAGCAGCAATACTACTACTAGTAGTAGTAGTAGTAGTAGTAGTGGGAGGAGGAGGAGGAGTAGCTATCAATGTGGAGCGATTATTAGATACCTTGTGTAGATTGGTAGTAAAAGTACTGCATCATATTATATAAAAGTACCCCACGTTTATTTAATTTACTTTATATAAATCGGCAGTGTTAATACAACACTTTAAGAGTTAATTAGTTAATTAGTTAACACTAGTAGTGTTAAAATTAACCTTTATTAGAGATTAGATTTGATACAACTTCATTGATCCCTTTGGGAGGTTCCTCAGGGAAATTGAAGCTCCAACGCTTCACTACAGCACTGTTATAAACTTAAGACATATAAACAGAAGAGCAATATGCAAAAAAAAAATGATAATAATGATAAATAATAAATGACCTATTCTGTGTATGTTATAATATTCATTATTATGAATGATATAAATATCTAAATATAAATATATTAAGAGTATAAGTATAATAAATATATGCCATGAGTTAAGATATTGAATACAAGGATAATATATAATATACATAAATATATATAAAAATACTATATGCAAAGATAGGTTTATAGATACATATACATGTATACACACACATACATACATCCAATAATAAAATAATAATATAGTATATACATGTAATATACATACAAGTATACGTATATATACACATACATACAATATATACAAGTGCATGTGTGCCTGTTTTTTCTATGAATTATTCATCTGAAAAAAACAAAAAACAAAACAAAAACTAAATTTATTACATACATGTACCTCAAAATTGTATTTAACTACAGTATTTGTGTAAATCTGTTTTGTTACATTTCATCGCTGTCTATAAGTACATTCTCTATGTGTGTGTGTGTGTGTGTGTGTGTGTGTGTGTATGTTTGTGCACTGGAGGCTCACAATTTCCATATCACACTTGTTTAAATTGCAGACTACCCCCTCTGAACCAGTTGTGATGTCATGAATCACTTGAATGTGGCCTTGAGCTGCTGGCCTTAACCACAGATTATTAAGGTGCTCCAGAGGTCTGATGAGCTCATTCTCTCTAACTCCAGACTCTATTGATGGGAGGTGAACTCTGATCTCCTGCTTCTTTCTGGCCTCCACTGTCTCCCTGATTATGTCGTTGTCATCGAGGGTTTAATTGTTTGTTATCTTCTGGTGATTAAGATGTAGAATGACACACTCAGCTGGATTGTGACCCGTGTGTTCAGCTCGCTGTGTTTGTTCATCCTGTCTGTTCGCCCTTTGCACCATCTGCTCATTGGAATTTCATTAACATTCTGATTGCACAGAAAGTAGATGTCATTTCCTTCTTGCTCCTTTACTTGACTTAGTACAGTGTAAGTTTTCAAAGTTACTCATGGAGATAAATTTACATTATGCAATCCATGATGAGTGAAATTCACCTGTTGCCAGTGTTGGAAGTAACAGGTTACAAAACTAATAAATGACTGTAACAGTGAAAAAAATGGTAATATTTTACCCAGTTCAAATTTCAGTAATGTGCATTACAATGTGTTTTAACATGGATTAAAGTGGTGTTTTTTTTTTTTTTTTTTTTTAATACAAATTTGCTAAAATCACTGCACGATCAGCAGCAGTAAAATGTCAGTGCAAAAAACGTTTCACTTTCTTTTCCTTTTGGCTCATCAGACCTGCAGAAATGTTGGATAGCACATTCTCCAGATGGGCACATGCTCATTACTTTACGTTTGTGAAACATAAAGATTTGAAGAAGATCAAAGTCAAATGCACTTTGTGTGCTACACCTAAAGAACTGTCCACTTCCTGAAATAGCACCAGTAATTTAACATTTACAGAGGCTATAGTATGACAGCATGAGACTGATTATAAAACCACAAAACAGAAAAAAAATAATATTGTCCTGGTCTGAGATTCTTCAGCCTCAAGAGGTTAGGAGACGTGTTGGAGTGTGTTGTTGAAGACATGAAAACCACTTTCAACAGTAGAATCACCAGCTTTTTGAAAACTTGTCAGGATGATCCCTGTTATGAGTAGCAGCAATAATGACAAAGGTGAGATATATTTATCGCTGTATCCATATTTCCAGTTGTTTTGATGAGAATAGCTTAAACGTGATGCGATAGTAGTGTAATGCCTTAAATTATAAATACAATAATATCAAAATGTAACAAATCACATTGTTACATAACAGTAACAAGTAATAACGCATTACAGTTTTGAAGTAACTTGTCCAACACTACCAGTTGCTAGCAATTTAATTGGAGACTAATCTCTATAAATATCTGCATGTTAATATGCAGAATCTGTAGTGAGACACAATTATTTTGTAACAGTTATTTTGAAACAGTTCCAGAGTCGCCTGCAGTCCATGTACTATCTATCTGACCAATCACATTTAAACTGTGGTTGCTATGTTTGCATGCAAGCAACAAGTTCATGTGGAGAGTTGTACAGTTGTACAGTTGTACAATGGTCAAATATTATCTCGGGACTTTCAGTCTATTTAGTGCAATAGCATCTGTGCATCTGTTGCATCAAACCTGCTTCATATGATTTGGTCTCAAAATCTGACTCATTTTATTTAAAAGTCAAATTCAGTTGCTCAGTATTGTGCTACGCTGATACAAAAAACAAATGTGATTTATTCAGCCTCACGCGGAGCACAATAAAAATGTTTTGCCACGCTGATACCAAATAAAATGTGTGATTTATTTAGCCTCAGCAGCCATAAATGTTGTGTCTTGCACTAATTCTTCAGGTGGAATTGACTATCAGAAAGAATCAATAATAATTGGAAATCATTATGTATTCATTAAAATTAGATAATTAATTAATATTAAGTTCTAGAATTACAGGGCACCACCTCTCGGTTGAGAGATAGTCAATTCTCTGATTCAGTCTCATGAATTGTAATAAACTATTCATTTGAATGTCTGATTAACAATTAACTTCATTATAGAAACCAGGATCATCATATTAATAGCTCTTAATAGTTGAAGGATTCAGAGTTATAAAGTAGAGGCAAAATTCATTATTGGACAATATTAAAGAGGCAGCATGTATTACTCAAAATCATTTATTCACAAAAATACAAAAGTAAAAACACAATAAACAATCTAAATTAAATGGGTCTATGTACATGTGAATGTGCGTGGATGGATGCTGTGTGTATGTATGTGCGTGTCTGTGGGGGGGGGACTACAAAGATGGCTGCCGTGGTGGCTGTTCTATGTAGTCCAGGCCATGTGGGACTCTGTCTGCTGAGAACAAAGGGAAAATGGCTGACCATGCTAATGTGTGTGTGTGTGTGTCTGTGTGTGTGTGTGTGTGTGTGTGTGTGTGTGTGTGTGTGTGTGTGTGTGTGTGTGTGTGTGTGTGTAGGCTTAATGACACTTTGTGTATGTTTCAAGGTATCATGTTAAAGAATGGTTTGTATCATGCAGGTTGGGACACCAACATCAAACTAAACCTTCTTACAAACCTAAAACACAGTGAACTGTAGCCTATGATCTCATCACATGAACAAAGTTCAACAGTCTTGCTTAACCGTGTTTGTTAATGTTCTGTTCTGCCCAAGTCATGTTACCAGTGGAAAGGAAGAGAAGGGTTGCTCTCTGGTTCTGCTTCCTTGAGTAGCTGCAGATGTTGCAGCTGTGGTGTTCGTTGAGGAGTAGATCCGTCGTGTGGGTTGTGTTGCTCTTTGTTAATCCTTGGCTCTGGTTGTAGAACCAGGCCTGAGTTTCTGTAGTGCTGCTGGCTGGACGTCGTTGAGTCCTTGGTCATTTGCAGGTCCGTGAGACACTGAAAGCAGCTGGATAATCCCTTTTAGAGCAGAGAAGCTGCTGAAGACTTCAGTCCTGCAGCTTCTCCTGCTACAGAGCGGTGCTCTGCTGATGAGCAGGAGCCCAGGAAAGAGTGTGGAGTTGGTGTTGGAGAAGAGTCTTGAAGAGAGTCTAAGAGTTAGAGAGCGAGAGAGGGAGTGGGGCAAAAGGCCGGTGCCTTTATGCCTCTGGTGACATCCCCTGAAGGTGTGAGACAGGGTTTACTGTCAGGAGAAGGGTCACAAGATCCAGGCTCAGCCAGGCAGCTGGCTGAAGATGTGTATCACCTTTGTGGGCACAACACTCAGTCATGGTCAACATGCTGCTATAGTGTCCTTCCACCGCTGCTCTGTGAACAGCGTATAGACATAATGCATCAGAGCACGGTGAGTATCAGCAGCAGACAGGAGAGCTCTCCAGACATTCAGGCTGTAAAAACACAGCCTGGAAAATAATTGGATTCCCTCTCCCCCTACTGGAAGACACCTTCAGATCATGCTGCCTCTGTAGAGCCGGCAGCTCTTGAAGGAGGCAATCACCCCTGACAACATCTCTTCTCTCTGCTGCCATCTGGAAGGAGCCACAGAGCTTTAAAAGCCCACACTTTCAGACTCAATAAACAGCTTTTACCCATGAGTCGTCACTGAACGCTGACCACCCACCTACCTGCTCCTCCCCCAACACCAGCATAACACTCTACACCACAGGACGAACAGCTGGAACACCATTTACATGCAATGAGTAAAAGTGCAACAAGAACTGTAAATATCTATAATGTGCAACAGTCTTTTATAAGGTGCAATAGCAATATAGTAAAATGTACAATAGAAGCTTCTGATATGTTACTTGACTTTGGGTGATTCAATCTGATAATTAGAATTTGGGTGATGTGGAAAGTGAGTCCTATCTTCTTTGAATTGTACAAATTATAGTGATTTTAGATTATCAAATCATCATGAATCATATGATTAACGATCCATCTTAGTAGCTGCACAGCAAATGTCTTTGTACGTCAATGTTCAATGACAATAAACTTTCAATTCTATCCAAATAGGAACGAAAAGGCAAAAAGATAATTGTCACCAGTATTTTTCTGATCCTATCGAATAATTTACAATGTCATTAGATGTTCCTTTCCTATTATTGTCTTCAAAATTTCACATATATATATATATATTTGTTTGGAAATCTTTGCTTTATGTTTTCCGCATTAGAACTCTGGCTTCAAATGACAAAAACACTTGTAGAGAGTTGGATCATCTTGAAACAGCCTAGCTGAAACCCTGATCATACATTTGAAGAGTTTGTGCTGAGTGGAACAGGGGAACATGTGGCAGGGAGGCTGTCTAGGAAGGACACAGTTTGAATCCTTGATGTTTTGATCATGTTTAGATGAGTTAGTGTCCTTGAGAAAAATCAGCCACAAGCCAAAATCAGTTCAGCTCAGTTCAGACAACTCTATTTGTATAAATAAGATGGATCATTTCAGGCTGCTATCGCCAGTGTTGGGCAAGTTATTCTAAAACTGTATTGCATTATTTATTACTTGTTACTGTCATGTCAAAGTAATGAATTAAAGTATTATGTTACTGTATGCTAATGTAAGGCATTACACAACTATTGCACTATTTGACTCAGTATCATGTTATAACGTGATATGTATCATGTTATTTTGTGATATGAAATTATCACGTTATTTCATGATGTGGTATTTTCATTATAACATGAAATTATCATGTCATAATGTGAAAATATCACGTTATAAAGTGATGTGAAATTATCACATTATAACATGATGTCAAATTATCACATTAACAAGGTCAACGTCTCGTCAACGATATAATAAACTATCATATTATTTCATGATACACAACTATCACGTTATTCAGAGCTATGCAACAATCACGTTATTTCATGATAAGCTTTTACCATGTTATTTCATGATATGTGGCAGCTCTGAGCTGCCGTCTACCAGCACGTTTTCCTTTTACTTCACGTCATTGAGAATCATGGCTGAAAATGTGGATTCTCCACTCTCGAAATTTCTTAAATATCGGGGTGTTCCAGAGGACTGTCTCCTTCGAATGGAGCAAGATCATGTACGTGTATTTTACTGTTTAGCTATGTCCTCAAATTGAAGTTTTCCGTAGAACCGCTGTGCTGAATTTGGCTACTAAAGCTGCTGTAGTGCAGTGCGCAGCTCTGCTAAAATTCGGTAAATATGTGGCCTTATGTCAGCTATAAACTCTGACACATGTCTGTATTTTTCAATTTTTGTGCATTAAGACCAATGTTGTTGACAGCATGCAGTCTTAAAACCGCAATGGTAAGCTAATTAGTAAGGGGGTGTAGCATAGTGCTAGCTACTTGGCTTCTCCAGTAGCCTAAAGGAGAGAGTCTGTGCCCAAGCGCCGTCCTGTTCTGGACCCTACAGTTAGCACCGGGAACTTCGGGAAAACGCTCCCTCTTAAGTCTCAAAACGGCAATTTGAAATGCCCACAGTTGTTTATTCACATTCACAAGGCAACTATTTTTGTATTAAAGGTTTTCTTATATATGATGATTAAATATCCAATCCAATTTAAAATAGGCTATATGGTAAAATAGCCAATACAGAAACAGGCTAAACTTAAAAAAAAGCAAAAGTAATGATTCACACTCTCTACTGATGCTTATATACCCCTACATCACATAATCAAAATCTACCTTCATCAATTAGGTAAAACACACTTTTTTCAAGGTGATAAGTAGCAGATTTCCAATGCATCTTTTTGACCTTGGAAAAAGTGTGCTCCATTAAATTGATGAAAGTAGATCTTTAATGTGATAGAATGGGATCAATAAAAGGAACCATTACTATTGCAATTTGTTCTATATTGTTTGGTCTTATTCAAGCTATAGATTGACTGGACCATTAGTGATTTGAGTTTAATAATCTCATTTTAAGCTATATGGGCTCCTGAGACCCAGCCCATTCATTTATGTCCTTTACAATGGACAGAGTTATGGAGTTACCTTATCAAGCCCTATAGCATTATGTAGAGGGCATCCTGGGCTTTCCAGTGATGTGTCATGTTATGGAATTGTATGCTGGGAACTATATTTTTTTTCTCTATCAAGATGGCCGCCATACCAACATGCACATTTTATGGAAAGAGGAAAGGTAAGCCAAATATTCTTTATCTATTGCTGTTTTTACCATGATAATTATATATATTCTTGTTCATTAACATATCAATAACAATATTTTTGCATTTGAAAACAGTTTCATTATTTATGTTTTGAAATAACATTTAATGAATGTCAACTATAGTGGACACCAGGACCATTTTAATGTATTTAATGACTGAACATTGTTGTAGGAGAAAGAAGTAAAGCAGAGAGGATTTTATACAAGATAATAGAGGGAGATTCAGATTTGGAGCTTTCAAATGAGGAAAAGGATGAAGATGATGAGTGCCGTATTTTCCGGACTATAAGTCGCGTTTTTTTACATAGTTTGGCCGGGGATGCGACTTATACTCTGGAGCAACTTATGTGTGAAATTATTAATACATTATTACTGGTATATCATTTCACATGTTATTTTTACACTGAACCGCAAGATGGGGCTCTATGCTTGTGTTGATAATTTCAACATTGGTGGTAATTTTTAAAAACAACTAAGAATGGCTTAACAAAAACGGCACTGAAAGGAAAATCATATTCTGCAGATTACAAGCTGCAAGTAGTAAAATATGATGCCTGACGTCAGCGACGTAGAAGAGGAAGTGCCGCGTCTTCTATCTCCGGAGTTAGAGGAGTTGATGAAAAGTGACACAGAGGATGAAGATTTGGATTTTAGTTAGCGGATATTTGGAGTGACACAGATGGTTTTGGTAAACTTATTATTGGAATAACTATTAATATGTTATGTTAACATACCAGGCATGTTCTCAGTTGTGTTATGTCAGCACCGTTCAGCCTGTTGTTGCCTCTATCTTTATTTTAAATTGTTCGTCATTTAAATTTTAAATGACATGTCTGTTCTTGGTGTTGGATTTTATCAAATAAATTGTGGTAACTTGTCAAAACAAAGGACCACAAACGTGGATGTTGAGTTTCACTTTTTATTGCTAGACAAAAACAATACATTCCTTCCAGTCCCGGGGAGAATGACAACTCGCGCATGCGCGGAAACATCACTCTTCTTCAGTAAACCTTCTTGCCACAATGATCACACAGCGGTACCCACTGGATAAACAATCAATTGCCCCCTAATTACCTCTGCTTCACAACATAAATTTCCCCCCAAAATGCGACTTATACTCCAGTGTGACTTATATATGTTTTTTTCTTCTTTATTATGCATTTTATGGCTGGTGCGACTTGTACTCCGGAGCGACTTATAGTCCAGAAAATACAGTATCAGTCTGTGATAGAGGAAGATGATGAAGAAGGAGAGAAAGAAGATGCAGAAGGTTCTGATGAGACAGACTCAGCGGCAGGTTGTTGTGCTCTGTGGGCAAGGAAACTACAAGAGTATCACTCAATACTACTGCCCAGGAAATCAAGGTTTTCTTTGGCCTATCAGTACACATGGCCTGCCTTGGCTATCCCAGAGTCAAAATGTTTTGGGCTAAGAAAACTAAAGTGCCAGTTATTAGCAGGAAAACGACAAGGGATAGGTTCTACAAACTAAGAAGCTCACTCAAGATTGTCAATGATCTGGATGTAACTGAAGAGGCAAAGAAGGCAGACATTCTTTGGAAAGTCAGACCATTGCTTTCCACACAGCCTTCCAAGGTGTGAAAAAGTGTGCATTGATGAGCAAATCATCCTGTTCACAGGCTGCTGCTCAGTCCGGCAGTATGTGCCAGGAAAGCCAAACCCTACTGGCTTAAAGGTTTTTGTGCTTGCCTCGCCAAATGGTCTGGTCCTGGATTTCAAGGTCTATCAGGGCAAGCACACATTCAGGGGCCAAATGGTGACTCCCTGAAAGAAGCTTTCATGAGCACACATGTTTTGATAATGTTTAAGTCTTTAAGGATGCATGCTCTCAGGAAAAGATACAACTCGCTTCATCATCTGTGGTAGGTAAGTGTAAGAAATTCTCTGCCATAATAAGGCAACACATGTCAAACACTGTTTCATCACAAGGACATGGTCCTCTCTGTTGACATTCTTCTTTGCAAGCCTCCACTGTTTCCTGAGAGACTTGTTTCAGGTAATCTTGTCCTCCAAATAGATGAGGCAGGGTGTACATGAGAATTGGGCGTCCACTTGGAGCTATTGCATTCCTGCTCTTTCGAGCGACATGGGTATTCCACAACTGGGCAACTTGCTGCAGTTCCTCCTAATAATAATAACAAAAGAACATTATGGAAATTGTTACTTACACTATAATATTGACAGCTTTTTCAAAACTTGTCATTTGGCTTGTCTATTTTGTCAAAGATTGCTCCTGACGAGGTTTATCGTTTAAGGCTTTTACTTGGAACTCCGGTAGCAGTACATACAACAAGTGTATCTGGCCATTAGTGTATCACTTCCGTAACTACCTACGTATACGTCACAGTATATGCGCAGACACATTTCAACTACTGTATATGACATCTCTCCCTTCAAAATGGGTTATTCCTCTTAACACCAACCAACCTTAACACGGTTGTGCTATGACATCTTCCCCTTCACATGGGTTGCATACACTGAACACAAATCTCCTTATGTTTCTGTAAATCCGATAAATAAACTTTCTGTTGTGAACATATATCAGCATTGTCAACATAGAAGCCATTTCAATACAAGATTTTTTTTTTCACTTTTTTTCAAATTTCTCATTTCCCCCCCTTTGTGTGTGTGTGTGTGTATACCCCCCCAAAGGCCATATGTCCAATAAACAGGTCAAGCCTGTTGACTGGTTTGCACACCTGTCCAGATCTGGTCACAGTCTGACCACATGCTGGGCTTACATGTGTAGCTACACTCTGTCTGGTGGGAACAGTCTCTAACGTATCAGAGTGGGTGTCTGTCCCTGTGTTCCCACTGGTTGCTGGTGGGGAAGACTCGGGAACTTACTCAGGTTGAAGGTGGCGGCGGATCCGCCGAAGCTCAGCTCCCTGCTCTGTCTGGATGATGAAAGATCTTGGAGTGATGCTTTCACCTGTGATCACCGTTGGCTTTGACCATGATTTCTCATGATCCAACTTGAATCTGTCTGCATCACCTGGCTTGTCCCGTGCATACACCGCTGCTCTGCTGGGCCACTGAAGATTCTTCTCCAAAGTAGGGAGGGTTGTTCTAATCTTTCTCCCCATTAACAGCTCAGCAGGACTGCAACTGGTGGAGGAGCATGGGGTGGACCTGTAGATCATCAGGACCATCGCTGGATCTGCTTGCTTGAGGATCTTCTTGACTGTTTGGACAGCTCTTTCTGCATGCCCATTACCCTGCAGATGATGTGGGCTGGACGTGCAGTGCCTGAAGTCAAGCTGCTTTGCAAACTCAAGGAACTCAGCACTAGAAAACTGCGGCCCATTATCTGTCACCACCTCGTCTGGAATACCAAACCTGGCGAAAATGGCCTTTGACCTCTGTATGACATGTATACAGGTCGTGGAAGACATATGCAGTATTTCTATAAATCTGGAGTAGTAGTCTGAGCTGTAGCTGTTTCATGTGGTCGAAAGCTGCTTGCTGTGTGTGACCCCAAGTCCATGTGTTCTTGTTTTTCAGGAGCTCATACAGCGGCTGACCCACAGTGGACAGGTTGGGGATATATCTTCCAAGATAATTCACCATTCCCAGAATCCTTTTCAGTTCTTGTACATTTGTTGATGGTGGTAGCTGCTGTGTAGCTTCGACTTTGTCCGGGTCAGGCCGAATTCCATCCTTATCGATGAGATGCCCTAGGAACCGCAGCTGACTCTGCCTAATGGAGCACTTTTCACGGTTGAGCTTCAATCCAGCCGTCTCAATGTGCTGCATGGCTTTCTCTAGGTGCTGGTCATGCTCAGTCAGTGTGGCACCATAGACTAGGACGTCATACATAAAAATCTCTACCCCTTCTAGCCCTGCATCGTCTCCATCATTTTTCTTTGGAAAATTTCAGGAGCGCTAGTTATCCCAAACGGCAGCCTCTTGAAGTGAAATCTGCCAAACAGCGTGATAACGGTAGTGAGCTTGCAACTGTCTGGATGCAGTGGAATTTGGAACAAAACACTTGCTGCATCGAGTGATGAGAAGATAGTGGCACCAGTGACACACCGTTTCCTCCACTCTCTTCACTAGGTTCATCTTCACAGACAGTGGTCTGTTTAGAAGATTGCTGACTGTATGTCCATAAATAAGGCTATGAGCAGGTGTGTCTTTCCTTTGTAGGCTACATTGCTCTGGAACTGCCCTATGCACTGAAGCTCCCCACGTGGGCTATCCATCGGGTTGTCAGCGGGCTCATGTGGAGTTTTGGGTCTGAATGAGTGGTAGGTTTGTTCACGGATGATGTGCACATCGGCCCGTGTCGATTTTGAACTCAACTGGAGTGGAGCCTACCAGCAGTTTGATGGCCCATTGCTCTGATGACCCATTGTTCTGGCAGCAGCTTTGCTCACTGCCTGTAGGAAATACGACTGTTGCTGCTCAGTAACCTTGCTCACTGCCTTCTTATTCCTGCACACTCTGCTCTAATGTCCAACTTTGTTGCATTTGTTACATGTGGATTCACGCGCTGGACAGTTGTTTTCTTCCTTGCAATGATGCTCTTTCCCACTTTCCATTGCCTTTATTCCCCCCACATTGTTTTCCGCGAAACAAACATGAAATAACATGATAGTTTATTATAACGTTATAATGTGATAATTTCACATCATGTTATAACGTGAAAATACTACATCATGAAATAACTTGATAATTTCATATCACGAAATAACGTGATAAGTATCACGTTATTTAGCACACATAGTGCATTTGACTATGATCTTCTTCGAATCCTTATGTTTCACAAACATAAAGTAATGAGCATGTGTCCATCAGGAGAATGTGCTATCCAGTGTTTTCTGCAGGTTCACTCATCTACTCATCTTCTGTCTGACGAACCAAAGGGAAAAGGAAGTGAAACGTTTTGCGGGGACATTTCACTGCTGGTGATCTTGCTGTGATTTTGTAGCAAATTTGTATGAAGAAAAACAACCAACCAGGTTAAAAATGCATTGTAATGTAATTACAATTAATTACTGACATTTGTACCAAGTAAAATATTACCTTTTTTTTTCCTGTAATGCCTTAAATTACAGTACTATATGTTAAAAAATAGGAACTATGCTACATTGGAAATTGAAAAACAATTTAGTGCAGCTTGAAAAACCAACGAAAGCTCACTATTTGAATTCTTTTCACAGTTTCAGTTTTAATTTTAGTAAAAGATGTGAGTGCTTCAAATCATGCCAGGTCGATGGTTCCAACCTCTTACCTCATATTTTATCAACTATTTCACTGCCAAAGTCATTTAGAAATTGGCCACTGTCACTGAATTCACTGATTTTTAAACACGTCTAGGAATATTCTATCCTATAAATATGCAAACAAGTGCTATATCAACAGCAAGTTTCCGGTGGTAGACATAAAATCATTTTGTGTCAGACATTCGTTCTTTTAAAAAATGATTTTACATTCCAGACAGTAGATGGAAGCTGATATTGTTCTGTAGGAAGGTCCAATGTACACAGACCTGCTAAAAACCCCTGTAGTGAGTCCTTCTACTGGACTAAATGTGATAAGGTTCCCTCTCACCATGCAAAAGGACTTTTTGGACACTAATGCCTGTCTTTTTGGGCCCCTGCCTGTCAGTCTGGATGGTCTGAGTCCACTCTTTTCCATTATTTTCATTTAGATGAGAAAGCAGCCATCATTACATTCTCTGAAAACCATAATCATCAACTCTGCAGATGCTAGTAGGAGAACCTTTATTAGCCCTCACCACATTTGGTCCATTGGTAACACAGCTGTTTCCAACACAGACTCCGGCTTCCACACCCTATCTTTTCCAATAGGCAGGAATTTATGGCGGGGCTAATGCTGTTTTTTTTTTTTTTTACTTTTGACTTCATGAAAGGTTCAAACTGTGTTTGATTTGTATGCTTTTAGGCCAAGCCTGGCAATCTAAGCCACCTACCAAAAAAAAGAAGAAAATTGCACGTTAGTCTCTGTGCAGTCTCAAAGGCTCCAAGCAGTCGGCTCAGCTCCGCTCCCTCAGCTCAGCCACCCTCATTCCCCTTTATTCCCACACTAAACCCTTTTTATTACTTAATGCCACTGACTTTGTCTCCACTCTTACTGATCGTAACATGTGAATCAATACTGACTTTAAATAAGGTGATGTCAGAAACTGACAAGCAGTGTAGATTAGTGAATCAGATTTTTCTAGCATGGCCAATAAAGAAGGTGACCTGCTTCGGAGTAAACGTTTAGCTAATGGAATTTTAAAAATGAGGACATCCAGCACTGCGTCCAATGCCAGTCCACAAAACCTGTTGTGTGATAAAACTGCAGAGTGCAATGACTGAAAGGGCATCGATTTAAAGGGATTTTTTTTTAATATTCATCCATTCATACATGTGCTTGTTTGTTTATTATTATTGGAAAAAACTGAAATATTCACCATAATATTCTGAATAACAAGCTCAAACCTTGGTAATGAATTTAGTTTTAAAATGCACCAAATATACGTATATGGCAAACACTGGCTCAACAAGCTTTTAGAGTTTTTATATTGATCTGTTTAACCCAGTAAGATCCCACATTGCAGATTTACATTTTTAGTTTTTCTAAAAAAATGATATAAATGTGCTGATTTTTTTTTCCAGTCATTGTCCTATTGTTCAGTCTCACAATGCTATTGGATAGAACATCTGTATATGGGCAAAAATGTTATGTGGTGTAACCCTAAAAACCTCACTCTCAAAAAGGTTTTAAAAAAAACATGCTATCAACTAGTTTTATATTCTAGGTGGATTGAATATTTAAAATGTGTCATTTTTTTTGGTTACACCTTTTGACATTTTGTGTCAAAAAAATGCACATTCCCTGTGATTTTTGTAGTATAATAGACTTTCACATGTAATAATTCCATCATGAATACAAAATGTATATTTTGATAAACCTGTTGAATGCTTTTTTAAAAAGATGTTGACTTTCTCAACTTGCCAACCATTATTTGTCACTGACTTACTTTACTTTAATTTCCAATATAATACTATATGGAACCCATTGTACTAGAAGCCGAATTACCAGAATATGTTGCAATAGCATGTGGCTTTCTACTGCTCATAATATTATCACATTCAACAGATCAGTTTCTCATTTTGTTTGTCCATTTATTTTGGCTCAATTCATAATCAAAGCAGTAAGTTGTGGGGGATGCTGGGGATACCGGTTGTTGTAGAACAGGTGAGAATGTTCCGGAATGTGAAATTATCATCCTAAAATGAATGCTGCATGCAGAACACAATAGTTGCCAGCCAGTATTGTGTGACTAGTGAAATGTGTAAATGGTTTATTTTAGTGTTAAGTGTAAACATTTTGCCCAACCAGCCATGTATTGAAGGCTCTGTTCTGTTCTCTGTTTATTTTTTTTCTCATTTCAGAATGTCAGCAGCAAGGAGAAAGCCTGTGATGAAGCACTGCCAGAAGGACAAAACTACAAAATCTATACAGACAACTGCTTCTGTTCCACTCATAGAGAAACTCCTTGACTGTGGAATCCATCATGTGGGAACAGCCAGGCAGGTATGCCTACCCAACTATAACCTTGAAGAGCTTGAAGAGGACAGGACTCATTAGACATAGTCAACACACCAAAGAGAGGGCAACCATCCTCAGGCCATGGTAGCCCAGAAACAAGGATGTGACAACAGGTAGCCTGTTGAATTTAAAGAAGGGACCATTCTCATGTGATGGGAGTCCAAGCAGTATCCCACCAAAGAGATCATCACCTGGCACTGGGTGCGCACAAGGACCACATTGGACATTTCTCAATGAAGACTGAGAGAGGACGTGGCCAGGGATGAAAATACCATTTCATTGATGCGGGGGGGGACAAAAAACAGTAAATTTCCAGAGAATAATTTCTGGACGGAAACATGAAAAAAATACTATACTAGCATATGCAATCATGAATCAGTGAGGTAAAAACCATGAAAAACCTCTCTCTCTACTATTTTTTCCTTTCCCTCCTCCCTCCACCGAGTTGCCGCTACTACAATAACTTACCTCGTTGGAGCTTGTTAATGATCATTAGATCTGATCTTAAGCATTTTAAGACTAATTTGGGACAAATTTTGAACTAGATATTGTTTTACATTTGTGTTGTGCATTTATTTAACATTGTTTGATCTCACTGCATTTAAGTCAGAGCTGAAGACGTTTCTGTTTGCTGCTGCCTACTGCTGATGTTGTTTGTCACTGCACAACTTTGTTTTAGTTTTGTTTTAATTTTGGATTTTTCCCTTTTCAATCAACTGTTCATCAATTGTATCTTGATGCTTTTAATGTTTTATGTAAAGCACTTTGAATGACATTATTGTTGAAATGTGCTATACAAATAAACTTGCCTTGACTTGTACACCTAATGCATTTTTTACTGAAGTACAAACATTTGTAGCTTTCTTTTCATACAATGAGTACAAACCTACAAGCCTACAGGAAAATCTGCTACCTACTTCACCCAACATTATAAGATTACAATGTTCTCATAATACGCTTAATTTTCATCTCCAAGTCCTCTTACATCACCATCTAAAAGGTTGCATTATTTTATGTTTTACTATGTCTGCAGGGTCAATTTAACACGACTTCTAAATATTAATCCTAAAGAATATATTTCTTTTTCTGTGGATGTTTTTCCTCATCCAATGTCACAGTGTGGATGAAACCCTGAGGATAAAAGAATGTGATAAAGTACCGTTAACACACACATGTTGTAACCTCTTATTTAAAAAGTCCATCAGCCAACGTATCCGGACAGGATCAATAAAATGATTGCTCCTTAACCTTTTTGCGAAAATATGTGGTTGAATGCATTTAAAGGCTGAGAAGAAATCAATAAAAAAGGCACATAAATGTCTTTGTGCGCTCGAATTGACGTACATTCATGTTAAAAGAAGGGAAACTGTTGCATAGTCAATACCCTTCTGCTGAAAGTAGTGTGTAACCAGTTTAAAAGGATTCTTGCTATAGATTTATGTTATTTAACCTGCGAAGCACTGATAACATATTATTTCTGTTGCTGAGTGCAATTACTGCAGTATCCACTAGAGATGCACCAAAATGAAAATGACTTTGGTCAAAGCCAAAATTAAACATGCTAATTACCAAATACTAAATATCAATTATCTGATGCGGTTTTAATTTTTTCACAGCGATTTGTTTTAATATTGGATAAATAGTTATAATAATTTTTTGGACATTTTTTTTTCATAGAAATATCTCCGGTAAGGATGCATCTGAGAAATACCATCTCAATACCAGCATGATGTGCTCCACAAGCCTACAAAACGGTTGATCATCCAAAGCCATTAACTCCATTACCTTTTTTGTGATGTCTTTTGCTTTGGTGCTGTTCTTTGCAAACATTTTTGAGTTTTCGAAACCGTTGGGGTGTGTGTGGTTTGACCAGTTTTCCCTTTAGCAGCTGTCACCCTCTCTCTCATGCTCAGCATGCAGTTCAGGGTGTTTGGCTTTTAAATAACAAATGAAAGCAGTAGAGCTAAAATTCTTTGCAGAGGAACCCCCTCTAGATAGTTTGGTTGAACACTCTTTGCAAACAAAGATGCTAGGTCACCACTATTCAGCCTTGTTTTCTTTTATTTTTCATATCTAAGTTGCTATAATGTAAGTAAATCACCCTCTGGCTCCAGTTTCTTATTGTGTCTACTACATCTATATCTTTACAACAACCTCTCCTGTAGTGACCTACATCTCTCTAATATATTGTTCATAACACAGTGATTATTGGGCATAATGTATGATATTCACTCTAAACTACACAGGTTTTGACTTCAAAACAGGATAAGTTATGTTTTAAAATGGCTGTGTGGCTGCATATCCTCCCTGTCAGCCTGTTAGCTTAAAGAATGTCTGTTTAAAAGAGGTTTAGCAGAGGTTACCCCTCTGCTACAGTATTGTTCCTTCTGATCAGGCAAGATTGAAAATATATGTATTACACTCACATGATGACACCCAGTGTTCTAAATACAGTATCATGGAACATCAGGGGCTTAAAGAAAAGGTGTCTGCTAAAGGAATGTGTTAGGATCTCCCTCTGTCTGTGCTGCAGTGTTATTCCTTCTGATGGAGCTCCCCTCCACCTCCCATCACCGTCCTCTTAGTCTATCTGGTCACTGGCTCATTGGTTCAGCTCCTCATCTCATTAGCAGCAGCAGTGCATTGGCCACTACCACCAGTGTCTGGACATAACAGGATCTATCTGCTGTGGATCCAAGCATCAAACACTTTACATCTCATAACACATAACACTGGACAAAAATGTCACATTAAATTTAACTGTCTCTCCTGATTGAAATATACTTATACACCACTTAACATCTTAGATTAGGTCAAGAAACAGCCACCTGCACTAGTCTTGAGGGTGATATGAAAATTAAGAATGTATCAGGAACAGAATATAATTGGGTTGATCAGGACAGAAAATGATTTTCAGAAGAATGGCTATTTTATATTTGAAATTAGCCTAAAATGATAGTAGCCAGCGAGCCTTCTAGTCCATCCCTAGGGTTTAACAGGGACAACCAACTTCCATAAAAGCTGCATGATCCCTCTGTCTTCATGGAATATTTGTTTTACGGTAAAGAAAATAGATACTGCCTTCCTTCAGATTGAGTTAAACAATGTGATCTGCTTATCAGTGATTACAAAAAGCTTCTGAACAGGTTTATGTCTTTTATATCTCGCTGAATCCAGATTTGTCTGACAAATGATACAGTAAAAAGAATGTTCCACCTGACAGACAAGATTGGGGCTGGCAGATAAGATTGCACCTTGTCCGAATTCAGGGCTGCACAAAGCAGACTCTCCTTATTCTTGGGATGACATTGCACCATCTTATCCATGACAGGAATTTTTCTCTACTAATTTATATATTTTATATATATTTCTTTCCACCCCAGGGCTGTTTAAGGACACACTCTGGACTGTTTGTATGTCTCAATACTTCCCTTCATGATCTGTCACTGTCTCATCTGGTTTTCTTTTGTTTGGGAGATTTTGTTGTTTTGTTTTGAAAAGGTTGCCCCTTGTTGTTATGTGTCCCCTTTATTTCCAGTATTTTTTAGATATGTTGCCTGTTCCCTGCCATCTTTTATATATTCCTCTCTGGCTGCTCTGCTCTGTATTTGGGATACAGCCCCACTACACCATGTCTCAGAAACTGACATTTTAACTTTGTGACTATGATCTTGTTGTGGGGGGGAAAAAAAGAAAAAAAAAAAACCTTTACTTAAAAACTGTTGTGTAATATGTCCTATATATGGAAGACATCTGTAGCTAGGACTCATATTTGTGAGTTGTGTATTCCCTTTCACCTTATTCTGAATTACTATTGTGGATCTAAAAACAATAATAAATCAATTGGTTTGTTACTGATTTAACTTGCGTTGCAGCAGATTTCATGTGATTCAATTAGCAAGTTCAATGATTTTGCTCCTGTCACAGAAAAGGCTGTTTGCAACATGTATTTTTTGTGTGGCCATTTAAAGCTGTTCTGGTGCATCTGCTGAAGCTCTGTAGTCACTTGATGTATGGAAGTAATGTGGTTATTGAGCCTGCCATTCAGCTTAAATTCAATTCAGAATCAGTCTGATGATGCAAATGCTCTATCTGCGTAAATCAAGGTCACAGGACCCATCTCCATTAATAACTTATGTCTACCATCGTGGAAGTGTCCTTGTGCGAAATATCCCTGTGACAAGCTGGACAGCCGTTTGGTGAAATCACAGGATTGAAGTGAAGAGCTGCAGCACATCTTTCTACTTATAATAGACGCTGTAGTATACAAGAAAAATACATCTTAAAAATTATTGAAATACAGGTAGATGCATCTGAAACAGATATACTGCTCATGCACTATAGGTGTTTAATTTGTTAAATTTAGATGTTAAATTTGAAAATAGACAGAAATTGCATTTTTCTATGCATACAGTGATCAATGCAAATATTGTAGTTTGGCCTGGAGGAAAGCAATGTTGGCCTCTTGATTGCACTACATGAAAGGTCAGGCAGTCACCACAGTCATTGTTATTCATTTCATCTTAAGAGTAGAGAAACTCCTGGAAAGAACAGAATCATGTTTTACTTACAAACTTTTTCTTTTACTTCAAAACCCTCAAAATGATGACTGATAAACACCAGATGTGCTCGCTGTCGCTAATGTCATTTCCAAAACATGGCAGAACATCCCACCAGTCTCATAGCCACTGACCTTTCTAACCATGCCAACCCAAGACCTCCACATCCAGCATCTTCACCTGCAAGATGGTCTGAGAACAGCCACCTGCACAGCAGATGCAAAAGTTGGTTTGCAAAAAACAGAATGTTTGCAGAAACTTTATCATGGAAAGCTGATCTGCACACTGACCGTCCCCACCAGGGTCTCAACCCGACTGCAGATCATCATCAAAACTGAGTCGAGTGGGCAAATGTTCACCTTCAGTGGCATCTGGCACTGTATGAAGTGTTTTCTTCACAGATAAATCCTGGTTTTCACTGCACCTGGCAGATGGCAGTGTGTGTAGTGTTGTGTGGGTGAACAGTTTGCTTACAACTCCTTTAATTAAAAAAAAATTTTTATAACTTTTTTTGCACATGTTTATGTACTTGTGTGTGTTTCCCATCAGGAACAATAAATTGACTTAAGTGAAGTTTCTGGAATTTTGTTGTGCTGAAAAAAAAAAATGAACAAAACAATTCATTTTTACTAGGGTTGATCCGTCAGAGTCGATGCATCGACGGGTTTGGTCCATGCTCAATAAGGGACAATTATGAGCGCATCTCGAATAAGCACTAGATTTAGAGAGGACTTTCTGTATTATTGCATATGGAAAACTCAGGTTTTCCATATTAGTTGATGAAACCAACACCCCAATAATCAACTAAGAATTTATTTACTGTAATTTACAGACTATAAAGCATATGTGAATATTAGCTGCAACAGCTACCTTTGGGAAAAAACAAATGTGTACAATAGACAAACTGCACTGGACTAATAGCTGCAGCTGTTTTAATGTTTAATTACCATATGGGCTGTGCATAGAGGGGATCATCAGGAATGAGATGAGCTTGAGATGAGTTAATTAACATTTCAACAAACAAGTTGCATACACTACCGTTCAAAAGTTTGCAGTCACTCAGGAAATTTACTGTTTTCAATGATAAGTCACCCTTTTATTTACCACCATGAGTTGTAAAATGAATAGAAATTTCATCACTTTATCCTTCTGATGCAATGAGCAAACACATTGTACCATTAGAACCCTGGAGTGATAGTTGCTGGAAATGGGTCTCTATACACCTATGTAGATATTACACCAAAAAGCAGACATTTGCAGCTAGAATAGTCATTTACCACATTAGGAATGTATAGAGTGTATTTCTGATTAGTTTGAAGTTATCTTCATTGAAAAAAAGCAGTTCTTTTCTTTCAAAAATAAGGACATTTCTAAGTGATCCCAAACTTTTGAACGGTAATGTAGATGCATAACTTATTCAAGTGTTATAATTTAGTGCAGTAGTATGGAACACATACTGTGCTGTGTAAACTGTACTGTATCACAGAGAGTTTCAGACACACAAACTTTCACACGTTTAAAAGCATCTGAAACATGTACATTTACTGTGCAGAAATAATACCATAAATGGTGCACTCCCAGCGCAGGTCCTTTCCTTTTTACCTTCTGCTTTGACAGCCAGATTGCCTACAACTGGAAAGCTGCATTATACACATTTCTTCATTTAATTTTCATAATTAGGGTTTGTGCATAAAACGTCCAATGCACAAACTATCACTTCTGTAATGTCTGTCTTACTCTTGTTCTGTCTCTCTTGATGCGTTTGGTTCCACATTGTTGTGTCTAGTGACTGTTTGCTGTAAAAAATCCATATTAGCTACACCATTTAAAGGGGAAAAAGTTGCACCTTATAGTCCGGAAATTATGGTATTAATTAAGGATGGATTAAACCTTTACTGAAACCATGACCTGGTAACTTTGCATCATTGGCTGCACTGTGAGTAGTATTCATTAAAAAAGTAGCAGATATATTTATTTATTTATTTTAAAGTACATACTTTTGAGGCTTTTGCCTTTATTTGATAGCACAGAGTGGAGGAAAGACATTCAGTAAAAGGCTGCCTGATGTGAGCAATGATTTCCGAGACATCTCAAAACCTCATATGACACATCTGAAACTATGTGCATGGCTGCACGTCATTAGGAGAAAGCCACAAAATACTATCCTCTTTTGTAATTTGAATGAGCTGACCCTTTAAAACATTCACGGTGGACCATAATAACAGTGACGTTAAACTGCTTCACTGAGTCACCTGGTCCAGACAATGTCTCAGTTCATAATCAAATTACCACCAGATTGCAATCTCTCCAAACAGCTGTCGGCCTCTTAGAGGTGGCCTTGAGGATTCAGAGGTAGCACGTCTGCTTTGCATCACACCAGCGTTCATCTGATTAAGGTGACGGCACAGCTCACATCCTACTCGCCACCACTGTCGACACTATTAGTGCTAGATCACAGACAAAGCAGTGGAAATTACGTTTGAGGGGAAGTTGGCTCATTTGATGTCTGCGCAGTCCATTTTCATTCAAGCATATTTAATTATATTATGGACAACCTGAGACTATCTTTGAGAGAATTGATTAGAGCCTTCATTTTTAGTGCTCTTTAGTATGACCTATGATTTTAAAGATGTGATTGCAGCAAGGATCATGTCTTTATAGAAATTGGTTAAATCTATGGAAGAGAGTAGAATTCAATCCGTTAACACTGTTCTTTCATCAGTGTGGGAGGATGTTGAAGTGCTGGAAATACTTCTCTCATAATTCAAGGGTCTTCAGTGGTTAACAATCTTTAATAATACCTGTAGAGAAGTGCTGCATCTGGATTTTTAGCACTTTAAGGTGGCTTCAGTTTTCCAAAGGTTATATTGCAACTATTTGGATTTATTGATTTGAAATTTTATACATTCATGGGGGGCAAAGAGTGAATATTAATGACTTTGGTGATCACTTGACCAACAGATCAAAGACAGATTTCAAGAAGAGAAAGTTAAATTGACCTGTCACTGATTGACACCTGGTCATTTATCAATATTATCATTATCTTCACTCATCCAGATACACATTATTCCCTCTGTAATTATGGTGAGTGCACACACACACACACACACACACACACAGACTACACATGCGCTATGAGTTTCCTATTTCAGGACAGTTTTATTCAGATATTTTCAAAGTGTTCTCACATGTCATGATAATTTGATGTTTCCTGCCTCCACAGCGGCTGGGTCAATAACAAATAAAAAGGCACCACTGCATAATTATTAGAAAATATAACATGCTCAGTCTTGACAGTTTAATTAAATTCTCCTTCATCAAATTAATTTTTAAGTGTGTTAATGATCTTGCCCCAGCTGTACTCTGTTCGCAGGTGAAAGGGACAGCTGGTAATAGTAATAGAATTACAAGGGATCAGTGAATGGAAACCTCAGAGTAACAAAGTGCAACACCAATTTTGGCCAATCACCTTACTCAGTAACAGGGATTCGCTTAATTAAAACAAGAAAATTATGTAGAGTAGTAGTAAAAAAATTAAAAATGTTAAATTCTAATCGTTATCTAAACGTTAAAACCAACTAAGTGTTTCAACACTAGTTGGAGTTCAACCAAATGTGTGAACACAAGTTGGAGTAATTAATTTTTATGAATTTGATACTGTAATTCTGTCGTTATCATAGCTTGCATTTGTATAAAGTATCATGAATTGGGCACTGTAAACTTGGAATTGCATTAGTATAGAGCCTCTTTGTAATTTATCAAATTTTACCTTTAAAGAGATAAGTGTATATTATAAAAAAAAGGCCTAACCATTGACTGGAGTTGCAAACTAGCCTCAGCTATAAACCCCATATACAATACAACTGTATCATGTTTCTGTTTCTGTGTCATGTTTTCTTTTTCTCCACAGTCTGTGAAGCATTTTGAACACCAATAATAAAAGTATTCTTGGAAGATAATTCCTAAACCCAGCAGTTATCCAGCTGTGTTAGAAGCCCAGCTGCTGCCCCTGTCCTGTTCTCTGGAGGTTGGACTCCCACGTTGATTTTGCGTTTTGAGTTTAGTTTCAACTCTCCAAAGATGCAAGTCTCAAAAACTCAAAGCAAAACTGTGCTAAAGTTTTCACAGTCACGGTTACAGCTGAAAACGCTGTCTGCGTCTGAAATCACATGCTATGCACTACATATTCAATAGTGAATATACTAAAAAGAAAAAAAAAACTGCAGTTTCTCAAATAAACACTAAGGGAGTCAATACCCTTAGATACTTTAATACTCTAACTTTATAGAAGAAATAAACATATTTACAGTCTGGTACTAGCCCAGCTCTACACTCATCAAATATGTTCATGCTAAAAATAAAATGAAATGATGGCCAGTACGGTTAAAGTTTCAAAATATTCACAAACCAACAGGTGACATCATGCAGCCTTGATATGGTCTATGGTATAAAGTGTGGTCTGTATCTTTTCAAACACACTGAGCTGTAATTATCACTTTACTTCAAGAGTCTCACTGCCGGTTAGAGACATATCACCATGGTAACCAGTGATAAACTAAAATCTGAGCTGATGGTATAAATATATTCTGCCTACCAAAGTCAAACCTGATAATACTGAAATATTATTGACGTTACACCAGTACTGCCTTGGTCGATGTCCACCATTGTCTATATAATCAAAGCTGTCATCATTCCTACATTGCATTGTGGGATATTCATGCTGGCATGGTGTTGAGTCTTGCAAACTATAATATTTCTTATAATATTGGGTTCATACTATAGTGTTGGACATCCTCACATATTGTTTTAGCATACTAAATAGTATGTTAGCATGGATTTTTTGCCAAAGCTGCTGTCTTATTCATTCTCTACAATGAAATAATTAATCTGCAAGATTTCAAATTACTATTTTGTTGCTAATTTGCTTATTATAAATATACTGTCCTGCATCATTTACATCATCTACATCAAGTACTTCAACTAATATAATAATGATTATAATAATAATAAAATGTATAAAGGATTGAGTACTGTGTACGATAAGTGATTAAACTTCCATTTGTTTATTGTCAACCAAAAAAAAACATCCAACATCAATACATCATACAGGTTCAATACTTTATTGAACCAGCTGCTTGGGGAACAGAACACTACTCCCCAGTGAATATTGACAATGATCTGGCATTCCACCTACTTAGTGACTGTTGTGATTCCTGCTAAGTGTTGCTGTGACAGTGGTATAGATTTGCCCTGATATTCATCATCCAATCACCTTTGTGCTTCACATGAGCTGCGAAAGCTCAACTCCTTAAAGGGTGTTAACAAAGCTGGCGGATGTGCTATTTTTAGAAGTCTTCCTTGCACAAGCACAAGACATCTGAAGGACACCCACCACAATTCAACAGTTTCTTTTGGTAACTAAGTGTTTGCCTTTTGTCCGTTTTCATTTTAAAACCCAGCCTTCATATTTCAGCCTTCATATTTCTATGCACATAAAATTTTGTCTTTTGACAAATTTCTTGTAAATACCATATTTCTGAGAAATACTCCCACCGCAAAATAGAAAACTAAAACCATAATGCTATTACTGAGTGAAAGAAGATGAATGACTATGCAAACAACAAGCTTAGTGGTTGCAAATTTTCCGTACTTCAAACTCCCTGTAAGGGCTCATCTCTGCCGGTGGCTGGAATCTCAGCTATGGAGAAGATGATGTTCACCAGATGCTTGAAATCTTATTAGTGCTCTTGAAATATTGATCCATTCGGGAAGGCTTCCTCTGCTCTATATTCTCTGGAGGCCTGTCTCTCAATCATGTCCTCGGCATGTATATGATTCCATGAATACACACGCAGTTGTTGCTATAATCAGATACAGGGTAGAGACATGGTCTGTGCAACACTAATGATGAAAACACACATGGGCAAGAATATCAACTGTAATATAGAGCTCTCGTTTTGTCTTTTCTTTTGACAATCACTGCTGTTTTCATCATTTCATCATTATTGCATGAATACTAGTTTAAAGGGTCGTGGAATTGATGTTTCGAGTTTCAAGAAATCCCATTAATATCAAAAACAGCACTGAAATACATGCATTGTCTGTGCACCCAGTCCTGATTTGCCTGAACCATGGCGTTCCATTGTTGTCACATCATTGAGCCAAGCTGCTGCATTGTGTGAAATGTCCCTATGTTATAACACACATGGGAACTGTAGTTAACTCTCTGACAGTTTTACATGCACTGTCCCGCTGCTGTAAATACCCACAGTATAGTGCTGCAGGAATGAGTCCTTAGACGCAAATTAATTAGCATTTTAGCACTTCCAATCCCCTTATCTGGAGGTCAGTGTTTTTTTTTTTTGTTTTTTTTTTGTGTGTGTGTATGTATTTTTTTTATGTATGTGGTTAAAACAAGCTTAAACTGTTGTTCTTCAACATAAAAGTAAGTACCTCGTACTTGCCAGCGACATGTGTGAAAACGCATATTTAACGACGGCGTGTCCACTTATTTTGTAATCTAATCGCGAGGCATAGCAAGTGGCTCATCAGCTTGGAACAGTTCCATCTTGTGCAGCAGCTGCGGCTGACCTGCTTCTCCGCGCCATTTGGCTTGCCGCCTATTATTTGAGACGAGCGGAAACCGGGATATGTGTGACTCGATGAAACTGCTGTGGTGTTTCCTGATAAAAGAAAGATGAGTCTCATAATACACACGGGTGGATTTATCGAGGCGGCTCCTCAGCCTCAAAGCCATAAACAGAGCTGGCCGGCACTTTGCCGCTGCCAAGTTCTCACCATTAAAGAAGTGAGGCAGGGAAAGGGAGCGATTGTCTGCACCGCTTTGGTTCCCTCTGGGAAGATGAGCAGCTTGTGATACCTGCATATGTCAGCTGCTGGCCCCTGCTGTGTGGCTCTGTGGAGGATGTTTAACGCTGAGTGGAATTAATCACACCTACAATATCTGACAAGGGATCTATTTTAGTGCAAGAGGACAAAAAAAGAAAATCAAAATCATTTTGACTTTCTTACTGACTTTTGAGGATGTTTCACCTCGATACTGTGAACTGTGAAAGCAATTTGACTCCTGGGATGTCAAGTTGAGTTTATTTCTATAGCCCACAACCACAAATCACAGATTCCCCCTCAGGGAGTTGTTGCAGTCTCTACAGCAATACAACATCTCCTGTCCTTAGTCCCCTGAATCAAATAAGGGGGAAAAAATGGAAGAAACTGCAGAAAGAGCAACAGAGGAAGGATCCCTCTTCCAGGACAGGCAGACTTGCAATAAATGTTGTGTACAGAATAAAATACATACATTTGAACAGCAAACAGTGGCAATTCAGGATCGATAGTGTAGATAATTAATTATCTTATGTTTTATCGGAGCAGTAGTGTCAACTGTGGTTCACAGGCAGGCTGCAGCACTTTTAACAAGATGATGGGGAAGTGCCAGCTTCCTCTTTCATAGTGAGACAGGGTGATAAATTAAAAGATGATGGAATAATTTGCTTGAATTGTCCTATAAGCACGTTCAGATAGGTATCCAGTGAATATATTAATCCAGTAGTGAGCAGCCCAGTAAAAGGCATTTAAAAGTTATCAAAAAATGGTCCGATAAGAGAAGAATCTGTGTAAAGACAATTAAATGTTCAATTTGGATGCTGCACATCAGAACGGGGTCGAGGGTGTGGTGAGAGAGAACGATTAAATCCAGTAAAGCAAGAAAAGCAATCCAAGGCAATCATCACCTCTACATGAAAATTAAAATTGCCTACTATGATTACTTTATCTTGTCTTGATAGAAACTCTGAGAATTCAGATAAAAGATACACCAAGATACACTGAAATGTTTCAGGACTGGCTCTGATGTTTCCAAGATGAGAAAAACTAAGAACATGGCGTTAAAAGGCTGTGTGGTTATGTCTCAGCTCAGGGATGATCAATAAGTTTGAGTTGAAAATGGCTACTACTCCACCTCCTCAAGGAATATGAGCATTAACATGACTGGGAGGAGTGGATTCATGCAGGTTGATGTATTCCTCAGGATGCAACCAGGTTTCAGTAAGACAGAATAAGTCAATAATGTATTCTGATATAATTCTGACTAATACAGATATCTAATATTAAAGAGTCCACATTTTACTCCCCAATCCTGTTAGTAGAACAGTTAATGGACATTTTAAGACTATCCAAAGAGACAAGTCAGATCACTGTTTGTATACATTTTTTTTAAAAGATAAACGACACAATATACTAAAAAGCACATATATTTGCTTCCATTACAGCTCTATTAACAAAATTGGTGTGTAACTGTACATTATTGAGGAATCCAAATATACAGGTATCAAGTCTAAAAATTAAATTTCTATAGCTATACCAAGATCTTAATGACAAATTATGCACATTTTAAATCCAAAAAACTAAATATTAAAGGTGCACCTGATAAAATAATAAATGAATGGGCGATATGAGAAGTACTGAATTGCAGAAGTATTGAGTAATGAGATAGAAAATATATATTTTATATAACCATAATGCTATGGTAATATACTATATTTTATATTTTTATATTTACAGTTGTATTGCAACACAATGAGATGTATTATTACTGCATTGTTTCTGGTCAATAGTATTTTATATATATGTCGTCTATGGCAATAATTGCAGGTGACATATCCAAACTATCTGTTTGCAAATGCAAGATGTTGATTTAATCTTTTTAAAGTTTAATAATTTTGTCTTAGAACACACTTCAAAAAAGTCACCTGTTGCAGGCCCATCATATCCGGGAAAGAAAATTAGGCAAGTGCCTCTGGCCCCAATCTGAAAGGGGGGCCACTGTCAATGGCTGCTTCTGCATTCAATTAGAAGCAACAGGAAAGACAGGACAGGACAAATAGGAACAATTTCTCCTCCACAAGTGTTACCATATCTCCTGTCAACAGCATAATTGTCAAGCACCATCACCAGCTTTTTGTGGATGAAAGTGGAATTAGACCTAATTTCCCTCATGCTGCCAGAGGCTTCACTTTGTTGTCAAGGTAATTGAGAATAAAAAGATAAGTTTTTAATACCAGCATTCTGTGCTAGGTTATCAAACGTTACCCATAATTCCAAGGGGGCATAATTCCATCAAATAAAAGCCTATAATTCAGTAATTATATCAACTTCAAATGTGAAATCAGTGTAGGGCAGGTGTGAAACAGCTGCTGAGAGCATCAGACATAGAAATAAAAAAGATGAAAGTTAGGCACCATGACTGAAACTTCCAGGACAGTGGCCCTATGAATAGCTGGAGACTGGTTAGAGTTGTTATTAGTGTCTCAGACAGTTTGCAAATATGGGACTTGTTGACATTAACTACAGCATAGTGGAGACCCACTGATCTCTGGGGGTGTAAAAATCATATAGAGATGTTTTTATTTGATGGAATTATGGCCCTTTGGAATTATGGGTAACTCAGTATAACTTTGTGTAGAATGCATGTTTTAAGAACTTATTATTTCTTAGTGTCAATCGCTTTGACAACGAAAGTGAAGCCTCCAGCAGCATGAGGGAAATTAAGCGTAATTCCACTTTCAGCCACAGTGAGCTCATTGTGCAGTTTGACAGATAGTCTCCTGACAGAAGATACTGAAACAACTATGTAGGAGAATTTTGTCCCGGTGGTTGAAGACCATTTGCTAACTACAGAACCATCTCAAACCTCACCTTTCTCTCCAAGGTGCTTAACAAAGTCATTGCCTCTCAGCTCCAGGACCATCTGAATGATGATAACCCGTTTGAAAGGCTATCGTTCAGGCCATAGCTCTGAGACATTCTCTCTCAGGGTGATGAACTGATGACAGGTGACACAGGATCACCATCATTGCTCGTCCTCCTCGACCTGACAGCAGCATTTAACATGGTGGACCACACCAAATCTCCTGGAGTGCCTCCAAAACAATGTTGTTCTCTGCAGTAGTTTCATTCCTACCTCTCAGTAAGGTCAAACTGCTCCTACAACGTGCACTTAGCTGCAGAAATGAGAATACAGCAAAGTTATCTAGTTACTGATAATGAGAAGCAAAAGCACTGAACATCACGGACGTTTTGATTATCGCAAATAACCAATGACCAATATGCTGACTGTCTGTGAATACATCAGTCCATTGGTAAATGTACCTTATAAATATTCACAGAATATGTTTGATAATACAAACATATTCAACAATTTGTCGAATCAATTGGTTGCCAGCTATTAAATTATTCAACAACTATTTTGATAATCGATTAATTCTTTTGAGTCATTTATAAGAGTTAAATGTCAAACTTCTCTGGTTCCAGCTTCTCAAATAAGAATCTTTTTCCCTGGTTTCTTTAGTCTTCTGTAATATTGATGATCTTTAGGTTGTGGACTAAAGATCAAACAAAAAAAATAAATTTTAGGTTGAATCTTCAACGCTGGGAAATAGTGATCGGCATTTTACACCATTAATAAATCAAATAACTAATAGATTAATCATTTCAATAAACGATTGATTAATCAACTATCAAAATAATGATGGTGCTATAAAATGTGCAGTGTCAAGTTGGAATTATCAATGGTGGTGTTGTTTCCATTCTCGCTCAGTCTGTTATCTGATGGTTTGATCAAACAAAGGACACAATAACAATGTCTTCACTTAATCACATGCTATTAGAGGGCATCTATTTCACCCTTTATTACATTGGATAAATGCCAAAAAAAGGCATTCATGCAAAGGAGATTTGATTCAGCACTGCAGAATGTCCACATACCAGTGCCAACCTGACAGCAGTGGGAAATGAAAAGCAAATACCCATAATTGCCTTTAACACGATACCCAGTAGTGCCAGTGCAGGGTCTATAAATGTCAGTGAAAAGGAAAGTTGCGAAAGATGAAAACATGGCAGGCTTATATATATTTTCCTTCTCAATCTACTTATCAGCCTTGACATTTTTATTAATCACAACCACAATATTTCCAGAACTTTTGCTAACCTTAATTAATGTTACCTTATTATAATTGAAAGGCAATATATGCAGAAATATGGATCCATGAAATTAGCTGTCCAAAGCCAGCACCTCACTTTCTGTTCACCTTTTGTTTTTCGTATCTTTTTCATCCTTTAAAGGACAATTTTTGTCTTGCATTATCACTTGTTGTACTGTAAGAAATGAGGGACAATAGCCACAGTGTTAATTCATTTAAAAATGAATTTTAGACTTCAGCTAAGACGATGCTTTAGCAATCTGCAAATTAACTGGGTATCCTCCAAAATAGCCAATTAATGAGTTTACTTAAGACTGTTTGTTCACCCTAAATTGCAATAAATTATTGTAAAATCATTACGGTGACCATTAGAGAGACTTATAGAAATGCAAATCAGTTATTTAAATGTATTTTAATTTCCACCCAAAGTTGTGGTTTGAATATCCAATTAATCATCTTTAACCTCTGTCCATGGTTCTAATCATGAAATTGACATATTTTGGAACTTTCCAGGACATGTCCCATTGTTGATGGACTGACAGGCCATAAGTCTATGTCGAATGTGTCCATGCTTCTCTTTCTCTGAAAAGATCTTTGCAATGTTTTTCAGCTTTGTCTTTTTAAAGGGCGCAAGGTTGAGTAATTAGCAGTTTTTCATTGTTATTTAATTTACAATTCAAATAATGTGCCTGCACTTGTATTCATTCACTAGATTTATCAAATGCATAATTTTGTTATGTCATTCCTTAGAGGCAAAGCTTTTATCCAGGAGAAACATTCATTTGAATGTCTAAGTGCTCAGTAATTGCTAGTGACAGTCAAGGAAATTACTTTGATGGACAATTTTCTTTGTTTGATTTTAAATGGTAAATTGTTTTCAATAAGCAGGTCAGCTCTTCCCCCGCTCAAGTGTTACTTTGCTTATATGTTTCTAACTGTAACTGTACTAGTTATGTTATATGACGTATCAGGGTCAAATGGGCAGAATAAAAGTGGAATGAGGTGCAGATGCAATATTTGAGTCATTGAAACCATGTGATTGCAAAGTAAATCTAATAAAAAAGGATTCAAACTTTTTTTTTTTTGTTTTTTGTTGAAGGCTCCCTTATTTCATGATGAGTCAGTCAGTGATCTGAGGTGAGAAGGTACATGGTGAAAGGTAAATTAGTATAGCAGCTTTCTAGTCAGCATGCAGCATGCAAATAAATAATGCCAGCACCAACCAATAAATGGCAGATAATTGCAGGGCAGCTTTATTGCAATGTCAAAATAAAATCAATTGGCAAAAACTGCACATAGAATTGCCCTCAATTCAAAGTGGCTCATTAGACATTACCAGCTTCCCTTTAAAAACAGCTTATATAAAAATCAACTCACAGCCTTAGCCTTGTCAAAAGTATTTTGGTAGTAGAAGTTGTGTGAGAATGACTGTTAAAGGTGAAGTCCACGATTCAGCCTCTGCTCTATAAATGGGAAACAAACAAAATGGCCTCACACTGAGCCACACAACAATACTGTGCTTTCATACAGCCAAGAAACAACTCTATTTGGTCTTCGCAACACCTGCATATTCTTCAAACAATCAATTATATTATTCATTACCCAGCATGTATTGTGAATTCTGTGTCAAATATTAAACAGTATTTTAGTCTTGATTTGGTGCATCGGCTCTCATATTCGGTGTTTCCATGACCTCCTTGATATTTAGCCTTCACCGGCCACACTTTTACTTCAGCTCTGTGCCATTTGGCACTTCAATTGGCACTTGTGTGAGCTTGTGTGCTGAGAGGCTGCCCACATGGACTTATATAACTGAGTTAGTTAGAGACATTAAAACCCAACGACATGGTGGAGAGAGAGAGATGCAAAAAATGAGCAAAAAGCTGCAAATTAGGCAGCAGCCATAAATTCCCACAGAACCAGTGTCTCATCTCTTTACAGCGAGACATTTAATTCATCCTTGCAAGTATATCAAAACTATTGCTCAGATTTTATGTAGTGCTGGATACTATTGTGGCTTTTCCCGAAATTATATGTTGTACACTCACCCATCAGTACAGCGGAGTGAAATTAATTGTCCGTGATTTTGTGATGACTTGGCACAATATGTAGACAAGAAGTATATTACACATCGCTTTTGCCAAACTCCTCCAAACTGCAAATGTATAAGCACTCAACTGTTATGAAATGGGGAACTAATGTATATAAAATAGGTTTATTTACACCATGACAATAATAACTAAAGAACACAGCTGCAGAGCAGGATTTTTAACACCAAGAGAAAAGTTCACCAAAAGGGCAGATGCAGATCTATAGCAAAAGAAGCACAAAATCACACCTGTCAACACCTTCCTTTAAAGGAAAGGGTGATAAACCTACCAATGTCTGGGAAAAAAACATGACCAATCAAGAAAACATACAAAATGTCTATCAAAATGGCTCCCTATACTAATTTAACCTTTTAGCCTCAGAGGATTGACCTCACTCCATCACAATAATTTTTCCTGTACCATTTTTATGTACGTATTTTTGACAAATCAAATGTCGACATTTCAGACGTGATGTAGTTCAATGTTCCTCATAAGTTTCATTATATTAGCAGGAGGAGGAGGGTTGGACGTATGAATCAATGATTTGTTTTATGGACTGAAATAGGAAAAGTTGCAGGAGACGATTGCTCGACACCTTGTGTTAAGGTGGCCTGTGTTAAAATGCTTACATATTGGAATGATAATGTGGATTGCACATCTGTCTACAAAAGCAAGGAGTTTCTGCATATCTATCTGACTAGATCAACCTCAGCTTTTGCATATAGCTCACACATGGCACAATGGTGTGTGTGTTTGTAGAATTTTTTTTAATTGATATTCAAGTTAAAATCCCATAGACTTTGTATACTTCAGCGCTATCGTACAGCAGAGCTTTCGTTACAGCGTAAAGCTCCATATCACGGCACTCCTCCTCATATTGCTTCCCAGGACTTTCGTTATAATTCAAAACTCACAATCCATGATCCACAATCATAAAAACACTCAATCCACAGAGAAACATACACAGCCTGTATTCAGAAACTGTGCCCTAAAACAAACAGTCATGACTTATATGAATTTATGATGTCACTACTATACAGTCACCACCAACACCCGCCATAGCCACTTAAAGATGGATATATAGGAGGAGATATCAGCAACGCTAACCAGCTAGTTTGAGAGAGGTAGAGGTAGAATTAAAGCAATCACACATTAAACTATGACAAAGTTTTGACCATATATATATATATATATATATATATATATATATATATATATATATATATATATATATATATATATATATATATATATATATGTATGGAAGGTTGACCTTGGTACTTGAAAAGTCCTGGCTACAGCCTTGCCTACAGGCACTACACTAGTTTTATTAAAGTGCTAGTTTGGAGCAGGTGGCCAAGTATGACACATTCTAGCTTTCCTTTTAAACTCTATATTTGCCATGTGAGAATGGAAGCTTGACTGCCATAGAAACAGTCACTATGGGGAATGGGTTTTAATGAATTTAGTGAATTGCACAGAAACCAATTGGTAACATTCACATTTTGATGGATAAATACATTTAACAATTCAATAGAAATGAGTGAATCTGCATAACCTCAGTATACTGGGTTCATGCCAATTCTTTACTTTAATCAATAACAAACAATCAAATGGATGAAAGTGAGAGCCGTTGCCTTTGCAGCTGAAGAACATTAAATACCTTTCTCGAAAACAATTTCGCTTGTAATTGCTTTCGTTATTGTGACTCAAATTATTACCTGCCTGGCAATTTTCTGCGATACTATGAAATAAAACATGACTTTCCGACAGCAGCATCAGTTCTTGAATGGAAAAGAGGCAAAGGTTTATTTAAAAAAAAAAAAGGCAGCTGTCCTTGAAAACATGATTGGATGAGACTCTGGATGCTGTTCTACCTGAGAGCTGGCTGATGCATTATACAAATTTGGTGAAAAACAGCTGATGCTCTCCATACCAACTCTATCGATCATTGTAAAAAAGAAGTCAGTGTTAATACTGATGTAACGCACTGGTAGAGCAACAGCATTGACCACACAAGGATAAATGGCATCATTGAACATGTTTAGCTGCTTGTCCTAATCTTTCCTACTGCAAACTAACAACTACCAAACTCCACCAAAGCCCATTCTGAAGGTGCTCACTTTCTGAGATTGCAGTCACAGTTTTAACTTAATAAGTGATGCTGAATTTCTGCAATGATGTTTGTGTGCAGTATTCCAGATTCCTGCAGGGGTAGACATCCACTCATTTTGTGCTGAGCTGTTTATATTCAACTTCAACACAAATTTACTCAATTAACCTGGCTTTTTTTTTTGCAATACACCCACCATGCAAGAGCACGTTCTTCTAAGAAAATGCTTACATCTATTCCGCACAAGTTCAATAATTCATATATCCACCCACAATTTATGTAGGAGAAGAAAAAGGTACATCTCGTCCTGTCTCACCTTTCCACCCTGAAGCAGACTGTACTCTCTCGTCAGACTGTCCAGGGTTTAAAAATTCTAATCCTTGTGTTATTCAACAGGAAGTGATGATAGTTATTGCTGGCAGAGCTCTGTGTTTTACCGCATGATAACACCATGTACTTGGCAGTTTAATTATAGTGTCACAGAACTTTTCTTCATGTGCATCCACTGTCTGAGATGGAGTTCAGGATGTGGAGTCACGGACTGTGAATAGACAGTTACATCACCGCAAGGAAATATTTCAGTGCTTCAGTAGAAAACAGAGTTTGACAGGCTTTCAACTCACCTAAAGAATCTTCCTTTTTTGAATGATTTTTTGGTAGTAAATTGATGTGGTTCTGGTTCACAAATGTTGCATTCTGGATTGATACAGTTCAACTGGTATTTTTTTGCTCCCCTCCCCCTGTCATGCTTATTTTAGCTTGTATTATTGTCTTGCTGTGGGTATAGAGGGGTTAATGTCTATTATAATAATCGTTTAATCACCTCAAATGGATGAGCTGTCAATCATTTATTTAATTTGCTCATTATTTGTTGTTATAGTCATCACATGATCATTTATTTCTTTGAAGCAATATTATATATTCATTGACATTTCATGGTTTTGTTTGGTTTGTGACATCATATCTTTTAAAATAATATTTATCTTCATTTATGCTGTTGCTCATTGTTTAGTTTAACTTAATTCTATTCCCTAAAGAGCCTAAACCAGTGTATTTACAGTATTTCTGAATGCATCTGAGACTGGTGTTGTGCTGCTATAAAAGTGCAACTGCAGATATTGTCTGCACCTGATTCTGCATAAGTGTATATGTGAATATTATATTTAGAGTCACTCATTGGCTGGAGAGCTGAAAACATAGCACCTACACACAGCACTGCAGGTTCCCAGAATTAACACTGATCTGGGAAATCTGCTTGTACATTTGCAACATACATGAACTGAATTGCATATTTTATGGCTTGCTTTTCTTTACTATTATGGTATTATTATTATTAATTATCAGAACTGATATTGTACATTTTCAGTTGTTTGGTATCATGTTTTCTCTTGAAAATTAAATCTTGCTCTCATAGGACTTACCTGATTAAATAAAGGTTTGAATGTCAGTTAAAGAAAAGGCAGAAAATGCCTTCTTGATGTGGTTAATGGTAAGTCATGCACCTGTCTCTCAGGGCAAGGTCTTATTCACCGTGTGATGCTGTCCATCAAGCGTCATGTTTCCTGTCTTATATCCTCATGTCAGTTTGTTGCCTCTGGTCCATCTCTGGTATTTTGAAAGCGAGCACAGCTGCAAAGCCTCACATTTAATCCGTTCCACCCTCCACAGCCCACACCTTGCAGGCTGTTGTCGCTTCCAGAACGACTCAGATCAGTCAGCAGAAAACTACCATATTGTCTTGTAAAATACTTGAGTTAGTGTTGAAGTATGAGATTGTAAAGGATATATGTGATATAACATTACAACTTGTGATGAGAATGTTTCGTCAGTCAGCAATACCTTTAACCTTTTACTATTACAGCACTGAGATATGTTGAACATCAATATATAGGATTTTTGAAGCTGACACTGATGCCTGTACTATTTACATGAACAAATTATTCTGTTTTTCCTACATGTGTTTGTCCATCTCTCTGTTTGGCCAACAGACTTCGATCAGCATGTGCTCATCTAGCAGGAAACATTGAGTTCACATTAATGTAAGAGGAAGGAGAATATTGATTTCAGTGACCTCGTGACCTTTCCCACTGAAAGACGCCACCATCAGACCAAACATGGCAGAGCTCTGTACTTTAACTAAATTAATGGTGATATTGATTATCATCTAATTAAATCATTCCCGTGGTAACATTTATCAGAAGTCCACCTCTTAGAAAAGAGAAAAACTGTTATTTCACAGGGAGGTCATTTAGTTTCAATGAAACCATGTCCTATGGGAAAGATGGCCAGAATAAATAAATAAACAAATAAATAAATTGTTTCTACATGTTGGAATAGAATAAAGTACTATAATATATACTATATATACTATACTATATATATATATTATATTATATATTATATATACTATAATAATACTTTATTAACACATTCTAATGGATGAGGATAGAACACGTCTACCTGTGCTCTGATAGGATTAATAGAAGAAAGCAGCCAGCGATGAGCAGATTTCCAGGGTAAAGACAGCTGATTTCCAAAACAAAATGCAGAACATTACAAATTCAGCTATTTATGTGTAGAAATGGACCATTACTGTATCTAATTTGTGGCAAATTGACTCTGGCTGTCATCAATCCTCCCGCCCGTGTGTTTAGACGATTTATATTTTGTCCGTGGGGAGTAGAGCTGGGAGGATGAATGTGTCAGCAGCTCACTGCCTCTCTGAGGCCCTGTCACAGAAGAGCGATGATATTAAAGAAGACAAGACAGTGAAGGATTCACTCATGTTTTTGCAAAGCACAAAAACATTCCTTAGGAGAATTGAAGGGTATAACAAACTTACAGCTTACGGGCAATATGTTGGTAAAGTCCTCAAAAAGTATCAATACCTAAATGGTATACACATGTAAAAGTCCTGCATTTATAATCCTACCTAAAGTCAGTCAGTCATTTTCTATACCTGCTTATTCCTCATTAGGGTCGCAGGGGTCTGCTGGAGCCTATCCCAGCATGTTACAGCGAGAGGCAGGGATACACCCCAGATGGTTGCCAGCCAATCGTGGGGCACACACACCATTCACTCACACACTCACACCTATGGGCAATTTAGAGTCGCCAATTAACCTTTTTGGACTGTGGGAGGAAGCCGGAGTACCCGGTGAAAACCCACGCAGACACAGGGAGAACAAACTCCACACAGAAAGGTCCCAGACCCAGGACGCAAGGCGGTCTTGAACCTGTGACCTTCTTGCTGTGAGGCAACAGCACTAACCCCTGCGCCACCATGTCACCCATCCTACCTAAAGTAAAAAAAATAATTCATTAATAATTAATATAAAGTAAAATGCACTGTACTCTACACAAATAGGATTAATATCTCAAAATGCTTTTCTAATCTTGGAGAGTTTATACAGAAATATTGGAGAGTTGTATTTCTTTAGGCTTCGAACAGTTTATAACTGTTTATTTGAATTAGGGCTGTCAGTATGAAGTTATTTAGATTAATTACTTCAAATTAGTTGCAAATTAGTTAAAATTTATAAAATAACAACACAACATCACACTTCAGACAAATGTGTTTTATTTTGTTTTAAAATATTGTGTTAAATGTAGCCCATTGGATTTTTTAACAGGAAATGGGTCAATTAACAAGAATGAACCATATGTAGCTTATGTAAAAAATAATTTTCTGACCACTGAAGCTGCACCCTTGAACTACATGAAAATAAATTGTTATTCATACACTGATACAATGTCTATTTCTAAAGCTTCTTCTTAGTTTATTAAACTGATTATTCATCTGCCATAACAACGTAATATCCTTGAATTGGAATCTTTATATGTTGGCTGTTAACAGCAAAAAATGGCTTTGATTATAATTTGATCAGATTAATTAATTATAAATTCTGTAGTTATTTGGTTCATTCAGCACTAGTCACCAAATAAATCTGCCACATCAAATGAAAATAAGTTTTCAAACCATTTTTTTTAATTTTCATAATCTTAAGAAATATTAGGCTGGGCTTCACGTGGTTATTTATTTGAAACCATGTGAGGGAATATTTCATATTTAGAGGGGAGATGTGTCTCTGGTGGAACTGCTGACAGCTCTGTCATCTGAAACGCA
Source organism: Lepturacanthus savala (assembly GCA_030544235.1). Taxonomy (NCBI): domain Eukaryota; kingdom Metazoa; phylum Chordata; class Actinopteri; order Scombriformes; family Trichiuridae; genus Lepturacanthus; species Lepturacanthus savala. The sequence continues at coordinate 23,519,328 of CM060470.1, forward strand.
AGCAGGAGATAAAACTATACAGATGTTATATAAAAGGTCACAAGCACAGAAGTTTCTGAACTAATCTTTAATGATTCAGTGTAATTTGCTCATCACTATAATATTATTTGTCAAAAAAAGGAACTACAGCTATAAAATAAATTTAGAGTACTAGAAACTACAACATCATCCTCTGAAATGCAGCAGAGTAGAAATATCATACTTAAGTAAAGCACAAGTTCCTTAAAATTCGTTTTTATGAAAAAACAAAAAACTTTTACAGTGCTTGTGTGTAAATATTTAGGTCTCTGATGTTCCTGCTAACACATGATCTGTGAAATAAAAAGACCACCCACTCATTCTGTTGTGGTCTGGCCTCCTCTGTAGTGTTGCTGAACACAAGACATTTAGAAATGTCTCCTGTTGTGTTGTCACAACAGGGAGTTAACAGTAGGCGACCCTCCTTCAGGAGCACATGGACGTGACTTGTGTTTCTCACTGAGTGACGGGACAGTGAGTGGGTGAGTGAGTGAGTGAGTGAGTGAGTGAGTGAGAAACAAACTACATTGATCAAAATATGTGTTTTTAGAGCACATAAATGCAAATATTAAACTGTAAAAAAATAGGTCCCCTTTAAGTAGCGTACAGTGCTTGACTAAACATACTTAGTTACTTTCCATCACTGGTTATTTGTCAGCAAAGAAAACAGGAAACATGTGTCCTAGATTAGAAAATATCCAATAATAATCAAACTACTTAAATATCTCATTGTCTTTTCTAAAATAAATGTCTGTGTTTGGTCAGTAGAGGGCGTCAACTCCACACACGGCTCAACCCAAACCAGGAATCCTCCACACATGTTCCTCACACATCTTAATAATTTTCCTTGCCATCAAACCAAAGAGCTCAGATGGATTCTCAAGGACGAATGTATTTGTAGGAATGTACGATGAGTCACGGGAACATGGAGTCGTCCACCCAGTCATCATCACACAAGGAGATGATGCTATGTAAGAAACGTGTGTGTAGGTGACAGATTAAAGGAAAAGAGATGAATGAATAACACACAATACATTAATTAAGATACAGTTTAATAATAATGTAAATCTTGCTATGCTATTGTTAATAATTCACAGTGTGAGAATAATGACCAAAGTAACACAGTGATAAAGATGAGGGGAAGCATGAAAACAATAAAATGCTAAAATACTGTTTGTGTGTCTGTTGTGTAATGTTCAAAAAATCTGACAGAGAGGATTTTCTCATGAAATTCAAGACAGATAGAACACATTAACACTGTAGTTGCTGTAGTCTGCCTTTGCACTTCCTATGTTTACAGATACAGAAACCACCTACTTTTGGGGGGGTCATAGATAGAAAATGACATTAAATTAATTAATCATTATTAACAGGCACAATGCCACTGATCTGCTAATAAGACGTGTGGCTAGACAGTCAGTGACAGTCATAAAAGTTCCATAGTTTGTGCTGTTTGACTTTAAGGGTAGAACGGCCTTCACTGAGTATTTATACAGTGCTCTACACCACTATCATCAAAACACCAAATGAGGGAATATATTTTGCAAGAATGATGTTCCATCCCTCCAGCAGGATGTGTCTGTCTAATTCTGAAGAAGTGTCGAAGGTGGTTTAATGATGAGGTTTACTTTTGAGCATATCATAAATGTTCTAAGCTTCATTAAAAAACTGAAGATGCTGTGGATACCAGGCTGCATGGACAATCTTGCTTTCTAGAATTCACCAAATAATAAAGGACATCTGGAGACACACCACTCCACAGCCTCTATTATGACTGCACTGCTGCAGCTATGCACACGTTCTTTCTTCACTATGTATGCAGCTATTCATTGTAAGATTATAATGTACAGGTCATGCTACATGAAGACAAACTTTGATGTTAGATGCTGGTTATCAACTTGTTTGTTAAATAAATAATGTGATTAATGATGGCTAACTGAAACTTTTGTGTTTCTGTTGATCAACTGATATTAAATTATCACCATCTAGTGCTGGTAATCAGTTGATGCATTTTCTCTTACTTTTTGCCGGAATGATGTGCAGCATATTAAAAACCATCCAATAATCAGTCCTGCTGTCATACAGTCAACTGACTACACATCATTATTGTTACTCTTATAAACTATTGTTTCTCTTTTAAAAATATGTTTTGAACACAGTAGAGCAGTGGTTAGCACTGTTGACTCACAACAAGAAAGTCACAGGTTCATGTCCTGGGTCTGGGACCTTTCTGTGTGGAGTTTGCATGTCCTCCCCGTGTCTGTGTGGGTTTTCTCTGGCTTCCTACCACAGTCCAAAAACAAGCTGAGGTTAATTGAAGACTAGCCATGGTAGGCTGGCGACCTGTCTGGGATGTATCCTTGCCTCTCATCCACAGTACACTGGGATCAGCTGCCTTTACCCTAATGAGGAATAAGTGGGAATAGAAAATGACTGACTGTTTTGAAAGTGGGATTTGTAATGAAATCGTCAAGTTATTATGCAGAATATTACTGGCGAGTCATATTACTTACATCAAGAGTACTAGTGCTGCTATACTTTTACACAATACACTATTACTGCAGTACTGATAGAATGATGGATAGATAACAATGAAAACTATTGGTGACTTAGGTGACTGCCTGGTACAGTATTTCTACTATAAGATCATAATATTAATATAATCAATAAATAAATTATGATAGATAGTGGGTAATTAGATATATACTTTCATATACACAACTATGCGCTACTTTTACAGTATAACTTCTAATACTAATAGTAATACTACTTCTACTACTACTACTACTACCACTACTACTACTACTACTACTAATAATAATAATAATAATAATAAGAAGAAGAAGAAGAAGAAGAAGAAGAAGAAGAAGAAGAAGAAAAATAAATAAATACAATTTTAAAAAATTAAAATTTAATAAATAATTATAGTAGTAGACCATAAAAAACAATGAAGACAGATAGACAGACAGACAGACAGACAGACAGATAGATAGATAGACAGACAGACAGACAGATAGATAGATAGATAGATAGATAGATAGATAGATAGATAGATAGATAGATAGATAGATAGATAGATAGATAGATAGATAGATAGATAGATAGATAGATAGATAGATAGATAGATAGATAGATAGATAGATGCAGCTTAAAGGGGCGGAGTTTCCTGCTCAGTTTGAACAGACTCTGACAGCAGTTGTTGGGATGAAGGGCAGCGCGTTTATCACCGAGTTCAAGTCGTAGATGATATTCGGAACATCCGTGGCACCGTGACACCGATCACCGATCAGGAACTCCGCTGAAGTTATGCGCCAGTTGCTGCCTCTGGTGTCTGCGCTGGTTTTGTGTCAGAAAGCCTCACCGGCTGCAGACTTCAGCCCGGCTGGACGCGCTCTGCATACCGATGACGGCAACTTTCCAAACCGGGATCACATGAAGCCAGAACAGCGAGTCCTCCATCCGGAGCCAGGTTTGCACTTCACACCGTAGCAAACAACTTTACCAGACAAACGGTCGTGTTTGATGTTAAATATCGAAAGTTTTAATGGCAACAGACTGTTTTTAAGTTTTGTAAAAGTCAAACAGTCACGTTGAAGCCGGAGAATAAAGATCAATATGAGTGTTTTTGACACTGTTTACACATTTCATCCGTTATTTTAAGGTTGACAATTTTGAGACTAAGACAATTTTGAGACTAAGATGTCCTGATTTCGTCTCCCTGACCATCTGTGTGAGGATTTGCTCACAGATCTACTGCTCATGACTAATAAGTGATGAGGGAGCTGCTGCTCCATCTGTCCCTGTTTACCGCATCACAGCCAATCACAGGCAGCAAAGCAGCTACTTCCCTGTGGAGATGGGACTTCTCTGATGTTTCCAAATTTCTATGATCACATGTGACAAATGAAGATGATCAAGAGTTAAAAACATAACAAATATGACAGCTTTATTTGTCCATGTGTGCTCTGAAGGCCTTTAATATCACTCTACATCAGGGGTGGCAAACATGTGGCTGGAGGGCCAGAACCGGTCCAAACGTACCGGATGACTATACAGAGTGTGACCAAAAATGGACCAGTTCCTGCTTATTGACAGAAATATGAAGTCAGCGAGCATCTTTCAAGGCTCAGTGAGATTAAAGTATTCACAGTTTAATAGTTTTTAATGTAAGAGATAACCTTTGCTGCTTTATTAATGTTCAGGGAGTATTTGTGTTGAATTGAAATGCAACGGGGGCGACACGGTGGCGCAGGGGTTAGCGCTGTTGCCTCACAGCAAGAAGGTCACAGGTTCAAGACCTCCTGGGTCTGGGACCTTTCTGTGTGGAGTTTGCATGTTCTCCCCGTGTCTGCGTGGGTTTTCACCAGGTACTCCGGCTTCCTCCCACAGTCCAAAAACATGCTGAGGTTAATTGGCGACTCTAAATTGCCCGTAGGTGTGAGTGTGTGAGTGAATGGTGTGTGTGCCCCACGATTGGCTGGCGACCATCTGGGGTGTATCCCTGCCTCTTGCCGTAACACGCTGGGATAGGCTCCAGCAGACCCCTGCGACCCTAATGAGGAATAAGCAGGTATAGAAAATGACTGACTGACTGACTGAAATGCAACGGTATAGTGACTGAGTATGGGATAACTGAGACATCATATTGTTGAAATTGCACTTTTTTTGCTCCTGTTCTGTTAAATTGAAGGTGAATTAATCCTGTAAATATTTATAATGTATTTCTTTACATAAAAAAGAAGGGACAGTTTCTATTTATACATACATTTTTACTAGTTCGGCCCATCTGAGTTCAAATTGTGCTGAATGTGGCCCATGAACTAAACTGAGTTTGACTTCCCTGCTCTAATTATATTCTCACACAGTCACTTCAATTACTTAGCAGATTCATTCCTTTTTGAAATATTATTTTTAGACTGTAAGAGTGCAAGTGCTTACACCAAATTACATTTGCTTTCATATGGTGTTCTTCATGTTTCTGGCATTCTTACATATTCAGTGCAAAAGAAAAAATAAATAAGATAAATAAACACAAACTTTAAGACTCCTTGAAAATCTTCAACACTGATTCCTTTGATACTCTTCAAACATTCAATATCCATATTTTTAATATTAATATTAATTTGCCAGCAGTTTGTTTGTTTCTTTTTCATTCCAGAGTTAAACTATTCTCTGCTGCCCTGTGTCTGTCTCTCAGATGGATGCTGAGTTCATGGCAGCCTGCTTGTTTACAGCAGAGCAGTGGGGGAGCAGCTGAAAGGGAAATTTGTGACCCTTGTTCACTGTGTATCAACTGATTCATGATTAATTCATGCTGCAGTAGGAGTACATTACCATTCTGTCATCACATGATCGCCGGGCCTATGTTGTCGACTAAAACACTCGGAAATGTACCCAAGCGTGGTCATGCCATGCGCCCATCCCCCACACCGCCCCCCCTCCTTCCCCTGTGCTCGCTGGCACTATGTCCTGCCAAACCTCCTCAGTGTCAGCCTTCCTGTCCTTTCAGCACCGCGGGAACTCTCAGGGGAATGGTGCCCTTTCCACTTCTAAACAAAAAGAGAGAAATTGGAAGTAGAAATAAAAGAAAGGAAGGAATCACCTCCTTTCTTAAACCAGAGACGTCGATTCTCCCCAATCTGAGATTAACATCTTCATTGTTGTCCCTTCAACTCGGTAGAAGCAATAGATTTAAAGATTTAATCGTTTGACCCTGGGGGAGGTTTGTAGTTTCTGGACAGCACGGCTGGTGCCAGTTTACATCTTTTGTTTCAAATCTCAGTTACTTGAATTTAATGACCTGTGTTTAACCCTTAAAACAGTAAAGCACCTTTATATATATTTTTGCATGAAACATATTTATATGAATATTATTTATGATTTAATGCAAGTCAATGAGCATAAAAAAATTATATATATTAACACTAACCTTTGCTGAAAATTATGTCACATGCATGAACACATTTAAAATACTTATATATAATATAATCAAATCCCAGGTATATGAAATTATGTAGAAGTATGCATTAAGGGTTAAGACAGATCTAGTCCACATATCAAAGGGTGCATTTGTGTTTTTCTCCATCAGTGGAATGTATGGCCTAATTCACTCACTCACACACACGCACACACACACACACACAAGCAAGCATCCCACACACAAACAATGCCCACGGCTCTGTTAGGGCGGGAGGGTGGGGTTATGAGAGATAAGTCTCTGTTGGACCATCTGTTTGTGCCGCCTGGGGGTCTCACAGAACTGACCCATCACCATGTTTGTGTTTCCGTCCTGTTCTCCATGCCCGGCTGTATTATCTGCTGTCCGCCAGCAAACATGGCTGCTTTGATCAGAAACTGCCATTGTGGTCCTTGGTGAAACGAATGCTTCATCATAATGTACAAATGCTACATGTGTTTGATGTGTCAGAAAAAAGCAAATTCGCATTGAACCACAGAAATGATCACAGGCATTTTTAAAATAATTTTGATAATTTGCCTCACTATTAATTATAATAATTACCAATCATGATAAATGTCATTAATGAAAAACTACTACCCGTTGAAAATAGTTAATTTCTTACTTTCCATTCAGTAAACTGCTAAAAAATGTGATATATTAATCTCATTTTCCACTATTTTGTGTAAAATTGTTTAAACAACTCTTCATAACTGCCAAACATTTATTCATTTTCAAATCTTTAACCTTTTAAATGCTAGTTTCTTTACATAGTAAATTCGGCAAAATTGTGGCTAATATACCATATCTATTTACAGTGTATAGTAGACCTATTATAGGTTTAAGTTGTTAAAATTCCTAAATGAACCCAAAAATACACAACCTGGTAAAATGTTATGAATTTCATATGCATTAACGCAACCAAAACTATTAAAAATGAAAACTATGAAAAATCAAATCCCAAAAAGACTAAATGGTTTATTTATTCAAATGCACACCCAGTGATATAGACAGCTTCTGCATTCTTCTTATTACACCGCTGCTGCTCTCTTGTTTTTGATAATAACAGTATTCAAGCCATATCACGCTCAGCATGGGATTTATTTCTCATCTGCCTCAGTGGCCTCAGACATCCCATTTCAATCCACTTCATAAACCTCTTTGTGGCGTGCTTCAGTTCTCCAAATGGGGAGATTATAGTAATCTGGCATGTAGCACCTCCACTTCAGATATATGTGACCTCCCTCCTGTTGTGTTTGGCCACTCTGGCACCAGCAGAACACACATTAACAGGCTCCATCTCCTAAACAAGCATCCAACCGGTCATCTGCACCAGTGTATGTCGTCTGCTGGGTTGAGCGAGGCTGCTGACCCTGCCAAACCTGGGCGATGGTTTCACGCTGTGGCTAAAAGTCATTCCTGGCAGCTCGGGGCCTCTCTGATCAGAGGGGCTTGTTAGGGGCAGTGATATGTAATGATATGGTTATCTGGCTTTGGCACTTGTATGTTGTATAAAGCTGAAACCAGCTTCATGACTTTTTTCAGATGGCAGCTCTTCTGGCAGCAGGATCCTGAGGAATCACATGGGCACAATCAACCACCACTTCTGTCAGTGTAGAATGTCTCCATTGGGGAAACAGAAAGGCACTTAGAGCCAATACCTTCACCAAAGGCCAGTGGTCAGACTTCCATCTGACATGTAAATGTGCAAGCACAAACAATATGTGTGGCTGTATTTCCAAAACTATTAAGATCATGCTTATCATGACATTGTGTCATTTAGTTATTAATAAAAAGTGCAATAACGACATTTTTTACTGCTCCATAACACTAAATATATAGTGGAGTGTTGATAATGAGCCAGCTACTAAGATTCATGGCTTTTCAAAACTCTGCTTCTGGCCCAGGCTGTAGAGGAGCAGTGTAATACAGTTGAGAGTATTTATAGCCGATCAGTAGGTGAAGGATACTCACTGCCCATTTCCAGTAGAGTTTTGCAGCTGTACACAGTGCACTTAGCACTTCTGTGAAGTGTTTTTCAATGGTTTTATTGCACTTTATTATAGGCCTGGATGTTTTTAATGGCTACTGAGACCTGGCTCATTCCTAATGACAGTTCCAATAAATGACCAATACTGTAGAAAGTGAGTGCTCTTTGATTATATGAAGGTGTGGCTGTTATTGTCCAATGTTTCAAAAAAACTAAATCCACAGAGAAATCTACACAGAACAAGTTTATAAAACTCATCCACTGATTCACACAGAACAAATGAGCAACAGGTTTCAAAGCACCATGAAACAGTTAAGTAAGAAAACCAAAACAATTAGCTAAAAGAGGCTAAAGTACAGAAACCATAGAGCCAAGGGCCAGAGATTCTATGAATATTAATTAATGCAGCTTTAACAAGAGCCCTGTGTCCCTCAGACATTGATGTTTAGTAGGATGCGCATGCCCACTATTTCATTCATATGGGCAAGTAGTGATGTATTACAAAGCATTACTTCATTGTTATGCAACACTTTACCTCTAAGAAATTAAGTCTTGTCCTGAATTTGCCATTAATGACGGTGGTGCACAGTGTGATAGTTGCTAATTGCCTTTTGTTGGTGGTAGGGTGCCACATTATCATTAGGTCTTAAAGTGAGATTCTCTCATAGAAAATATAATGATTAGGTCCTTCTCAATATCAAACACATTACTGGAAATATGTACTTAGATGTCTGCATGCTGATGTAGTATAATGTTGTTTTGAGGGTGTGCTCCGTGTACTAATTGCCCAGTTTCACCATTTGTATTTGTATCCACCTCTTTCAAATCTGCTGGGATTAAGTGTATGGTTGATATACTGTGATTCCACAAATTAGTTTCTCCTTTGTGTCGTGAAAGGCTGGCCCAACACCAGAAACACCTTGAAAACTTTATAGTGTGATCCAGCAGCAAGCAATGCTGATTGCGTGGCACTTTGTGGAGCTCTCCCCAGCACTGCAAATGGCCTCTGAAGCACTTTAAAATGTTTTAATAACAAAACTCACTGTGCAGAAAATGAGTAATTTGATTCAACAAAAGGCAAAAGCAAAAGGCAAAGTTGACACGCTTGATTCAAAAGAAGTGAGAGCAGCAGCACACCTGTAGTTCTCTGTGAGTTTGATATGTAGAGCACAAAAAGTGAAAGCAAATAGAAAAAAGGCATATTTGCTTCGTCAATTCATACTGCTCCTTGATCAATGGTATTTTTTTTCTTATTCTAAATGTAACAGTGCAACCCATGTTAAAGAAACATATCGACTCGCTCGACCTCAGCAATTACAAACATGTTTCTAAAATGATCTTTCTTATGGTGTTTGAGAATGTTTTTGCACCTCAACTGACTAGAAAGCTTGTTCATAGTGTTTTTGATAAATATCAGTCTGATTTCAGAGCTTTTACTGGGGCTTCATTATATATAAAGGTAAAAGCTCCATTATGGTCCTGCTCTTAAAGGTTGGATTGGTCTAAAAGTAATCTATATAGTGCGAATCTGTAAGAGAGGGAAATTATTTTGTAACTGGCAACAGTTCAGAAGTCTGTTTGCAGTCCAAGTATTGACAGAGCACAGCAGGCTGTGGTTGTTATGGTTGCATGAAGTGACAAGTCCAAGCAGAGAGTTGGACAGTGGTAACCATTGATCAAATAGAATCTCAGGACCTATGGGAGTCTATCAACAATTTAGATTTAAATTAACTTATCTGATAATAGCCAAGTTAATTCTTTGCATCTCAAGTTGCTAGCTGGGCAGTAAAGTAATGAAAAAAATAAATCTTGGATCCGATATCAGATGGCTCCAATGGAAGAAAAGAAATAATGGAGCTTTCCCCCAGAGGCTAATCTGTTATCAGATGATAACCAGTGGGTTCTGATATTGGTCTAAAAGAGTCCAATAATCCCTTTTCTATTGTTGGAAGTAGACAATCTTCTGTTTCCACAACATTCATGGTGGATCACTCTTGAGACCATTACTGTTCTCCATTTATCTGCTACCCTATGGTCGGATCATGAATAAGCGTGATGTATTGTACTATTGTTATGCCGATGACTCCCAGTTTTATGTCCAGTTATAATCCACTAACTAATAATAGTGGTCTAAACCAACCTTTCTTTCTGCCTTTCTTTCTGAAATCAATTGTTGGACTCTTCAGAATTTCCTCAAACTTAACAATGCTAAAACATAAATGTTTGACACACCCAATTCATCTTGTGGTCACATAGTCTGTAATATTTTTTAAATAATTCTGATCTTTGCTTTGATGACTAGTATAAGAAGGTTGTTCAATCAAGCAGATCATAACATATACTGAAGGTGGATTGATTACATTTGGCTAATACCCAACTAGCTCAGATTGCTGAATCTCTAGCTTTGACCATGCATTTATCTTAACCCAGTCTCCCCCCCCCCCCCCCCCCCCCAGCTTCCACCTTTAATCTGAAGGTCCAGGTCAGGGACATGCTGAGTCATCAGTACCTGAGCCAGGCGAAGGTGGAAGTCTATGTCAACTACACTAGGACCAGCTCAGCTCTCACTGGGGAGGACGGCGTTGTTCTGCTTCATGTACCATACCAAACTGGGCTGCCTGTCACTGTAGTGGCCAGCAAGAACGGCTACATTTATACAGTGCTGCCCTGTAAAACCAGCAGAATACCAAGTAAGATGGCTGTTTAATGTCTGTATACAGTATGTGCTCAATCACCACAGCTCATGAACCTCATCTGAACCCTTTTTATCAGGTTAGAAACTGCTGCTTTGTGGATCTTTCTGTGGAAGTCAAATTATGTCAGTGGTTGACACTGACATAATTTGACTGCTGAGAAATTATTTGTATAACTACCCATCTGGTTATATATTATGTGTATTAACTGTTGACTCTACTGTCTCATTAAAAAAAAATAATAAAAACTTAGGGACCTAAAAGATCCCCATCAAAACATGGTTTACTATTGTAATTTCCAATTTTTGTTTGGTTGAAACTTTTAACAAACATCAATACTGATATTTCATAACTACCAACTAGTTTTATTAGGCATCTAAATATTTTCAATGTGCTTTAAGGCCAGGGGATTTTTGGAGATTATCAGCAGCAACAACAATGATTTTGAGGGATTATTTTTAGTATTATTTCTGATTAAAACATTAAAATAATTAAAATACTGTATAGAAAGTAATACATCTGCACTGAGGCATTAACAGCAATGTTTTTTCTCTGCAGCTCACCTGACACATACACATTTAAAACATGGCTTCATGACTATAATGTACTGAATCTTAAATCTGTTGTTGTGGTGGAATCTTAGATAAACCCCTTCTGGCAAAACACCAGAGCTCACAAAACATGTTACACTGCCATCTAGTGGAGCAATAGCATAATTATTAAACAATGCACTCAAAGCTAATTTTGCATCTTTCTCCTTCTTGTTTTATCATTGCTGTAGTATTCTCATCTGTGACCATATCATTACTTGGTCTGAATCAAGGGAACATCTGGCTGTTTGAAGATTCTTTTGTCATCACTGGAAAAACATCTGGTAATGTACACAATGTTCATCATTTCTTTCTTTATTTTTTGTCTTTCTGATTGTCTATAAGATTGTCTAGATGATTGTCTATAAGAAGCATTTATTTAGACTACTATTACTATACTGTCTATTTTGAGTTGTCATTTACCACGTTTTGTTTTATTTGTAGATGCTTCGTTGCAGCCTGTTGTCCAGTTTCCTAAGAGCCTGCTGAATCTGACAGACAGCAGGGATCTCACCTCCTTCAAGGCCTACCTGACCCTCCCCAAGCTGCCATCAGAGGAGAACAACTTCCTCAACACTCTGGGCATCATGAGCAGTAAATCAGGTGTGTGCACATTAACACCTGTAACACTTGCCTTCAAAGCATGTTCAGCATTCATCTTAAACACAAAATATGTAATTTTTTGCTGCTCGGTGTCCCTCAATCAAATCAATAAGAAAAGATGGAGTTGTTTTGCCTCAGTGACACTTTTCTTAGGGTTCCCATTAAGCATTAATCTCTGTTTTTTTAAGGATATGTCAGTGTGGAGTTAAATCCGGTGGCAGCTGTCAGTGTGCAGCTCTTCTTAAGGGACACAGAGTTAAATGTCAGTGGACCCATACAGTTGAGACTCACACTTCCTCACAACTGTGGACTTCAGGCTTCAAACGTTGTTCCAGCATGGTTTTATAACCGGACCACTGGTGAGTGGAAATCATGATCAGACAGGCAATAAATACCATTTCTTATAATTAAAGAATCAGAAGAAAAAGTGATCATGTTTCATGGCTTTGAGTTTAAACTTTCAGTTTGAAAAAAAAGAAAGTCGTGATAATTATTCAATCGATTCAACCCATTTACACATTTGCTGCTTTACCTATGGTGTGAAAAAGGGCAAAATAAAAAGAATGTAAGTGATCATTGCGCATGGCGTAGAAGGTTAAATTTAACTACTCAGCAGCCATTTACTCTGATCACAGCCAGAAATGAATCATGAAGTAGGTCAGGTCAGTTACATTAAAAGGGAACGGGGCCCAGACAGCCCTCTTACCCCAGTGGAATATCTATTTACCTCAAATCCAAATAGGAAATGCAAAAACAATATCATGTTTTTTAAACATAAGTATTACTTCATTATCACATAATCAATCAGTGCACTAATATAACTACAACACATTTGGCTGGATAATCAACATTCTATAATTTTTGTCAATTTCAGCTTTTCTCTATGTGACAGATAAACAGTGAACAGATGAGGCCTCTTGCATCTGCTTATAATGGTGCATATTTCAGTTTAAAGTCTATATATGATAATCAGACATCCGTACCTATTTTAAGAGCTTTTGGTCATTTAGGGTTAAGAAAACCATCAAAAGATGCAAAGAGATAAATGAGAGCAAGTAACTTTTTAAAAATATCATAAGGCATTGTATGAGATTAGAAACCCTGTCATTATTCTCAGCTGACATTGGTAGAAGATCAGCCCCATAGTGCTGTTTGTTTTGCTGTTTGTCATATGTAGGTGCATGGATGAGAAAGGGACTAGGGACTGTGGTGTTGGTTGATGGAAAACTCAGGTGGACGTTCACAGCTCCTCACCTCGGCTACTGGATCGCAGCACCACTGTCACCCACTAGAGGCAAGAGCTCACCCTAACTATGGAAAAATAAATAAAATACAGCATTTGTGTTTGTAGGTACATTTACAAAATGTACTGTGTTGAATTTACAGTATACATGTTTATCTTTACTCCTTAAACTTCTTCTTCTTCTTCCCATTTATCTGCTTTAGGTGTGTTTGGACTTTCCAACTTTATTGACTTCATCTTACACCACTCATCTTTCCTGATGGTTCTCCTTGGTGGAGCCCTTTTTATCATCATCTGTCTTCTGGTTGCATTATTGTTTTACCGCAGGTACTAAGATTTCACTCTCACACAAGTGTACATATAAATTGGTGGGGGTGTTGATATGAATGCTCAGAATAATAATTCACTTTAAAATACATGGGGAAATGCTTGTCCATGCAATATTTTATCATTTAATTTGGGACAATCCTTTATATGGGGCAATGGGACAAACGTGGTACCTGATAGTTTAACTAACCTAAAAAATGTTTAAAAACATATTCTATCAACAAGTTTAACATTCTAGGTGGATTCTTTTTCATGTAAAAAAAAATCAGACACTATTGTGACTTTTGTACAACAAAATGATGGACTTTTAAATGACAAGAAACTTTTGTCATTTCATTTTTGTCACTGACCCAAACATCAATTAAATAATGAAGCAGTAACAATTTTCTTGAAGTAAGTATTGTGTAGTCTAGGTTGAGCTGTTGTGCTGCACTTCATTCATTTGCAACTGTCTGAAGCAAATCATCTCTTCTGTCTACAGACGTTCCTCGGGTGAAATCAAGACAAAAAAGATCCTACCGGTGACAACTAAAGACCAAACCACCTCCACATGTGACAATGAAGCCTTTGAAGTATCGTCGGGGGACACTTCTCATTCACGGGATGGATTGGACCAATCATTTGCAGAAAGAAGGGACAATCAACACAATGTTTCTATATATAATGGAAACGTACTCACCAACCCCATTGCTGTTGCTGTTAAGCTGGATTGTGCTGAGCTTTACCTCAACACTGGAGCTAGTGATTTGACTGCAGAGCAGAGGAGAGTTCCAGCAGCCCTGGCAGACAATCTGTTCTTTTACAACCAGCCTGTTGCTGTTCTTCATCTGGAAGAGCCACTACAGCAACTAGAGCAGCCTCAGTGGAGCAAGTCGGCCACTCTGCCTCGGGCAGGGGCCTCAAACGGTGCTGCTGCAGAGCCACAGGCCGAGGCCAAAGGTTCCTCTGCCACACAGTCCCATGTAGCAGAAAACGAAGACCAGCTCGGAGTTTTAGAGGATCAGCAGGCATCGGCCTCCAACTCATCCAGGAGTCAGTTCAGCCTCCCAGAGTCCGCCTCTGTTCCGGGAACGTTAAATAAAATCAGGGACAACAGACACTCTGTGCACGCCTTAGGAGAACTTTCCAAAATCCCCTCACTCCAGCCTCCTAGGGCCTGGTTTGTATCACTGGAGGGAAAGCCTGCAGCTGAGATCCATTACAGCGTGTCAGAGCAGCAGAGGAGACGAAGGCCAGTTGAGAGTCGAGAGACCAGTTTAGATTCGGGTGTGGATATGAGCGAGCTGAACCAGACATCTGGAAGGAGGACTGTAACGCTGGAGCGCAACGTTACTTTCGTCAAAAGCAAACATGCACCTTTGTAATAAAAACTTTGACAACTTCCATGTTCACTAGGGATGAGTGATCATTTTGGTCAATAAAAGGGTTGCAAAAATCCTGGAATTTTCAAGTTGGAAACTTCCCATGGGAACAGGAATATATGGGAATTAAAGGGGAATATATGGGAATAAATCTAACATTTACAAAATGAAGGTTGTTCCTTGACAGGGAATTTACATATAGCTGAGGAAAATATATTGTAGCATAATTTTGGCAAAACCAGATTTAAAGGGATAGTTCAACATTTTCAAAAATTCGCCCATCATTATGATTCCCATAATCATAGTAATGTGTGCTTTACCTTGAATTGTCACTATGGGCTGCTTCCAGACTAGTGGAGCAGAGCTGTGAGCCGTTTAAGCTACTACTATGTGGCTAATGGTATTTTTGGTTTAGCTCATAAAACTCAGCAAACACACAATTCAGCAAAGCTATAGTGGACTAGTTGTGACCTGAACATTCACCACAATATTTATTATTCAGTATTATAATATTATGGGGTAAATATATTTGACCTAGAATAGTATGAATGTTTATTCGGCAAATATTAAATAAAATGTAGCTAGCTAGTAAGTTAGGTACTAAATGTTGAATATTTCCAAATTCCCCAGCTTAACTTCCCATGGAATGTTTCTGGAAATTTACAGGACATTTTCTGCCCCTTTGCAACCCTAATCAATACACATTTCATCAAACATATACAAATTTATTCAAAGTTCTTGCCAAAAGCTACACTTCCAATATTACTATCACATTACAACAGATCATTTTTTAATTACTGCACCTGATTTTACGGACCTTCGTAAAGAAATCTTATGGCATCTCATTTAACTAGCAAACCAACTCATCCTATATATTTAAACACAGATTTCAACTATGGTTTAATGTTCATAACCAACAGGGAGAGTTTGCACGCTTTGTTTAGGTCAACGCCGGTTAGCTGGCCTTGCTAACATTAGGTGGCCCTGCTAACCTTAGCTGGCCTCACTAATGTTAGCTGCCTGACTAACGCTAACTTTAGGCACTTGGCTACAGCAGTCAAACACACCACTTTAGATAGAATTGTTTTGTAGTGATGCTGGTGTTACAACTCCCTGTTGCATGTGCCTACCTTTTACATATGAGGTTATTGCATTAGATCCACACTTGTGAATGTTTAACATCCCTTGAAGATAGCCATTTTGACATCAGTAGAGGACGATTGAAATGACATAACATTACAGTGAATACTGATAGCAGAACCGTTTGTTATGAAGCTTATTCGGTAGACCAATACTGACCAAAAAAGGCTGGTTCTCTATAACCAGAACTAATGTCCACAGAAGTTAATTAATCACTTCTATATGTGGCTTTCTTATATTTTGTTATTAATGTTAAAGCCAAGGTTGGTGTATAGCCCCACATCTACCAGCAGATTTCACACATACCCAGCTGCTGTGCGTGTGGAGTGTTTCGCAACATGCATGCAGCCGCTGAGAATGACGTTAACATTGCAGTAAATGCCAAATGTGTCTCATGCTCACTTTGCTTCTTTGCAGCCTGTCTTACCTCGTATCTCCTGCCTCACTGTTTTGTTTTAACCAAAAATATAACACATTTTGCAACACTGGCAAAAACGCTTCCTTGTAATAACAGTGTACTTTCTCCAGCCACTGCAGTAATAATCTTTGTTCGGTTCCTATGTTCGCTCACTATTAATGGACATGCTATGGCTAAATTTACATGACTGTGTCATATTAAACATTTTAATTTGAATTGTGCACCATTTTTTGTGCATGTCTTTTTATTTTTATTGTAACAAAGTGAATCATTGCATTTAAGTACAAAAACCGACCTTGGTTTGTCAGTGTTTTATTATTTTACTAAATATTATACAGTACAGGAAACTATGTAATACAGATGAATACTAATAAGCCTCTCCTTTGATTGGCTGATTTGAATGCCTATGAATGGGGGTGGGCACTGACTGTACCGTTGCATAACAACTTGTAAGCTATTTATGTGCTTTTCTTTGTGGATTAAGCATTTTTGAACATGGGGCAGAATTTATATAACACCTAGACCTTATAATTACAAATATATTTAAAACAAAATTAATAAAAAAAATAAAGATTACAATGAGTCTCTGACACAAACAAATCTAGAGCTAAATAAGGCTGCTTAGCAATCTATCGAGAAAAAACGTTGACCCATGTTAATAAAGCTTAATGCAACATATGCTAATGCTTATATGTGCATTTATAAAACATTAGATAAGGAATGAAATGTCTGCAGTCAGTAAATGCCACACACTAATATGATGTGCACATATTGTGTATTCTATCTGACATTGTCACATAGACAATTACGCACAGAGCTGTTCACAGCGTCAATGCATGTTAGAACTGGATGTGTGCATGCATTGACCTGATTAGTTAGGCCAGTGGTTTAACCAAAGACATGTCACAAAAGCAGGTACTCCACTTTTTTTTCAAAACCTTCATCTGAGCCAGTGAGAGAAAGAGACCACAGCTGACAAAGAGAATTTGAAAAGAAAAGATTTGTGCAATTAGAAGCAGAAGCTTTAGCCACAGCTGTACCACAGGTATCTATACTGGTCGAGATATATAATCAGGGACACAGACGTTTTTAGTGAGCTACCAGGATACAGAGTACCCTACCTCGTAAGAGAGGCGACAAGAGTTTCAAAATTGACTGTAATATTTTACTGCATGTTTTTAAAGCCTTTAAAGGTCAGGCTCCTGCCTGCATTTGTGACATGCTAAAATCTTATGAGCCTAATGTCTTCCAGCAGACCTGAGAGGAACCTAAACTCTGCTGCCCAGACCCCTCATTTTGAAATGCCCTGAGATTTTATATCACTTCTCAAAACTCACTTATAATCATCTGACTTTTTTGGTTCAGTTAAAACCTTTTAACCTTGAGGTGATCTGTACATTTATTATTATTATTATTAGAGGTATGTGACTAGGATTGTAACCATTGGCATCAGTACCTGCTATTGCCAACTGAGAAGGCAATTATTATAAATAACTAAAGCCACCTTCATTGTGTTCTGGATCAGTTAAAGAGTTAAATCTTAGCAACACTATTTTTTTTCTCATGTTGGTCCCCATTCACTCATTTTTGCATGCTGATATTACTGATATTATAGGCTATAACTAATTTCCTGTTGGAGTCCCAGTCCACAAAAAGACAATTGACAAAAACACAAAAACTGACAATTTTCAACGTTATTTCCACTATCCCTACTAGATCTACTCATCTCAGATAAGATATGAGAGGACAAGGTAAGATATTTTAAGATTTATTCTAATTTCATTTGGCGTCTTCCCGACCAGCCATAGACAAACCTAAATGTTAACAAAGATATGATAAAAAGGAGGACAAACAACATTTACTATTCATTTATAATGAGTGATTGTTAATGAACTGCAACTACAGCATGCCATCTATTATTCATAAGGTGATTATTCATGTTTTGAGTGAGGGGCAGATATTCTAAGTGTTTTTTCTCCCTGCTCATTCTATTATCAAATGTGTAAACTGAATTAATTTAGTCCCTTTCCTGGAACTGTGCATTTTCAATAGCAGAATAATAAATAAATGAAAGGAGAAAGAAGAATAAGACAGCAAAAAAATAACACAACAAAAAAATAGTCCCAGCAATCCTTTAAGAATCCCAAGTCCAGGTTGCTTACCAAATACTATAGTTAATATAATATAATATCTGCCTGCACCATGTATGTATTATAATATATACATCTTATATTATATTATAATATTATACATATTATAATATTATAATGGGCTTCCCTGCTGAAGCTGCTGTCCCCGCGACGTGCACATGGATAAAGCGGGAGAAGATAAAGACGATAATATTACTGTAATATTTTATTGTGTAATACATATTATAATACAATACATGGATGTATAATACATTCATGGTCTGTCCACCTTAAGGAGCCTCAACTCTTGCGATGACACAGCCCTACATCACACAGCAGGAACCAATTATAAACCTGATCATCAGGCTGATAAGAGCTACAGGCTGCGACCCTGACAGAGGCAGGAGAACATTTATCTTCGTTTGCTGAGGTTAAAGGTAGCTAAAGAGTGAGAAAACCAGGCAGAGAAAACCAGTGAGGAGGCTGCAGGCTCAGACTGGAAATCAACCTGTAAGTTAACTTAAATCAAGTTTTCAGGTTTGACTAAATGCTAATAATGCATATTCATTAATATTTAGTCTGCTCCAGCTTCAGACCCTCATCAAGAGTGAAAAATTAGGAAGTAGCTGCTGTGTTTTCTGCAAAGTGACTTGACGGAGCAGATTAGACGCTGCAGTGTTTCTTTTAGTCCGAAAAACAGAAAAGAATCTATTGTTTTTATATCATTCTTTAATCCAGATTTTATACTAGTCATGCCAAATTAAAGAATTGTGTGCTATTAGTTTGTAAAGACAAAAAAAAAAACAACAACTTTGCTTTTGGTTTCTCATGTGGATCTGAATTTCACTAAATAACTTCACGTGTACAAAAAGTGAAACAGTCAGTATTTATGCCAGCAATATTTAAATATATGTAATATATATGTTTCCTAAATAAAAATAGAAATGTTGGACCAGTTACAAGTAGAAGCCTCAAAATAGAAACTGCAGTAACTTCCTGGTGTCTATATCTACGAAAAAGTCACACCTCGTAATCACTTGGCCCTACTTTCTCTCCCTTCATATCTCTGCGAGCTGCTATATGATGCTGATATCAACACGCGAATACCGCCAAACAACTGAAAAAAGTTCTGTTGACTAGTGCGCAGGATGACAGTACGTACTGATAGTAATTGAGAGAAAGTAGGGCGAAGTAATTATGTGTGACTTTTTCGTGGATATTGGTTTTGTGATGCAATTAATCACTCTTTTGAACACATGCTGTTTGAGAAGAAAGACGTTTTATTTTAGTGTCCCCCCATGTTCGTTTTGACCAGCACTGGACAAGAACACAGGCTCACAGGACACTGTTGGGGGTAAGTCAGTGTGAGTGTACGACACTGCTGATAGGGATGCTATTCAGATTCATGTCAAAAATCTTGAACTATCCCTTTAAGTGTAAAAGTATAAATAAATATTAAAATAAAGCAAAGTAAGATGGGAAACACAGTGGTGCAGTTGTTGTCCTGTTGCCTCACAGCAAGAAGGTCGCTGGTTCAAGACCTTGGTCTGGGACCCGTGTGGAGTTTGCATGTTCTCCCCGTGTCTGTGTGGGGCTTCCTCCCACAGTCCAAATACATGCTGAGGTTAATTCGACACTCTAAATTGCCCATAGGTGTGAGTGTGTGAGTGAATGGTGTGTGTGCTCCATAATAGGCTGGTGACCATCTGGGTTGTTTCCCTGCCCCTCGCCTGTATTGTACTGGGATTGGCTCCAGCAGACCCCTGTGCCCTAATGAGGAATAAGCAGGTATAGAAAATGAATGAATGACAGAATATGATATGATATGATGATGGTAAAAAGTATATTAAGAACATGGGGTAAAAGCCAAATTAAATAGGTGGGTCTTGAGCCTATATTTAAAAATAAACGTTCTCTGTGGCCCTCAGCTCCTCCAGCAGGCTGTTCCACAGACAGGGGCCATAAAACTTGAAGGATGCCTCACTGTCATTGTTCCTTCTAAGCTGCGCACATGCCCAATCACACACTGCCCGCAGTGCACAAGAAAATCTATCCAGCCATAAAAATCTTTGGAACCGTTTATTTAACGATTCTCTTATCGATTCCAGTCAGTACGAATCTACGTCGCGTAACTTCCAGCAAGCACGAGTAATTACGTGATGATGTTACACCAGTTAACAACAATGTAAACAACAATGGCGCCCACCAGATTCAAAAGCTCCAAAAGTTTGGCTTCACTTTATGAAAAAAGGATGGCAACAGATGACTAGCAGTCATTGCAAAACGGACATAACCGTGTCGGGAGGGAAGACAACAAATATGCACACAACATGGAATAACGTTAATGGAATGTTGTATTTTTGACGCTTTGGAGTGAGACATCTCAACCCAGCAGCAGCTGCAGTAGCCAAGCTATCACCTCTACGGTTACGTATCCTTCCTGAAAAAGCAGACATGCTTATTGTTCTGCAAAAGAGTTGATAATTCTTTATTGTATTTTCAGATTGCACTATGCAATGGTCCGTCATATTTGACAGTATTTATTTATCTTTCTTTATAGTTATTTTTCAGTGCATAGTCAGCTCATTTATTCTTTCAAAAAAGTGAATTTTTTGTATTTCCATTAGGAAAAATATATTAGTAGAATGTTACACATTCTTGTGTATTTTTACAGTTACATATTTCTACAGTTAACACAGTATCTAGGCTTTGGGGTTCTTTTGACCTCGCTGTTGAGTTTGTAAGGTCGTGACTTCCAAGTAAACAAACTTTATCCTAATCAAACTCCTTTTTTCCAAAATTAGAATCGATAAGAGAATCAATAAAGAATTGTATCATTAAGCAGTATCAATAATCAGCAGATTCTGAATCATCAATCGGAATTGTAAAAATCAATTCCCGTCCCTACTCACCAAGCCAAAGTAAAAAAGAAATGCATTTCTTTTAAGATGGAATGGCTGTTGGAGTATGTGCAAATTTAAGAACAAGCGGTGAAATTGGGTGAGATTTTTTTTCTTGTTCGAGTAAAAAAGGTCTCTGCAAAAAACAAAGAACAAAAAAAAAAACATGTTGTGGAGGGGGCGTGGCGCATCGGCTGCAGGAGAAAGGTGTGGAGAGGGCTCAGGGGAGCGGCGCCAGGTGAGAGTAATTGAGCAGTGAGTACAGGTGCGCTAATTACTCTCACCATCTCTTTTAAAACAGTAGCAGGCTGGACCCGCGGGGGGGAAAAGAAGTCACGGAGCGGAACCAGCGGCTGCGTATGTGCGGCGTGTGTATGTGTCCGTGTGTATATGTGTACGTGTGGTTCAAATAAAGCACGGGGAAACCGTTGAACATAAAGAGACTGGACTTGTTGTGGGTCTGTTCGGTGCCGGGGAACCCACGGGGGCAGCGAGACTGCCACATTTGGCGCCCAATAAGAACCCGGCACGGAGACCATGTCCGAGCCGCAGCAGACCCAGACAGCTACGGCGCTGGCCCAAATCTTGGCGGAGGTCGCCGCGATGAGCCGGGACCAAGCAGCGGCCAGCAGACAACAGCTCTCGGCGCTTCAGCTGCAGGTCGAGGGGCAAACACAGCTGCTGCAGAGGATGCTGGCTCGGTCGGGGGCAGCGGTACCGGGTCCCCCGCTCTCCGGCGTGACTCTGCAGCGGATGACCGAGAGGGACGACGCGCAATCCTTCCTCGAAATGTTTGAGGTGACGGCGTCGGCGTGCGGGTGGCCGGAGGCAGAGTGGGCCATGCGCCTGCTGCCACTGCTGGCGGGGGACGCGCAGACAGCGGCGCTCGGCCTGCCTGCCTCCTCTCGGGGACAATACCGGGCCGTGAAGAGGGCTGTCCTCGACCGGCTGGGGTATTCGGCGGAGGATCACCGGCGGAGGTTTCGCGGAGCCAAGCTGGGGCCCACCGACCGCCCCTTCGTCCACGCCCAGCAGCTGAGGGACGCCGCCCACAGATGGCTGCAGCCGGGGGAGACCGCAGGCGAGGGGCAGCTGATGGACAAAATAATCTTGGAGCAGTTCGTGGAGGGGCTGCCGGTGGGCACCCTGGAATGGGTGCGCTGCCACCGCCCCGCCGACCTGGCGACGGCCGTCACCCTCGCGGAGGACCATCTGGCCGTCCTCTCCCGGGGCCAGACATCGGAGGCGCGGCCAGTGTCCTCCGGCCGTCCCAGCCCGGCACCCCGCAGGAGACCCGCCACAACACCCGACCCCCCTCCCGAACCATCCACCCGTCCCACCCCTGCCCCTCGCACTAACGTCCCCTCTCCTTTTTTCCCACAGGGTCCAGCCGCTACGGGCGCCGGTCCTAGCCCACAGAGGGTCCCTCAAGCGGCAGGGCAGGAGTGCTGGAGGTGCGGGCAGCCCGGACATTTCCGCCGCGAGTGTCCGCTAATGGAGGTCGGGCAGGTGATCCGGGTTGTCGGCCCCCCGGCACCCTCCCCCGGTCCAGGAGAGACGTACAGCGTTCCGGTAAGGATTCAGGGGGGTACACATCAGGCAATGGTGGACTCGGGCTGCATGCAGTCTATAGTTCACCAGAACCTGATTCGACCTGGGGCACTGTTAGAGGCGGGATGGGTGGATATCAGGTGCGTGCATGGGGATATTCACAGATATCCTGTGGTGCCGGTGGAAATTCGCTACAAGGGTAAAAAGCATAATGTGAAGGCTGCGGTTAGTTCCCGCCTGGCGCATCCTCTGATCTTGGGCACAGATTGGCCGGGGTTTGATAAACTAGTGGGGCAATGTGTGGGGGTGCGCTCGCGACCGACAGGGACAGGGGATATGTGCGCTGTGCTTAGCGGCGACGCGAGGTTGTCCGACGCTGCAGACGGGGAGGGGGAGCCGGCGGTGCCTCCACTGGAGGCTCCGCAGGTTCCCGTGTTTGACTCCATGGAAGATTTTCCACTCGAGCAGTCTCGTGACGATACTCTGCGCTTTGCCTTTGACCAAGTGATACGAATTGATGGTCACATGGTGCGCCCTGACGCAGCGCTATCATATCCACATTTTTCTTTGCGCAGGGACAGATTATACAGAGTGAGTCGTGACACTCAGACAGGCGACATAATAACCCAGTTGTTGGTCCCGAAAAGCCGTCGGGAAATAGTTTTCCAGGCGGCTCATTACAACCCGATGGCTGGACACCTGGGATATGATAAAACACTGAACCGGATAATGGCCCGATTCTATTGGCCAGGCATTCGGGCAGACGTGCGCCGCTGGTGTGCGTCTTGTCCCGAATGCCAGTTAGTTAACCCACCGGCCGTCCCGAGAGCGCCATTGCGCCCATTACCACTGATGGAGGTCCCATTTGAACGCGTTGGGATGGACCTCATCGGGCCATTTCACCGGAGCGCACGGGGATATCGCTTTGTGTTAGTCCTGGTGGATTACGCAACGCGATATCCAGAGGCAGTGCCGCTGCGCACCATCTCTGCAAAGAGTGTGGCGCAAGCGCTGTTTCAAGTTATCTCCCGAGTCGGGATCCCGAAAGAGATCCTGACTGACCAGGGCACCCAATTTATGTCACGAACACTGAGAGAACTGTACGGGTTATTGGGCATCAAGTCTATTCGAACCAGCATCTACCACCCTCAAACGGACGGCCTCGTGGAGCGCCTGAATAAGACCTTGAAGTCCATGATCCGTAAGTTTGTGCACGATGATAATCATAATTGGGATAAATGGCTACATCCTCTGTTGTTTGCAGTGCGCGAGGTACCCCAGGCCTCAACGGGATTTTCTCCCTTTGAGCTGCTGTTCGGCAGGAAACCACGGGGGGTTCTGGACCTGGTTAAAGAAAGCTGGGAGGAAGGTCCGAGCCCAAGTAAGAACGAAGTTCAATACGTCCTGGACCTGAGAGCAAAACTCCACACACTAGGGCAGTTATCACGTGAGAATTTGCTCCGGGCCCAGGAACGTCAGCAGCGGCTGTACAACAGAGGATCGAGGCTAAGACAATTTTCACCGGGAGATAAAGTGCTTGTATTGCTCCCATCTTCCAATTCCAAATTACTCGCCAAGTGGCAAGGGCCCTTTGTGGTCACACGGCGAGTGGGTGACGTTGACTATGAGCTTGTGCGATCTGACAGGGGAGGGGCAACACAGATTTATCACCTCAACCTCCTTAAAGCGTGGAGAGAGGCGGAGCCTGTTTCCCTGGTGACGACAATTAGAGAGAGAGATGAGTTGGGGCCCGAGGTACCAAAATCGACCAATCCTGCCCCGCTCCGTTGTGAAGACCATCTCTCACCGTCCCAGGGAGCAGACATTGCCAGGTTGCAGCAGCGTTACGCTGATGTGTTTTCCCCCCTGCCAGGACGCACAAGCCTTATTCAACACCGTATCGAGACTCACCCAGGGGTGACGGTGCGTTCGCGGCCCTATCGGCTACCTGAACACAAGAGAAAAGTGGTTCAGGCTGAATTGAAAGCTATGTTGGAGATGGGCGTAATAGAAGAGTCCAACAGTGCCTGGTGTAGCCCCATCGTTCTTGTAACCAAGAAAGATGGGTCTATCCGGTTCTGTGTGGACTATCGCAGGGTGAATGATGTTTCACAGTTTGACGCCTATCCAATGCCCCGGGTCGACGAACTCCTGGATCGCCTGGGCCCTGCTCGCTTTTTCACGACGCTGGATTTGACCAAGGGCTACTGGCAGATTCCCTTGTCTCCAGAGTCCAAGGAGAAAACGGCCTTCTCCACTCCGTACGGTTTGTACCAATTTGTCACACTTCCGTTTGGGTTGTTTGGGGCCCCAGCCACTTTTCAACGCCTCATGGACCGGGTGCTGCGCCCCCATGCCGCATATGCTGCCGCCTACCTGGATGATGTCATCATCCACAGTAACACCTGGGCGGAGCATGTGCGGCAGGTGGCCGCGGTGCTCGAGTCACTGAGGCAGGCGGGGCTTACGGCCAACCCAAAGAAGTGTGAAGTTGGACGGAGGGAGGTACGGTATCTGGGGTACCACTTGGGCGGCGGGCAGGTGCGTCCGCAGGTAGACAAGACAGCAGCGATTGCAGCCTGCCCAAGGCCCAAGACCAAAAAAGAGGTGCGGCGGTTTTTGGGGCTGGCCGGCTATTACCGGCGATTTATCCCCAACTTCGCAGAGCTGACCAGCCCTCTAACCGACCTCACCCGAAAGGGTGCTTCAGATCCGGTCCAGTGGACGGAGCAGTGCCAGGTGTCGCTTGAGAGGGTAAAGCAGGCCCTCTGTGGGGAGCCTCTTCTCCACACACCTAACTTCTCTCTCCCTTTTGTCTTGCAGACTGATGAGTCGGGCAGGGGGCTGGGGGCCGTTCTGTCCCAGCGGGTGCGGGGCGTCGACCGCCCAGTGCTGTACATCAGCCGCAAGCTGTCGGAGAGGGAGGCCAGGTACAGCACGGTGGAGCGGGAGTGCCTGGCCATCCGGTGGGCGGTCGATGCTCTGCGGTACTACCTGCTGGGGCGCCCATTCACCCTCTGCTCGGACCACGCTCCCCTTCAGTGGCTCCACCGCATGAAGGATGCCAACGCCCGGATCACTCGGTGGTATCTAGCTTTACAGCCTTTTAAGTTCACAGTGATCCATAGGCCGGGGGCGCAGATGGCCGTGGCCGACTTCCTTTCCCGCTCCCATGGGGAGGCGGGGGGGGGAGTAGGTTAGGCCGGACGGCCCCCCGGCCTAAGTCGGGCGGTGGAGGTATGTGGAGGGGGCGTGGCGCATCGGCTGCAGGAGAAAGGTGTGGAGAGGGCTCAGGGGAGCGGCGCCAGGTGAGAGTAATTGAGCAGTGAGTACAGGTGCGCTAATTACTCTCACCATCTCTTTTAAAACAGTAGCAGGCTGGACCCGCGGGGGGGAAAAGAAGTCACGGAGCGGAACCAGCGGCTGCGTATGTGCGGCGTGTGTATGTGTCCGTGTGTATATGTGTACGTGTGGTTCAAATAAAGCACGGGGAAACCGTTGAACATAAAGAGACTGGACTTGTTGTGGGTCTGTTCGGTGCCGGGGAACCCACGGGGGCAGCGAGACTGCCACACATGTATATCTGATGTTACTCACAGTGGTCCTCAGTTTGCTCAGGGAGCTTGTGTGTATGCCCAGATATATGAAAAATTAGAGGGAACATCGCTCACCATATGTTTGTAATTTAACTCTGGGAATAGATAAAAGGCTGGTGTCAAAGGACCCGATGGTCCACTAGAGTTCATAAGGTAAAGGCAGTTTGGACACATAAGAAGGCCGGAGACCCTTAAAACCTATTAAGAGAACCTTAAAATGTATGCTGAAACAGAGGGAGCCAATGCAGTGATGTTAAAACCACTGTAATCTGTGCCTGCCTGCTGGTCCTCATCAGCCCACATGTGGCTAAATTTTGTAGGAGTTGTAGACATGTGATGTTCTTTTCAGAAAGACCAGAAAGGGGGTTATTGCAATAATCAATACAATGGAGACAAAAGCATGCACTAGCATCTCTGTGTTTGTCCTAGAGAGAAACGGGCGGACTCTGGCTATATTCTGTAAATGATGAAATCCTGTCTTTGTAACAGATTTTTTGTGTGGAGTAATATTGAGCTCAGAGTCAACATTTTTTTACTCGATTGGATGGTTTGGACAACGTCTGCAGTTTTGATAAAAGTTTCACTCTCTGATGCCTTAGGGCCGATGATTAAAACTTCAGTTTTGTCCTGATTGAGCTGTAAGACGTTTTCTGCCACTCAGGATTTGATGTCTAAAATACAGTTTAAAGGGCATCAAGTGGCTCTGAGTTATCAGGAGACAGAAATATACAGCTGGGTATCATCAACAAGGACTGAAAGCTTGTATCTGTCTAAACTGCACCTGAGGTGATTAACAACTTTTAAAAGAGCAGTCTCTGTATTGTAAATTCATTCTAAAACAAGATTGAAACTTATCATAGATTGAGTGATAAATTAAAAATCATTCAGCTGAATAAAACTATTTTTCTAAATATTTACTTTAAAATTCAAAGACTTCATACATTTTTTTAAATGTTTTAGGTGATGTAGGAATTGGGTCTAAAAGGCAGGTTGTTTGTTTAACCTGGGAACTTACTATACTAATCATCTCAGCATCCACCAGGACAAAAATGTCCAGTGTTTCCTCAGGGTAAAACACATGTTCAACTGCAAATAGTGCTTTAATTACTCAAAGTTGTGGAATTGATCAAATCAAGTTAAAATGTGGTTAAATGTGGTCAAGTTAAGATGTGGGGAGTTCGGCATGCTGCACACCATATGCCAGGTTGGTGGACAGCATGTGGGCATCTGCTATATTCAGGTTTAGCCTGTCCAGTCCAAAAAGATGCCATCTCTCCTAAAAAAACATTAAATTTATTAATGAAGCTGACCAGGTTGTGCAGCCTGCTGAAGCTGTAAACTAGTTAAAATGCAATTTAAAATTGCGTAGAATGCAACAAAATCACAAGCAGCTGCAGACACAGACATAGTTAAGCCAAAAAGGGTGCACATTTGGTTTAGGTTGCTTTTATGCTTTTTTATGTTTTTTTGCCATAATTATTCCTTGTGTTCATAGTGACCATTACTCACAAGCAGAGATGTTTCATTGTATGACTGTACTTCCAGCACACTCAACAGGAAAACACTTTGTGAGGAAACACAGAGAAGGAAATTGAAGCTAAAAGGAGTGAGATATCCCTTTGATCTGAATACCTCAAACTACTGAATCCTTATATGAGCTTCAAAGAAACATTAAATGCATTTTTGCACATACAATCATACTGTGTTGATTGGCTTTAGGAGGAGCAGATAAATAATAATTACTTATTAAAGGTAATTATTACCTTGGTGGTGCATGGTAAAAATCATTGACTTACAACAATGGAATGAGAGTTTGATTCCAGTCAGGGCTGAGTGTTATTTGCTCATCAAAACACTGACTACTGACTTGTTTTATAATATAGAATTATGATTTGTATAACAAAATATTAGGCAAGTACAGAGCTATAGACAACTACATTCATACATGCCAAATAAGAAACATTGTCTTCAATATCACCCTCAGCTTGCCAGCAGGCAGGCGTTTCATGATAGGAAATTGAGTCTGTGTGCTGTACACAGGACGTTTCACACCTTTGTCTGATCCATTTGGTTTTGTTCCTGTGTTATCACACTAACAGAAACATCTCTGTGTATTCAAGTCTGTCTCTTTGTCTCAGTAGGACCATGTGTGGATTCAGGGTTCTTATCTCACTTTGTGGCCCATATCTCAGAAGGTCTTTGATGTCTCTTTTCTGTCTTTACCAACAGTGTTTATATGGGTATCTGACAGTTCAAAGAATTGAGAAATTGCATCTATCCTCTTAAAAATACACAGCATGATTCTTGCCAGGGCCTTGGACTTTGGAAACGAATTAAATGTTCATTATTTGCTGGTTCATTGCAGACCATGGATAAGCTGATGTCAGAAGGGGGCAAACTGTGTGTGTGGCTTTTAAGTGACCCCAATTACAATTACAATTACCAAATACTGGTGGTCTGTTGTACATTTGCATGATTGTAATAGTTTCAGTCAGTCATGTACTTGTGGAGTTGTAGAAAAAAAGTCAGCTGGACATGTTTGAAGATTTCTCCTTCTCATCTTAGAGGCTTAGTCTCCTTTTCTGAGACTAAGCCAGAAAAAGAATTTAAACCAAGATTGAGTGGTTCTATTTGAAAGAAAGTCACACGAATACACTACAGAAACTTGAGTCACACAACCACAAAATTGACCGAAATTAGTCTGGTCATACGACTAGGGCCTTCATCCTTCTGATGCAGATGTACACCATGTGTCAGTGGAGGGGCTGTTTGGTTTCACCTATATAGAAGTGTGAGCACTTCACTGCATGGGAACATATTTCTGAGTTTGTGCCTGGGTGTTTTGTTCTTAGGCTGGTCTCTATCTTAGGGGCTAGCCTGGTTTGAAATTGACCTGGATATGGTGCTTTTGGAAGATCCACAGATCCACAGTTTGAATGGAGAAAAATAGTTCCAGGAAGATGACAGATGACAACATTTTCCTCTTGGATGTCAGACTTTGCTTACAACTTTCATCATGACATAGCTCCTCATCTTCCAGCTAAACCTAAAACCTAAATAATGAATTCAATATTGCAACTGATAAGAGAGTGTTGTCAATCCTTTCATGTAATGTAACTCTGCAAGAAAGAGAATACATGCTTTCCAAAATTATGTGTGGAAACAGCAAATCCTAACACTCCCTTCCTCCCACACACACACACACACACACACACACACACACACACACACACACACACAGTAATAGAAATCGTTTTGACAAAAAGATTGATTTAGGTTTTTGGGGGAAAGGTTCTCAATAAATGAAAGCATCTCATCCAAATTAAAGTTATGCTGGTGCTGGTGGCCTCACAACTGTAAACTGTTCAAAGGAGTTTCTTGTTTCATTGACTTCTTCTTTATTCAAACTAAATTATGCTGAACTAAAGCCCAACGTTGTGTTGTTCTTTTGTTCATTAGTTTGAAAAAGGAATTAACTCTCAATTTCTAATGAAAAATGCACCTTTGTGTAAAGCTTTAAATGAACAACTTTGGTAAATAAATTGCAAAAGCTCTGAACTCCAATTTTCTCCTAAATGAAGTGGATGTAATATGTCAGTGTTACATCTGGGCCTGCATACAAATCCCATCAGATAGAGTACAACTAGTCAGATGTCAATGTCAGTGTCAATTTATTTGTGTAGCACAATTCAATACAAGTGAACAACTAAGACTGCTTCACATTTAAAAACATTGTTTACACAAATCCAGCTGTGGTTTGAGGATGTTGAGCCACCAGTGTTGGATCATCTTTGGAGAAGTTTAACACAGTGTTTCCAGAATTTAGAGCAAAGTTATTGATCCTACAATACACCCTGGACAGGTTGGCAAGGACAGAGAGAACATAATATGCATACACTCAAAAACATTGTTTTTGACAAAGGGAGTGCCTCGCAAATAATGAAGGAAAAGTCTTCATGCAGGCCTGCAAACTGCATCCTAAAACATACAACTGATGTCCAACAAAAAATCCCCCAAAAGAACATTTGTTTTTGATGAACAAAACTTCCTCCTTTCTTGCAGGTACCTGATGTGAAAACAATCATTGAGAACAAGAGCAAAATCATTAAATGTCCCCTCCTGCATTCTGCAGCTTGTTCATGAAAAAGAAAAACATCTACCATATTGCTTTTTTTGCCTATGTATTGATCCCTGATGTAATATTGCTGATTGCTTATTGTTGTTTGGTTTATGATGGTTTGTGTAGATTTTTAAACTAAACTGCCCTTCTGGGATAAATATGACTAATCTAAATTTCTTTTATTTAATCATTTTCTTTTTTTGCCCCCTTTAATTTTTAGACACATATGGAAATTATGTAACTTTGATGCAACATTTTTTTAGTCGTGGAAATATGTGAATCATAGTTTTCTCATTGAACAGCTTGGTAAATCTGACATATTTTGATTCAATTGTCCTAAATGAATGGATCACAGTGAACTGCTGCCTGGAATCTGCACTAAATGGGTAGTACCAGTAGAGGTCACAATTCTACAATTTTTGTGTTCAACTGTGTTTGACACAGTAACTTGCAATGTATCATTCAATAGTTAAAGGTTATTCTATGTAGCATGACAATCTAAACTACCATTTTTATTTACAGACTATTGACTATGGGGACAGAGATAACTGAACCAGTAACCCTGGTTGAACCTCAAATTGTTCATTAAAGAGTTAATGTGCTGCTGCCCAAATGGGTCATTTAGTCTCAGATGAACCTGCCAGCAGCTCTTAAAGGTACATACCATTTTATAGTAGTAGAAAACTAACATTTAACCATTTTCTGCTTTAAATGAGCCATATTTAATACTTCTTCTTACTTCTTCTTCTTAGGTTATTTTTAAAGTTTTGATTCATAACAAGATGTATTTGTGGTTTTAAGAGCTAAAAATCATCAATAAAGTTGTACATCTCCTCGCGCAAGCTTCACTCTGAAGAAAAAAATGATAATGTTGTGTCTGTCTCATTGATATTAATGAGCCTCTCCTCCAAATGGAAAATTTGAATGGTTGTGAATAGGTGATGAGTGTATAGTTGTGAAATCACAAATGGATGGATAGCTTTACAAGCCATGGTTCTCTTCTTGTTTTTATCAAACTCAGTAAATTTCTCCTCAGTGTCTTTCTACAATATGTGACCTTTAATTATCTGCTTTCACAGCCTTTTAACCATTTATGAATGCTGAGTCTACTTTAAACATATTTGTGACACTTTATTCACGTGAATAATACTTTATTCAATGAATAAACTGCATGTGTACCTGGTGAAATGGCTTTGGCTGTAAGACTATATATAGCGGTCTATGAACTAAAAAAGTAAGAACCTGCTGTTACCAATTAGAATTTTCAAAAGGAGTTTTCAGAACAGTCACAATCACATGGAGCTGGAAGTTGTTAGCTTAGCTTTAGCACATACATTAAATTGCTTTAGCTGAGTAACAGAAAGGAACAATGTTTTAAATATTCTTCAAAAGTTGAAAATCCTGCGGCATAGCTGAGTCTCGTTTAGCAGTTGGCCGTAAAATGTGCAGCACCCACAGCCATTCATTGAGAAAAATGTCTCCAAAGATAAATTAAACCCATACCTCATTCAGCTTTCCATCCTCTGGAAAACTGTTAAGACAATTTAGCTGTTGAACAACCAGCAACATTTCCAGTGTACGACTACAGATGTTATGTACAAACTCAGCCTAGCGGTGGTTGTTTTCACCACCATTATTGGGGGATAAATGATTGTTGGTGCTGAGTACTGTTCAGCTGTGATCCTTTTAACGGTAATTGTTCTGGATATGGCTGGTTCCTGGTGCTCTCCAGGCGCCATAGCCTCATGTAGAATTTCCCAAACTAAAACACTGCTTTATCTACAGTGTAACACTAAAGGATGGGATATCTTATATTTAATGGAGAAGCTTTGTGTCTGATAAGACACGATATCTCAAGGAGGTTTATGAAAGCCCAGAATCGGATGCTACAGATGTCCATAAAATGAATCTTTATGTAGCTTATAGCCAATCATGTCAAACATACAATGATATACTCTGTACCTGATAAAGATGATTGACAATGAAATAGTTTAGTGCTAAAAATTGCTCATTTTTCAACTTGCGGTCTAAATTACTTCTAAATTACTTCTTTTCTAAAGCTGCATTACAAGGTAAATTACCATCTGCCACCATGTTGGATCCACAGTTATCAACAACCTTTCTGTTTTGTCATCATCTTGCTGCACCCTTCCTCGTTCCTGTGATTGAATCCCTGGATGAGGGGAATACTGGGTCCTCGGTGTCCATACTAAATATCACAGTGAAGTGAATTTGCATGCCATGAAGTATGGGTATACCCAGGCTATTAAAATTAGAACATGAGCCACAACTTTTCTGAAGATAATTATTTAAATTAATTATCTTAGCTTGAGCTTTTTGAATCACGTGTATTTATTGTCTTAATTAAAATAGAAAAGGGAAAGGGGAAGGATTTTTGTCATTTATTTATTTTAATGTATTCCATGTTATTTAATTTTAATTGAATACATTTTTTATGTTCATAATAAACTTAAATAAATGAAACTTTCCTTCCAGAACCGCAGGCTTTATTTACAATCTCATCTTCACCAGGGTGGTTGACCAAGAATGTTTTTGTGTCCTTTACATGCATCATTATCAATACGATTCAATACTAATCAGTACTAGACAAACAATCACAATCAATCATTTCTTCAAAACAGTCTCATACACAATTAACACAATGATTTTACAAGAAATGTCAGTGGCCATTTAGCCAGAACATTTGATCTTTTGAAAATGAAATATTCATTTTCCAATTCTTCTAATTCTGCATAAGGCCTATACAGCACCACCCTGTTAAAGGTGAGAAAGCTAGTCGTAGCAGGTGAATATCTTGACTTTTTCGCAGTAACAGACTTGCCTCTCTACCCTGAGATGTGGCCTTGGGTACCTGGCTTTGGACCAAGGAACTCTGGATGTGTGGAGTAAGACTGCAGAATTAAAGTGGCCGTAACGATCCGTTCAGAATGGAAACAGTCTGACGCACTTGGTAGATCATAAAACGTCAGCAGGATTAGCACAGGCCTATGGGGGACAGTGAATGACAAACACACTCTTACACCTCATGTGAAGCAAAATGTGTGATTGCTTAACTTCCACATTTCTCTCCATTTTTAGACATCATTATGGATGTCTGTCTGTGCTCCTGTATGTTCCTCACAAACCTCAACAATTATTCATCCGATTGACTTCACCCTGAGGAACTGCAGTTTTGTAATTTGGTGCAATTTGACCAGATAGTGGCGCTATAACAAAAAAATATATATTTTGGTTGATAACTTTTGAAGTTTAAGTCTCAGAATCTAGATTATTTCTTCTTTGCTGGGTTCTGTGGTTCCAGACAAATCTATATAATCTCTGCCCATTTGTATCTAGATTTTTTGCCATTATGAATTTTGTATAAATCTGTTTCACAATCACTCCTATAAATTTGGAGCAATCATCACCAAGTTTGCTACAAAGCAAATCTTGTCCAAGCCGGAAAATCAAATCAAATTTTTGATATTCCATACAGTTTTGCTGTAGCTGACTTTCATGTTGATTTCATGTTAAAACATTGCAGATTAGCTGAAAAAGAATGGATTTCAGATGACAAAACCTTGGTCAAAGTTTTTGTTAAAGTTACAGTAATTTCTCAACCTACTCACACGTGAAACATTCTGTTCTGAAGTACTGAAGGAATACGGTGGCATTACAAGCTATTTTATCACAGCACCAAACATCAGAATACATTAGCATGCCCTATTGTTCTACTTGTCTCCTGCCGTCACAACATGGGGGACATTTTTCACATGCCGCTGCACTGCCAGGCTTTCGAAACGTGAACCCCCACCAGGCCAGACACTGAATGCAACCCTTCGATGAAAAAGAGGTATCTGTTACATTGACAAGAGGCCAGCTCAACAGTATTAGTTTTAACAGCAGGCTCTAAGCAAGCATACTTGTGTATTTTACACAATTTCCAGTTATATCAAAAATCCCTCATGGTGCCAAGAACCATAATAAAAATATTTAGACATTTTCATGTTCAGCAAGATAATCTCCATAAATGAACACATCTTTTATGATGTTTAAATAAAGTATGAAGAATATTTTACATTGTCCCAAACATTTGCATAAAATATGGGTCTGGTCCTGGAGAGTCATAGTGGGAGCAGGCTTTAGTTCCAACCAAGAAGTAACAACAATACAACAGTAACAGCTAAAATGCTAACTAATTTCTGGATTCAATGACCTATCCCCACAGAACTCTGTTGTATCTTTTTTGTTACTAGGGAATATGCCTAGAACAGAAGCTAAAGACATTTCAGAATCCATTTCTGTTCTCAATTTTGAACCAAAAAAGCCATGATAATTTCCTCAACCAAATCTGCAACTGTGATTTGTATTGGTGTGTTATCAATAGGGTTGCCTGATCAGAAAATACTACTAATATTTCATTCTAAAGGACACTTACAAATTTCTCTTTTAATTTGGTGCACCTTGTTTTGGTAGTTGCTCTGACACAAGTTCCTTCCCTTGCACAGCAGTCCTCCAGCTGCTCAAAATAGCTCCGCTTGGTGTAAATGGGTTCAGAAATAGCCTGGATTTGAAATGGGGTAGACACGGATACCCTGAGAGATTGTTCAGTCTCAAGTGTCATCTCATTTCCTACATTTATATGTAGGCTACCTATAGGTTTTAGTTTTATTATAGTCAGCTCCACAAACTGTTGGGGCATGTGTCCATAAGTGCTGCAATTTTCATCCTCTTATTCAGCCTTGGCACCAATAAATTCAAACTTTATGTTGAAGCAGGAAGTAACTGAAGTGTGGGAGAACTCACACACTATGACCTAAGCCTCTTTTGTGAGGTATATTTTTATCTTCAAGTTCTCATATGTCTGTTACTGCAAACCTGTACAAAAAATAATGTGAACAAACCTGCATTTGTATCACTCAGCTACAGTCTACTAACAGACCTCTAAAGTCTACTACAGACAGCTAC
Organism: Lepturacanthus savala; assembly: GCA_030544235.1. Classification (NCBI taxonomy): domain Eukaryota; kingdom Metazoa; phylum Chordata; class Actinopteri; order Scombriformes; family Trichiuridae; genus Lepturacanthus; species Lepturacanthus savala. The sequence continues at coordinate 23,554,931 of CM060470.1, forward strand.
GATCTACTCCAGACTCCAACTAGACCCTACTATAGACAGCTATAGTGTACTACAGACAAGTACAGTCTACTACAGACAACTACAGTCAACTGCAAACAGCTACAGTCTACTGCAGACATTTACATTGTACTACAGACAGCTACAGTCTACTACAAATAACTAATATCTACTACAGACCACTACAGTCTACTGCAGACAACTACAGTCTATTACAGACTGCTGCAATCTACTACATACATTTACATTGTACTACAGACAGCTACAGTCTACTACACACAACTAAAATATACTACAGACCACTATAGTCCACTGTAGACCACTAAAGTTTACTACAGACAAATATGGTCTACCACAAACAATGACAGTCTACTGCAGACAACTACAGTCGACTGCAGACAGCTGGTCTACTATAAACTACAGTCTACTATAGACAATTACATTCTACTAAAACAATGACAGTCTATACAAACAGCTACAGTCACACACCGCTACAGTCTACAAAAGACAATTACAGTCTACTACCACAGCTATAGTCTACTAAGAGACAGCTATATGCTTTATTATTATTGATTAGTTGCCAGCTAGTACAGTAATTGCCAACTGTTTTGAGTCATTTTTAGGAAGAAAATGTCCAAATTCTCTGGTTCCAGCTTCTCAAATCTAATTATTTTCTGATTTTCTTTAGTCTTCTATAATAGTAATGGGATGAACTGTTGATATGGTCAAAGAAATACATTTTAGGTTGCATCTTCAGCTTTGGAAAACAATAATTGACATTTTACACCATTTACAATTAACCTTTTCAATAAATAATGGATTAATACAATTTCAAAATAGTCAATAGTTGCAGCCCTGTCCTCTCCTACAGTCAACCAATACATCAATGGTTCACACAAAGAACACACACACACAAAACTGTCTACCTCGTTGACGAAAAGTCAGGGAATCAACCATTCATTTTGGATTGTCTGGCACAATGTCTGATAACAATTTCATGGCAATCCATCCAATAATTGCTGAGATATTTAAGCCTGCACCAAAGTGGTGGACCTGCCACCCAACCGACAGCAGAGTCCCTAGATACCCACTGCTTAAAACTTGTACAGTAAGACAGAACATCGATTACAATGAAATATTAATGTAATTGCACAAGGAAACTTTATGCTACAGTTGGCCTCCATGTGGCTATTTCATGAGAGATTTAAACACAAGAGAGATTTTAAACAGGAACAAATTTCAAAAGACAAAGGAATCGTGATGTGTTCTGAACAAAGAAAAAGACATGTGCAGTGCAGACAGTGGAGATCAAAGGTGGCCGGCAAAAGCTTCAAACCCTCAAAAAGTGCCAAACTGATTTATGACCGGGAACTTTCTGCTGCAGCCTGTTACAGCTGACTAAATTAAATACAAACACTCGCCCTTGTGTGGATAAAACGCCAATGTTGCTTATAAAAATTTAGTAGGAATGCCTTTCAATATTATTCCGGGTTGGGGTACAAATGCAGAGCAGCTGTTTCTCATGCTGTTCTGGGTCCAATGTATGTCACAAGAACTGCTCAGTCTGTGGTCTGTTGTGCTTTAATGCTTTACAGACCTTCTGTTATGTGAGATTAGCTTTGATGATGAGGATGTTTCTTGACATTGCCTTGTTTTTCATGCCTCGCTTTCCATTTCAGTCACACATTTGACAGATGGCTGCTGGCTCAGTTTAATTTAGTTTATTTGTCTATTTATTTGTCTTTGAGAGACAGTTTCTACTAGGACAGTTTCTGGCTCTTTGGCTGCAGATAAGCTATATAAAATAAAGCTCTTGTCTGTGAAAACAAAACAGGTTCTATGTGTCGCATCTATCCGTGAGGTTGCAACCAACTGATCAATGAATCATCTAGCCTGGTTATATCCATTTTGATCATGTGAGCTCCCATTTTTGTTCACTCTACGTATCTTCTTTGTTACTAGCATTCACATTAGCACTTGTTTTGGCCAGTTAATTACACCACAGAGAAGGCCAGATAGAGAAATTGAGCGATCTGAAGTGATCACATGAGCAGGATGGTTTTAACCAGGCTACAAATCAGTGGCCACTAAACTTACGTAAAAGGCTGATTCGACTAGGACTTGGTTTGCCTGTTCTTCACTACTGTGGTACTGTAGAAATATGCAGCTCTGCTAGATGCCGCTAAATCTCACTAAATGTCACTAAATTTCCCACAGTGGACCTAATATGTTGCTTTTAAAAATGCTTCCCTTCCATTTCAAAAATAATATCTTTGTTATTCAAGTTCTTGGCTTGGGTGACAGAAGAACAAATAAACTGACTCTGTGACAGGTGATTTTCCAATCGAGGGAACGCTACTGTGTGTGTGGGCATCGTGAGTCAAATAGCTCTTTGTAAGAGATATGTCACAATGAGTGAAAACACGGCGGGACGGGTCAAAGACACACATGTTTTTTTTTACTTGACTTTCTCATGGCGCAAAGGTTCTTCATCTGTTTTGTGAAATAAGTGCACCATCAATGGCTTTCAAGCAAGGCGACCGAGGCTTCAGCTGTACAAATAAAAGGAAGCAGGCTACATGCTGGGATAATGTGTTTGAGTTGCCATGTTTGTGGTCTGACACCTGTATGGAGTGAGATAAGGCTCAGAAAAGAAGAACATAATACAACATAGAACATCTGCTTTATGAGTCCTTTTTTTTGTAATGATAGAAAGAAATGATAAAGCACCTAAGCTTAAATAAAATTGAATAAACAGTCCTTTGAGTGCAGGCCAGTCCTGGTTTATCAGCAAAACATTAGGCAGACAGGCAGCATTTGGCTTTGAAAATTATGAAAATAAATCATTCCTTCTAGCTACAGAAAAGGGGCTGAATTGCAAATTAGTGGACGCACAGATGATTGTGTGTACATGCAGCCACGGCTCAAAATGGGATAATGAGACTGAGGCAAAGTTTCAAATGTCATTTGAGGCAAATAATGTCGTTAGGGGTTGTACTAAGCGGTCATGAAGATGAAGCTATCTATAGCAGCGGGTCTGTGTGGAAGATGGGGTAAGATGAAAAGCTTTATTGGTCATCTCACTTGTATAGTAGACTATTGGCCCTTTCGTTGTACAGTATGAAGCTACAGGACATAAATGTAATTAAATAGCCATTATTTACATTTGTGGAACCAGCGCATGGTTTTCTCCTGCAGGACTGTGTCTGTTTCTCTTCATTTACTATAGACCTATAGACCGATCTCTGATGTAATCTTAGGGCGTGTGGGTTCAGGTGAATCATGCAATCATGTACGTCTCATGGCACTAAAAAATATGTTTAAAGATCTAAACATGTGAGACCCATGATTGTTGAAGCTGTGTTTTTACTTTCCTGGAGTGACACATCCTCTTTTGAATTCAAAGCATGTTTCCCTGTTTAGTCTTTAGGATTTTACAAATAAAGCCTGATTTACTACTAAGTAATAAAACAAAAAAATATTTTTCTACATCATGAATTAGAACAGAGCACATTTGACACACTGCAGTTCTGCTTTAGTGACAACGTGTGTGTGTGTGTGTGTGTGTGTGTGTGTGTGTGTGTGTGTGTGTGTCCGTCGTGGATGTCTAAAGTAGAAGCTCTTGATTTTCCCCCTTCCAAAATGTTGCGTTCCCCAAAGACAAGAGGTGATGTGAGTTATTGGCGCTTCTTCCCGACTCATTTCACAATCTGACTCCCCTTTCCTGTCCTGTCTGGTGTCATCATTGAAACACTTGGTGTAGAAATGGTTGTTCTTATGTAACTGTAATGTTAGCCAATGGTTCATGGTCATAAAGCATGTCAAACTCCTAATGAGCTCATTCAGCCTTTCCCTCAACGCAGCATAAAACTGTGTCATTGAAGTTTCAATGGAGCAAAAGCCACATTTATAAATGAAATGTACTACTATAGTTATAATATCAACAACAGCATGATATATGTAGCTACTGATATACATTGTGGTTGTACTGAAAAAGATTTTGCAATCATCCTGGGTCTCTTGTCTCTGTCTCTCAACTCCTCCTCTCCCTGTGACGTTCCAATCTCCTAATCTGAACTGTTCCACAGTTATCTCCAGACAGCTGGGGGTTGCTGGCAGGAAAAAAGAAAAAGATACACTCTAAGTATGAGCAAAGCTCAAGTCGAGCACTTTTGGCTCTTTTTATTTCACCGTTAAAGCTAGTTTTCTTCTGGAATAGACACAACTGTCTCACAGGAGCCCCTGTGGATTTTGGACATGATGCAGCAATCAACAAGAAGAGACGTTTAACGTCGTCACCACATCCCTCTGAATTTATCAGAGTGGAGAGGAGAAGAATTCCACACTTTAAACATTAAGCCCTATCCCATTCTCTGAAATGTATCTGAAAATGGAGCGTGCATTTTGTTCAGATCCAGTCACATTTTGTTATCAACTGCCTTTGTAGAATTGAAGACTTCAATAACTGCCTCCATTGGAATATTGTAATTAATAACATCACATTTCATTTATGTTAAAATTTGGAACAAAATAAATAAAACCCAGGAACAGATTTTTCAAGACAGTTGTACACGTCTTCTAAAGCCATCTGTGTGCAGCAGATGACAGCCATCATACCAGCTGTTCAGACTTTAGCTGTAAGCGAGTCAGCAATGTGCAGTGTGTGTTTGTGTCTCTGCTGACAGCCTCTTTAGTCACATTAAATACACATCACGAATATGTAAATTTAATAAAACTGATGCAATTCACTTTGCGTGACAATATCCGATTAGTTAACACATTTATTTATTTGACTATTCACCAGAGAAAAGTTTCCAATAGCACCAAATGACGGAGGTCCATTCAGAAATGGGAACATCTCCCATGACTTGAATCATCATTATGTACGACACTCTTCCTCATAATTATATGTGTTAATGATCTTCTCTTATGAAATCATATTTATTAGTACTGTTTAGAGGATTGGTTATAATGCTGAACAAATAGCAACAAGCCTGTTATAATGCTTGTCCCTAACAATGGCAGTGATCCATCTAAACATGCTAATGTTTCTCACTGCCCAACAAATTTAGTGACGTCAATTATGCCAATGATCTCACAGATTTGTTTCAAGTTTGTGCACTTAGTCTTTTCAATTATTTTAGATCACATCCGTCGTCATATTTTACACTTGTTAAATTATTGGCCAAGGAAATTACAAAATAATACAAATAAAGCTTCCTCACAACATTTGTCATCTCGTGTCAAAGAGAGTAGTCCACTATGGTAAAGTGTACAACTTTTTATTGGTCCAATCAAAGTCCTTCCAGTGTTTTCATCTGCATACTGTTTATGAAGGAAATATATCACAACATAGACACTTTACAAATGCTGATACAGGTGGATTCCAACTTGGAAAACACCATTCAGACTTACTTACTGTCATGATCAACCTAATGTCTGTTGTCCTTGTTTATTTTACTCACAAAAAACTTTTGAAAAGATAAGAGTTAAGATAAAAATATGAAACTGTTCTTGCATGAAGCCTAATGCATTTCATTACTACTGTAGCGTTATGCAGTTTCAATGGAGTTCTGAAAACAGTCTTTGATGAAGTTTGAAAAAAACAAGCAGTTATGCATGTAGACCTTCGATGGTTACTCACAGGGAATTACATCAATGGAATCCTTTCGCTGTGTTTTAACACCACTATTTTAGCACAGCCATACGAGCATGTCACATTATATTAGTGATTGTGTTGTGACAAAATTCACTTTTGAATCTCTGTAGATAATGTGCTTAACTGCAGGCAAAATGTTCTCTAGCTGGTTGGACTGCCAGCAGTTTTTTTTTTTAATCGGTAGCAACACCTTAAGGTGAAATTTCATCAAATGCAAACTGACTTGTTCTTTGGTTGAATATGAAAGCCACGTTTAGGAGAGGAGATATGGTAGTCTATGTGTATGCCTAAAATACAAAGATTTGGTAACCAAATACAGGGGATAATCATAATATGGCATGTACCAAGTTTAGAGGATGAACTATGCACAATAGAGTGCAAAAACATGTTATTACAAAACAGGTAAAATGTTAAATTAAAAAAAAAAAAAAGTACTGCAAGATGAATGTGTCCACCAAGCACAGTACACTATTGTTCAAAAGTTTGGGGTCACCCAGACAATTTTGTATTTTCAATGAAAAGTCACACTTTTATTTACCACCTTGAGTTGTAAAATGAATAGAACATTTTATTACATTATCTTTCTGACACAATGATCAAACACATTATATCATTACAACACTGGAGTTATAGTTGCTGGAAATGGGCCTCTATACACCTATGTAGATATTACACCAAAAATCAGACATTTGCAGCTAGAATAGTCATTTACCACATTAGTAATGGATAGAGTGTATTTCTGATTAGTTTAAAGTTATCTTCTTTCAAAAAAAGGACATTTCTAAGGGATCCCAATCCATTCAAAGCCATGCAAAACAGTCAGTCAGTCATTTTCTATACCATTCCCCTTCCTTATTAGGGTCACAGGGGTCTGCTGAAGCCAATCCCAGCGCATTACAGGTGAGAGGCAGGAATGCACCCCAGATGGTTGCCAGCGTATCGTGGGGCACACAACCCATTCACTCAAACCTATGAGCAATTTAGAGTCTCCAATTAACCTCAGCATGTTTTTGGACTGTGGGAGGAAACAGCGTAACAGTGCTACCCACTGCACCACTGTGTCACTCCCATTCAAAAAAACAATCAGTGTCGTTAATAATTAATGAAACAGGCACAATACGACCTGTTCTTTCTGCTGCGGTGAGACACTTGAGAGAGGAGACAAAACTATGCTGAGGTGATTTTTGATTCTTAAAACCACAAATATATCTTGTACTGGATATCAAAACCTCAAATAAAACCCAGGAAGAGTGTAAAATATGAATATGATAATATTGATTTGCTGCAGATGCAGCAATCATACCAACACCTGGGATAAAAAGAAGCAGCAGCTCTCCATGAAAAGTTCCATCATGTCCTGAAGCATTTTGTCCGTTTTGACTTCAAGAAATATATTTTCTACTTGTTTCACTTCAGAAACACAAGATGCATTATGTATGGGTTCCTAACTGAAAACCATGATTTCTCAAGTTAATATGAAACAATACTCATTAGCAACTGTCAAAGCAGGAGAATAAATGAGGAGTAAATGTCAGAATCATAGATTCTCAGTGTGATTTGTTAGGATTCATTGTGTCCATTTGGTTTGTGTTCTTTCATCAGAATTTCAGATGATTTATAAATTACGAGTCTTTTTCTGTCCATCCTTGATCAGCGTTCAATGTTCATGTGGAATAATCATATATCCTCTCTTGCAAACAATTCCTAACCTTTATGGAATTCTGTGAAGCACCCTTTTGTTCTTAATATTGCACATGTAGCGTGTAATATCCCCCCCCCAACCCAAAAGGCCTCACAGGAAGAAGCATGACAAAGGTTCAACCAACATATGTGAGCAGGTCATCAGTTGTCCTGGTAACTTTGTTCAGAGGCCAAACCCACGAGCTGCGATTCAGCTATTAGGTTTTCAGGTGCTGACATTTACGTGCATACTGTTTATCTGAATTCCTGTTTTAGAAAATGCTTGAGAAGAATTATAATCTAGAATTTAGGTTGATAATGCTTAGGATCAAAAGATGAGACATTTTCTCTATTTCCACTACACTTAAAATGAGCTGATGAAAGGCAGAAGATTTCTTCAAAGAAAAAAAAAACTTAATAGCACATGTATGTTGTTCTGATTTATACAAGGGTGTCTGTTTCAGTACATCCCTATGGTTTACATTTATTCCTCTTATGATGCACACGTTGTTTTTTTTTTCTTCTGTGAGAATTTGCTGTGGTAACATCTGGATTTCAGATGCAGAATTCAGACAGGACCTGCAGTTCCTTTACTGTAGGTTGAACGGCAAATTGCCTGGTGAAAGCTCAAGTCCTGAAATATGGAAACTATATCATACTGTGCAGTAGCTTGAGGTTCAAATGAATATGATGCAAAAAATGTCTTGAAATATTCCTTCTATTGATGATACAATTTCAGATATTGTGTTGAGCATAAAGGAAACGCTTTTGGGAAACGCTTATTTGCTTCCTGCTAAGATGAGAAGATTGATGGCACTTCAGTGGCACATAAAAGATCAATATTTCCATCTATCTCTTGACAAGAAAATAGAATAAGGGTATTTCACCAAAATGTTCAATACAAGGCAGAGCAAGTAACATTCCACTTTTAAACCTTTTGTTGTTTGAACCAGTTTTATTAGAATAATCTTTTTTTATATAAATGTGATCTCTTAGGTTTGTTTTCACCTTGCAATGATGTGAACACACAAAAGAACTTCTCATGACAGACTGACGTCCTGTCATAATTCTCTGTGGGCTGTGTTTGTCTATACTTTGTAGTTTGTTCTTTGCTTTTTTAATTTATTTTGTCTAAATTGTTCCTGAATTCTTCTCCTTAAATCCCCTTCAACAACAGTTATTGTATTCCCTTTTATATTGTAATTTGTACAATGTTTTTGCACTTTGCTTTTTAATGTTTTGTGTTGAAATGTGCTATATAAACAACCCTGCCTTGCCTTGCCTGATGTTTACAACATTAACAATGCCATTTTGTCAAAGTGCTGATTTTTGGTCTGAGCTGACACTGTTGGGCAGGCATCCCCACAAAAATGTATGACCATTTCCTTCTTTTCCTCTCGGTTTCCTGTGTTTTGTGTGTTCCTCAAAGGACCCCCCCCCCCCCCCCCCCCCCCCCCCCCAAAAAGCTCCAAAGCCTTTAATCAACGGACACACTCACAGTGTCTCTCACACTCTCTCACTCAGGGAAAGACAAAGGAAGAACAGGAAGAACTTCCACTTCCACACTTATTATTTCTATTGTTGTGTCTTGTTTCCCCCTGTGGATGTTGGGGAGAGGTCATCCATAATACAAGCATCACTGTGAGAGCTCCCAATGGCTTCTGCCCTGTCTGTGAGGAGCAGAAGGTTTAACTAAAATAATAATAATTAACCATAACATCATAATATCAACTTAAATTTCCTCAATGACAGTTTTGTACATTTTGTTTTTCTATATCATTTGGATTAAAGGTTGAATATGAAGAATTTCTATTAAAAGGTATATTTAAAAAAACATAAATTAATAATATGTCCACAGTACGTTTAGAGGGGCACAGTATGTGTGTGCGGTGGGCATTCATTTAAATGTTTTGACAGGTTTGACTTTATGTTTACATGTACCAGCCAATAGTGACAGGCGTAATGTGAGTTGCCAGGTACAGTCTCTATGCTCGGCACAGCAAGGCTACTGGGTGAAAATGGCAGAGTCTGTGAGTCCTGCAGCAGCTTTAAAGCCCTGGCAAACTGTACATTATGTATCACAGAAGCAGAGTGACCAGAGAAGAGCAAAAACAAGACTCAATATAAGTGAAGCATATGCTAGATGTGTGTGTGTGTGTGTGTGTGTGTGTTGCAATGGTGAATTTTATACAGTAGATTTCAGTATTCTGCTCATTTTACATATTCCACTTTTAATTTGTCCTCTGAAATATATTAAATCATATCAAGTTGGCAAAAAATGATTTCTAGCTTTCTAGCTCTAGTAGTTTTTGTGTACAGTTTTGCCAAGCTAGCTAAAGCTATCTGACAGATGACTGAGTGCTATGGAGTTCTGCAGCATTGAGTCCTAATATCAAAAAATGTGTTAGCATTTTAGTACTTCCTGTTCCCACATTTCAAAATCACTGGGATTTGATTAAATACCTGCAATAGCTTGAAGCTTTCATGGGTCTTAAAAGACAGTTGCTAACAAGTGATTAAATGCGAAAACAGAGGTTGTCGAGACATTAGCAGTTTACTTCTAGCGATTGCATTTACACTTCAAAAATCAAGTGGTGTTCATTTGTGGAGATTATCTTGCTTGACAAAACATGTTATGACTTTTGTTATTCATAGACCCTATTTTTTTTTCAATAATCCAAAATCCAATGGGGAAATCCCATAGGATTTTTGTCAAGGGCGAGGTTAACTTTCAGATCAGCCTACAAAAATACATCATCCCTGTAGCAGTCTATGGTGACTGACTAATGCTAGTTCCTGGCTGGCTTGCATGTTAGCGATTAGCTCATCAACTTTCATAGTCGAGCAGTCACTATCATTATGTGTTCAGACAAGAAGTAATCATGGGTCCAAAATATTCTGCCCACACCCAGAAAGACCCCAAAATGTAGTACCCAGAACCGAACCATTTTATTATATAGAAAGCCCCAGACCCATGCAAAACTGATGCAGACTGGGTGCTGTAGGATACAAACCTATTCACACTGTGATTTTGCTCTGAGGCTCCAGCATGCAGAGCGTAGCAATGGAATCATTTTTCCCAAATTAAAGCAGTCAACCATGCATGTCCACAGTATCTGCCTGTTAATGGTTTTAATCGTGTTTCCCTTCAGGACTGAAAAGTTACAATTTAGGGCTTAAATCCTTTGTTCCAAAATATTCCCACTGAACATCTGTGTTTTGAGTGAGAGTGGATGCACCTGTTGGCGTCAAACATTTGTCTCAGGAAGTTACTTGGCTAAGAATTGCAGACATTAACAGAGCAGATATTTATAATGTGAGAGAGACAGCGGTTTCCTCTGAGATGTTTCCTAGATCTACGGAAAATCCTTCCTTTAGGAAAATTGCTTTCTATTTTTGCCAGCTTGTGTCATGAAATGATATCTAGCAATTTATCCTTCAGACAAATGCAGGTGGAGAAATGTAAATAGCAACATTATGCATGTTAAGGCAGTCATTACTGATGTTATGGATTTTATGCCCCAAATCGCCTTTAGATTTATTAATCTAATTGCAACATTTCTTAACTGAAAGAATCCAGTCATTATCTGAGACAGCTGTAAAAAATATTTGCAATTCTCATGATGTAGTTTTGACATAAATCTCACACTCAGGGCATTGAGAGGTCACTGCTGCATGAGAACTGAGATGAGCCAAGCGCAGACATCTGGGGAGGTCACAGCGCGTGCAGGCCAGCCCAAAACCAGGGAATTAAAGCTTTCTCTGGTACACTAAGAACATCTTTAAAAGTTCAGATTTTATATTATTGAAGCAGATAGTACATGGGACTAAAAAAACACCTTACAAGTACTCAAAGACATATTTTAGGCTGTAGCAGAATTGTATGTAGACTGCAGAAAAAAACAAAGTAGTGCACAAGTAGTTCATTACCCAGGAGACAAATACAAGTTTGGAATTTAAATAGTTCTATCCAGTCATTGTTTTCTGGAAACTGGTAATATTCCATTAAGTCACAGGGAATCCAAATAATAATGTTCAACACAACCAAAAATAAATCATCTGTGTGTTACTGTTGTAGACTGACAGACTGGCAGCTTAGTGAGTGGATAGATGGAAAAAGCAGCAACAATTGCCTCACATGAATTTGAATTTTGAAACATTTGTTTGTTGTTAAACATGAATCCATTCCATATATTTAGTTGAATAAATGAATGAATAATGTTAAATCAATTTTATATATATAAAATTATATAAAGAAAAATAGTAATAATTGATGAATGACAATAACAAACTGATAAACTAATTAAATAAATACAAAACCTACAAAACAACAACTCAAACAAAGCTAACTGAATACTACATGTTCAAATCAGAGTAAGTAGAACTACACACTTATTTCATCCTATGCCTTTTTCAACTACTTAGTAAAATCCACAGGGATTAAGCTACCCTTTAAACTCCCCAGGCAATGGATATTTATTTCCTTATTTCCAAATGAGGAAAAATTAGATCTATGACATGGGAAATGAGAAATGTGACAAGTGATTAACTATATGGACTAAATATTTTTAACTGGGTTAATTATGGTGCTGTGAATCATATACTGTTGATTTAAAGGGTGAAACAAAGATTTTTAACATCATCCAGTGAGTGCAGACAAAGACTTGCAGAGCTCAGAGGAGGTCAGGATGATCTGGAAACAGTGACTGCGCATTATGCAACACTTCTCCCACAGGAAGTCACTGCATGTCTTGTGAGGTGTGAATTCCTGTGCGAGAAAGAAGACCATAAATATTCCATGCCATTGCACTGTCAGAATAGTTTCTACCCTCTTCTGGCAGTCTCGTGTTCAGATAATACAGGTGCATGTCATATAATTAGAATATCATGAAAAAGTTGATTTATTTCAGTAATTCCATTTGAAAAGTGAAACTTGTATATTATATTCATTCATTACATGGAGACTGAAATATTTCAAATGTTTAATACAAATTATTTTAATTTTGATGATTATAACTGCCAACTAATGAAAATCCCAAATTCAGTATTTCAGAAGATTTGAATATTACTTAAGATCGATCCAAAAAAAAAGATTAGAAATGTTGACCAACTGAAAATTATGAAAAACTATGTGCATGTAGAGCACTCAGTAATTAGTTAGGGCTCCTTTTGCCTGAATTACTGCAGCAATGTGGCATGCACTCCATTGGTCTTTGCCACTACTCAGGTGTTATGAGAGCCCAGTTGCTCTGATAGTGGCCTTCAGCTCTTCTGCATTGTTGGGTGCATTGCTGTATCACATCTTCCTCTTCACAATACTCCATAGAGTTTCTATGGTGTTAAGGTCAGCAAGTTTCCTGGCCAATTAAGAACAGGGATACCATGGTCCCTAAACCAGGTACCAGTAGCTTTGGCACTGTGTGCAGGTGCCAAGTCCTGTTGGAAAATTAAATCTGCATCTCCATAAAGTTGGTTAGCAGCAGGAAGTATGGAGTGCAACATGGTTTATGTGACTCTCCTTGCGTTCTCCAGACCCTGGGACCTTGATTTCCAAAGGACATACAAAATTTATTTTCATCAGATTTATTTTCATAACTTTGGAACACTCGGCAGCAGTCCAGTCCTTTTTGTCTTTAGTCCAGGTGAGATGCTTCTGACGCTGTCTCTTGTTCCAGAGTGGCTTGACACAAGAATGTGATAGCTGAAATCCATGTCTTGCATATGTCAGTGCATGTGGTTCTGGAAGCACTGACTCCAACTACAGTCCACTCTTTGTGAATCTCCCCCACATTTTTGAATGGGATTTGTTTCACAATCTTCTCCATGGTGTGGTTATCCCTATTGCTTGTACACTTTTCTATTATTTTTCTATAACATCTTTTCTGTCCCTTTACCTTCCTATTAATGTGTTTGGACACAGAGCTCTGTGAACAGCCACCCTCTTTAGCAATGATTGTCAATGGTTGTCTTTTGGACAACTTTCAGGTCAGTGGTCTTCCCCATGATTGTGTAGCCTTCAGAATTTGACTAAGAGACAATTTAAAGGCCTTTGCTTTGAACCTTTTTACAACATTCTAATTATTAGAGATACTCGATTTGGAGTTTTTATTAGTTATCAGTTATAATCATCAATATTAAAAGAAATGAACACTTGAAGTATGTCAGTCTGCATGAAATAAACGTATACATTATATAACTTAGATTTTTTGAATATAATTGCTGAAAGAAATAAACATTTTCATATTTTATTCATATTAATATTTTTCACAATTATTCTAATTATCACCAGTACCTGTATAATGCAGCTTAGACATTAATTTTCCACATCTGTATAACTCATATCCAACTCATTAGCAAACTGACCTACTTTTTCACAAAACAAAGAATACATGAGAATTTAAATTGCTTCTAATATTAGATATATACTTATAAACCAGTACAACATCTTCATGTAATCTAAAAGAAGAGATGCCTGAGCGGATCTGCCCTCAGAGTCTAACAAATTCATTTTTTGTCAGCATATGTCTGTAGTAGTTGGCAAATATACAGTATAAGCTAATGATAATAAAAACACATCTAAATGAAGAAAAGTTCAAACAATAGCCTGAATTGAGACTATCTACTCATAAGCTCTTCTTAAATTCATTGCTGAAGCCAACTAGCTTCAAAACCATAGTTTGAATAAGCAGTTTGCAGGTTCAATAGTATGAATATAAATGTAAGAGCATCTAAATATGTTTTTGATAAAAATTCCAAATACTTGTATGTGCGTTAAACCATAATTTGTTGAGAGAGTCATATATAAATCCTGCAATACATATGTGGACCTGTCCTGTGTGCCTTCAATCAATAATCCTTGAGCAAGATTTTTCGACCCGAACTGTGAATGTGTTTGAATAATTTAAGAACATCCTGATGAGTGGTTGGTATGGTAACCACCGAAATCAGTCCATGAATGTGTGTGAAGGGGTAATGAACATGTGCAATGTAAAGCAGTCAGAAAATTAGAAAGGTGCTTTACAAATGTCCATTACAAAGCAGTTCATTTACTATTCAGATGCTTGACCTCAAAACACAGATTGCAATATAATAGGAAAATTAAAGTGAACAATGTCCAGAAAAATGTTTGGTCATGACTAACTAAAATAATTTGGCAAGTAAGAAGCAAAAAAAAAAAAAAAAAAAAACAATTGTTCTATTGTCAGCCTGGAAAACATCTGGGATTTGCTCAACAAGGTGGTCAAAGATATCTCAGAACGCATAAGGCTAAAAAAATTCTTAATAGAAGGATCCCTTCAATTTTTTTGAAAACTTGGAAGTCCCCTTTTGGAATTTATTAATATCCTCATGATGTCTACTGTATGATACATGAACTAAAGTCTGCAGCTTCAACATCTGCTGCTGTGTAATGGCCAGTTTGGATTATTTTGTTTTACCTATAAACTAAATTGTGTTTCAACAGTTATTGCTACACTATAGGCTCATTGGAAAATTAATCACAAGCATCATTCTTGCTATGGCTTGCATTTGCTTGCATATGAGTTAAAATTACCAATTCACAGTATATTCCAACATTCACTGTCAGACAACACCATAAATCTACTCCAGACATGCTTAAAATCACTGTTTCCATTCTCACTGCTGTTAAACCAAACTGTCTTCCAAAACGGAAGTTCAAAAAGCTAAAAAAGAAAAAAGCACCACCACACAAGAAGCAGAAAGAAAGGGGGAGTCTAATATGGTCCAGGTCCAAATCAAGGGCACAGGAACTTTCTTTTCAACACATTCAGAAAGTTTCCACAGGCCATCCCCAGTGCAGGCAGCACTCAGGCTGCTAATTCTGTCTAATACCATCACCAACTCCCATTTCCGTTCAACAGTTGCTGTGAGTTTGTTTTAGAGGTTGGGTTGGTTCACTGTATCTTGTTTCACATGACACTCCATCACTCCATGAGCACTTTGGGATGCAGTTAAGCTCTGGGGGTAGATGCAGGTCCTAGATACTGGCAGATTAGAAGATATCAGGACATTCTGGTTTTAGTTGAATGGGGGATGGTTACTGGGGAGGGGATCAGAGTGTACCAGGCAATGCACTGGTATATTTTGCCAATGCAGTAAATGCTCTATTTAGGGTTAGTGTTAGGGTTAGTCATAGGAATAGTCATAGGAAGACACTGAAAGCCTATTATCTTAGCTCACTACACGCTCACAATTTGAAACACCTAACACACACACTGTATGATAAAGCAAGCGAGTTAAGGCGTTTTAGTTCGCACAAAGATTTATAACATGATGATCACTGTTCTGTGTTAGTTTCTCTGTTTGTCTTAGCTGCACCTTCATGCTCATCCTACAAAGTGTCTTGGAGGAGACAAAACATTCTCATTTTCACTCACCACACCTAAACTTCACAGCCAAAGTGTATTTGGCTTCCTAGAGCCTCCGTGTTGCAGCCTTTTTTATATAGTTTTCATTTTAATCTCACCCTCATCACATTTTTGTTGATTAATAACATTCATTGGTTCACTGATAACTTTGGGCATTTCTAGCATAAACCAGAGACAAATCAAAACTTAAATATTCAAAAAGTAAATAAAAAAAATCGAATCATCAAATTTGAGAATTTATGGTCTCATTCATCACAACCATTTACAATCACTAAAATAAATTTGAATACCAATAAAATTACTGTACTCACAATTTCAAAATGCAACCGTCAAAGCAACACTGGAGAGATTAAAATATATCATAATTACTTTGGTCACCAGACCAGAAACATCACAATATCAGTACATATCAGAGTCAGGAAACTGATTGTGACAAACACAATGGAGCTTACTGCAAATCTTATCATAGCAATTATGTGTAACAGAAAATAAGAATGAATGGGCTCATTGTCTTTTAAATGGAACTGAGTTTAGCTCTGCTGCATCATCAGAATGGGAAGAAGGGGAACACATGTACATTTTAGCTCGTCTACACAAGTGTGTTTCCATCCACTATTTAAAAAAAAATAAATAAATACTGCAGAAAAAAAAATCCTAATGTTTACATTACTCTTACTGTTATTGGCCTCCTTGAAGCAGTCCCCTAGGGAATAAAGATTTCCACAAGAAGAACTTACTTGGAAATTTATTAGGAGATCAGCATAATATTTGTCCTTCATGCCATCGTAGCAACAGTTTCTGGGATCGTGAGATGCATCTCCAGGTCTACTTGGCCTGGTCCCGGCAGCTGATGTTGACTTCTCCCTTGACAAAAGCGATGACGTTCTTCACTAGTTGGGGATACTTGCAGTGGCTGATCCCACTGCAGATTGTGTCTGCTATGGCTTTCAGAACTAAATCTGCAACCGTGGAAGCAAGCGCAACCCAAGCTGTCATCTCTGATCCAGCTACTTCCTGAGACCCAGCAGCCCAAAAGTCACAGCTCAACCACCACTCTAGAGACTATTTGCTTTGACCTCAATGGAAGAATCACATCATAGCAAACTCAATGTATCTCAGAGGTTTTGCAAAACATGAGCTTGACTTTGGCAGAACTGATCAAGTCACTCACCACATCAAACATTCTGATGACATCTTGAAGAACTTCTTGAAGTGTGTGTCATCAAGGAATCTGAGTCTCCCTTCAGCATTTTAATTAGTTGTTATAGGAGGAACTTTCAATAACAACTTTTTTTTCTTACACAAAGAAGGGTTGACATGCATGTTTTTGGCTATTTTTAAGGAGGAACCATAATGCATGTTGACTGATATAAAACACTAAATTTAATATGTTTACCAAGTTTGCTGTAATGATGATTCATGTCAAGGACCAACCCTGAAATGGTCAGACTCTTTTATGTGTATGGACATTCAAGTGTTGAATGGGGGTGGCTGGACTTTTCCTGAAACCTATCAAAAACCTGTGTGTTGAGTACTTGAAGTTGTGGGTGGGCTGTGTTGCCTTTTTTTCCATAGTGCAACAGTGTGAGTGCAAATTCTATTTTCCGTCAGTTGACTGACGCTTGAAGTGGGCTCACAGGTCATGTTAGTCATTGTTATGAGTCATTCATGCTGCAGTGCTGGAACTCACAAGGATGAGAAATCTGTATTACATACAGAGTTTATTTCTATCAACTCTACAGAACAAATCTTTGTGATCATTCAAAGTCTAAAACTGACCTAAAAATATGAAGCATCCATTCACCGAAGTTGTTTAAATGTAGGCATCCTTGTTTCATGACACGTGACAAAACAATTTCACTTTTTCTGAAGTTTTCAAACATTTCACAGTCATTAAATGCTCTGGACACACAGTGAAGCTTGTTTTCTCAAACTACTTTAAGGTAAACTAGGTAAAGAATAACTTTCATCTGTTTTGTCGGCTGATTATGGAATTACGGATTTGCTATCTTAATACTTTTATCCACTTAATTAACAGTGGAAAGAAAATCAAACACTCATGCAGAATGTGGCATGCATATTCTCTGAAAGCTTTTTAGTTATAAACTCTTCCATTCAATTTTACATTAGTACTTTTAATCACAAATATGAATTTGTATGTTCTAAACCCCAACACACTGCACTGCAGAAAAATCTGGTTATATAACCCTGTGTCCCCCTGATGCGAATAAAATGTTTAAAAGTGATGTCTAGAGAAGGGATGGACGCTTAAGTCTGAAAGCTTCTTTGGCAGTTATATAGTACTTTATAAACCAGAACAAAGTACACTTTGGACACTTCTAACTCATTAATCATTTTTCTAGTTCTCACACACTTATAGTTGGGGGGAAATGCGAGTGAAATCCTGGCAGTGTAGAGATATGATAATATGTTGCTAATGAAACATATAAATCCTTTTAAGGATGCAGAATGAAGAATGCATACCCGACTACTCAGGAGTTTAGCAGCTGGATTTGCCTGGCCTCACATTTAGAACATACTATAACTGCTTTCTATTGACTTGTTATCAAGGGGCAACCTCCTGTGCTACCAGGGAGCATAATAAGGAAATGTCAAAAACTGTAGTTCCTTGAAAGGCCACTTGAGGCTGGTCATATATTGAGTCAAACCCCATAGAGCCCCATGTTTACAGGCTGGTGTAAAGAAAGATTTAGGTCTATATGGATAATATCACTATTCCTGAAAATGGTCAGGAGGGTGGATTTTTCCTAACCTGCCTGTTTACATTTTATTGAGACTTCAAATTCAGCATAATTTTGTATAATTAAGGGTTTGTCCTGTTTGAGTGACAGCTATCTGGCAGGTGTCTGCTGGGCTCGATGCTAACAGCTCCTCAGCTAATGAGCCAGTGAACTTCATCTCTGGCTGATTCAGGCCAGGATCTTTTCATGGAGAAAGCCATAGTTTCCAATATATGTTATTGATTGCACACACAAGCATGTACAGCGTTTTTGACTGAACTTCGCTACTTGTGAATATGTCACTTATTTTACATTTAGCTGCATTAGTGGCAAGATTTTTGCATTCTCTGTCACCCTCTCTCTCTGCTCCACTTTTCCTTTTCTTCTGTCCCTCCATTTCTGTGGACAGCTGAACTAATTGATTGCTGTGTGTATATGTTTCAAGATCGCCAAGTGGTGTGATTACTTAGCCAGATAAGCAGATTGGGTTGGCCTGCCTGATAACTCTGACTGTTCAACTTAGGCCAGAATGACCATCAGGACACCAGGACTTGTCCCAGTGCTCCCGATGGCCAGTCCACCACTGGCTGAAACTAATACAGGCTTTTGACACAAGACTAAGATGAAAACTAAATTGAAATTCACCGGTCGCTTCTTTTTTGGCTTTGTTGGAGTTTGTTGTCTGAAATAAGGAATAATAAGGCATGCTCTCTCTGCACTTGAGAACCAAAAGCAGGTACTTAGTAGACTATATTTAGTTACGCATGGTTTGGGTAAGTACTCTCCTGATTGTCCAACAGGTGCGTATCAAAACCCTTTTAATGCACAAGTAGGTTGGCTTAAGTTTCATCACATAGTCGAAATTCAAACTTGTTATTAACTGCTGCAATCATGTTGCTCTAAATAATTTATGCATAGTTTTATAACAGTAAAAGTGGAGGAGGCTACAGAGAAGTCTATGACGTCCAGTGTCTTTGTCATTACTCTAAAATGTCAGAAGGGGGAGATGAACATCCCACACTAGAGCTTAAGTGGGTTCCCTTTTCTGTTTTTGTTGTGTATTTAGTCATTTATTTGAAATCTAGTTTTCTGTATCAGACTTCACAACATTTAGTATAACTTGGTTTATACTAGGGATGCACCCATACCATTTTTTTAAAGCGAGCACTGTACATTTGAATACTCAATGATACAATACTAAGATTGTGAACATGTTTTTTTCACGAGGTCCTGCAGCTTTGGTAGCACTGTGCCTGTGATATTGGTTACAGCTAGGAATCTCATACCTTGGCTCAAGTATACTGACAAGATGCTGGAATACCAAATTATTGACTGTAGAAAATGTTTCATTAAGTTGCTTGTGTTGTAAGCATTAGAGTTTGTACTTCCTCTTATGCTGGACATAATTTGCATTCTGCTTTGTTTTTGATGCTCTTATTCACCCTAAAGCAGTTCCAGACTGCTGGCATGACTCCTCCTGCTGGCTCCTTGTAGCCAAGCATGTGAATTATGCACTGCCAAAAATTGGTATTGGTGTATTAAATTTTGTATTGGACTGATACCCAATACTGGTAAAGGGGCATCCCTAGATTATACTGAAGGGTTAGGGTTTGGTTTGGATGAATGAGTCTCCTGAAAGCTAGACTCCACTGTTCAGGTTCACAAATGCTGCCGACTTCATTTTTCTTTAATTTCTTTTAAATTGCAGATAAACTGAGCGTCCAAGTTGCTTGTTGCAAATTTCTTGTGCCCATAGCACATTGCACTGCAAATGCACCAAAGTGAGTCAGCCTGACGATGGCTGCTTGTCTGATGCAAAGCGGGGCTGCACTCCCACACTGAAGTCAACATTTATTCAATATCATTTCCTTAATTGCATTCAATTATGCACAAAGGGCAAAAGAGGAAGCTGACATTTTGTAAACAATCCAGTCTGTGTTTATAGAAATGCCGTTCCTTGAATAAGCAGAAGATTAAACAGAAGGAAGATTTATTTTGCTTGGGACAAGAGAAGGAAAAATAATATAACCCACTAAACCGATATAACATGTAAACCTTTGTTTTTTAGTACAATAAAACAATGGCATCCTCACCCTCTTTTTAACAATGTTTTTTTTCTGGGCATTGTAATGTATTTTCAACTCAAAGGCATGCAGTTAAATTTGATGAAATCTGTTTCATGCCTAGTTTCCAATCCAGGGATGGGCAGTTACAGCATAATTCTGAGGAGGCTGCGAGATAAGATAGAAAAGAAGATGATTAAACTATGAGTTTTTTACATTGTCAGCACTGAAAAGCCTAAAAAAGAATACTTCACTATCATGTGCTGCTTATGAAATGATGTTGAATAGTTCAGAATCTTATTTAGGTTTGTAGTGGTTTGTCACATCAGACTATTTCAGACCAGTGATATGTTTTTTATGTTATTTTTATTCATTTATTTATTTTTAATTAACGACTTGTGTGTACAGCTGCAATGTCCAACTTGAGTTTATAACAGTGATTTTGTTCCTTGGTTAATGGTTAAATTCAATTGAGAGTTAAACAATATCTCAGGAAAAAGGACTTGAGTGGACACATGTTCACATTACTCTTTACAATTATCACATTAGCATAACAACACTCACTTGTACTAATTACGTATCTTCCTGTCCTGAACATTCTGCAGCTGTGGATCTTGTCTTGTGGCTAATTGGAGTGGAGGAAGAGGGAGCTTTATCAGGATGCATGCTTTTATCCCCGGCTCTTGGAGGCATGACTCATATGAATAATTGAGATTCACAACAAGCTTGTTGTGACACATTGATCTTGGTATTACTCATAATTTACTAAGCGCCATCTCCTCCAATCATGTTTGCCATATGACTCAGTGATGTGTGGTGTTCACATGAAGTTGCTGCAGCACAGACGGCAGGTTAGTCTTCTGGGCTGAGGAGGTAATTGCATATTCTGATACTTTGTTGTAATGCTGTCAGTCTGGTATAATGGAGACATGGATGTATCTGCTGAATAAAATATTGTCTTTACAGACATGCAATAGTAATTATTTAACCCACTGATCCCTGATTCCAAGTATCCTTTATTACCTCCACCAAGGAGGTTTTGTCTTAGCCTGTCTGTTTGTTGCAAAGTTTTGTCTGGATTTTCTTTAAATTTTCAGTGAATGTTTGGAGTGGTGGGCGACATAGTGGAACAGGAGTTGGCGCTGTTCAAAAGAAGAAGATCGCCAGTTCAAGACCTTGGTCTGGGGTCTTTCTGCGTGTTCTCCCCATGTCTGTGTGGGTTCTCTCCCAGTTTACAGCTTCGTCCCACAGTCCAAAAACATGTTAGGGTTGGAGACACTAAATTGCCTATAGGTGTGAGTGTGTAAGTGTGTGTGACCATCTGGGGTGTATCCCTGCTTCTTTCCTGTAATGCATTGCAATTAGCTTCAGTAGAACCCTAACCCTAATAAGTAATAAGCGGGTATAGATGATTGAATTTTGGTAATGAGCCAGAATAAATCCTGCTTCATGGATTACTTCAAATTTTTTGTTGTTTGGTAACATTGCGATGAATGGACCTTCAAACAGGTCTTCACCTGCATAGCTTGTTATCGTTGCAGACTACACTAGAAACACTAAGAGAGGACTTTGACTACACTTATATATTTATCATGCTTGGGTTAGGTATAAACTTTTGTTCCTGCAATCAAGATGTTAAGGCAAGAAATTCTGTGTATACTTAACCTTGGCAAAGTCCACCTGCCATACTCAACTGTACATATGTAACAACAATATTTGCTATATTTCTTCCAAGTACCTTAAGATTTATGTTTTGTTTTTCCTAATGTGTTCTTTTTTTTTTCTACAAATTATTACTCGATTGCACACTGGTGACATTTGGGTGGAGAAACATTACTATCTTTATGACTTCAAGCAAACAAAATACACTTCAAGGCAGGGATTTCTCACAATTGCAGGAAGGGTCTTTAGTGCTTGAGTCCCTCTCAGTAGTGGGCAACCTGGGCAGACATTTCCTCATGTGATAGCAAAGCTACACTGCAGTTTGTCTCGTTAGCAGACGTCCTGACTAGTTGGCTCCAAAAACAAGCCTCCTATTCTGTACTTAACTGAGAGGACTTCACATTCCAATGTGGCTTGCTGATTGACAGATTTCACTTGAGGAAACCTTGTTTTGTCTTTGGGAAGCAGGAGGTACTAATTGTCAAACAACCATTTAGATCCACCCATTTACACCCATCAACTCCATTGTAAAGCTGTAAAACTGCAGAGTGATCATATCCACAATACTAACCCGACTGATAAGTAGGACAATGAATAAATTAATAAATTAAAAGAAATAAATTCAAACTTAAAACAAACATTTAAAAAATGGCTCTGCTGATCTTTACACTGTTAAAGCTCCTTTAATGTTTTTTAACTGAAAGGCTAACAGTTCCATTCCAATGTTGCCTTCAGTGTGATCATCACCTGTGTAGAGTCCTTTCTTTCTTTCTTTCTTTCTTTCTTTCTTTCTATCTATCCATCCTGGAAGTTGTGTCTCTTCTAGGGGGCTTTGTAAATTAAATCCATAGGGGCAAATCAAATATTGACTGTTTTATTGTGCATGTTTTATCAATTATCAATCAAATATTGAAGCTAGCATTGATGCTAATGGCCATATTATTTTTCCAAATATTGTGTGAATCCTTTGATTATCGACCCTTTGATCGATTATAAGCTGATGCAGCTGAAAATAACTCTTCTCCTATTCTTTTTACCAACCCACCTAAAAATAAAAGTATGCTTTTTTTTCTATGAAATATTGTTTGGTGGGCCTGGCCAAAAGTGGCTGGGCCTAGGTCTGTCAGGCCCTCCTACATCATGACAATTTTACAGGTTACACAAGCACAGCTGAAAAGCGAAGGAGGTGTGAGCAGTGTTTGGTCTTCAAAAAATAGTACGATTGAGAGAAATGGCAGACTGGGGGCAGAGTCATTTGGTTGAGAAAAAAGGGTCAGAAAAGTTCTCTTATACGGTACTACTTTGGCTTCCAAGAATCCAATGAGGAACAGAAGCACATAAAATGCTAGTTTGCTTTGTTGAGAAAAAGAGTCAGAAAGGTTCTCTCATATGTGAACACTTTGGGTTCCAAGAATCCCACGAGAAGCAGAAGCAACATGGTAACATGCAAGATTTGTTACAAGGTAACATCCACGACACTCAGCAACACAACAAATCTGTTTGACCATCTCAAACAAAAGCACAAAGTCACTCGTGCTGAATGAATTCATTGTGTAACTAAAAATAATCATTTGAATAATCATGATTTCAATACTGACCTAAATAATTATGATAATGATTCTTTTCATAATTATGGAGCCATAGTGGTGTCTGTCCACTAAAAAGTGAAAATTGAGAGGAACTTAATACATCACTGTGTCAGACGTGTTAACAGTCTATGGATCTGTGGTTTGCAGAAAGGAACTCTGTCAGTGTTTTCCTCTGGAGACTGGGTTGCAACACTATTTATTGTAACAATAATAGAACTGTATTCATTTGTCTCACGATCAGGCACAAACGAGAAGAACGTGCTCAGCTCAAAATTGAAACTCGTGCTAACATCATTAGTGTCACTCGAACTGCTGATCTCTTCCGGGTTCCAGGAGACAGATTTAGCGGAGAGCTAAATCCCCAAACCTCTGGTGTCAAATCCAAGGGCGCAGGAAGTACGGCAATCGGAGTGCTGTTGCCATGGACACAAACATGCACAGGTTGCAAATTTTACAACATGCATTTTTTGGACTAAATATGAGGAAGGATTACTTTTTTTTTTTTTTTTTTAAACATTTGTTTAAGATTTATTCCTACAAAAAGAGGAGCCATGCTGGAACACACACATACACTCACACATACATGTACACAGACACAAACACACATACATGTACACAGACACACACACACACACAGCTCTTATTACGTTTGCAAAAGCTGTCACAGTTTATCCCTCTATTCTCACTTTCTGCCATGCCACTGTTAGGATACACCTGTCATCACACTCCCAGCAGCTTTCTGTCTGATGTGCATTAGCTGCTTCCTGATATAGACTCATAAACATAGATTGACCCATAACGAGGCCAGCTGCTGAGTAGTAAAGTATCCTCGTGGCAGTGTGGGTATATTGAGATGATTGTCTTCATTTTTAGACAATTTTAGACAAGACCGAAACATCTTGAGTATTCCTGGCATTTTGCATTGCATTCATTAAATTCAACAGCATGTGATCAACTACCAGAGCATCACAGCTTCCAAAGCTTTCTGCTTTTTGGTGAACAGCACTATCAAAGTGTTTCTATAAATACTGTAAAGCAACAGGTTTCTTAAGTGTCTGTGTAATTATGGTTATTTTGACATTGTGTTATTTATTGGATAATAGCTGTTTACACCTCAGACCACCAGGTCTTGATGGAGTTATCACTTTAAGACTCAACAACTGCAACATTATCCATCTATCTATGTCGCAACCCTTCCAAAACCCTGAGAAATAATAAGCTCTCTTCTGTTTGTTTGCTCACCTACTCTTGTTCTGTCTCTCATCCACCCGTCCTCTGACAGAAGAATTCAGTTCAAGTTACTTCTCACCAAACACACAGCTCTCAGTAACATGCCCTCTTCTTCTCTTACTGTTCTTCTTTACCCACAGGGACACATTATCTGACACACAGCATTAGAAAATAGGCTTTTTTCCACTGTCATCTCTCTAGACGTCTCCTCAGCAACAAGGGAGATTAATGAATGTTAAATTAATTTTCCCATAAAGGTTTTATGTTCTTTATTTACTTCTAATATTTTTGGAAAGATTTTGATAAATTATATCTACTTGACCAAAATACTTTGGCTTAGAGGATATGGCATGGTGACATGGTGAGGCAGTGAATAGCCCCCTGGGTGTTTCCCAAAGGAGTGGAAATGCTTGGTGAACCCCTCACCCCACAAAGGGTCAAGCTCTCGAATATCTGCACCTGCCCAAGCTGTAGGAGGCCGCACTGGGAAGCTATGTGAGGGTTAAGAGTAAGATGGAGAGATAGACCGGGGAGAGGTCAGACAAAGTCACCCTCAATTTCCTCATCCATTATGTTGCTTGAAGTTTTGTGTACACAATTTATCCAGATAGCATCTAATAAACTGATGAATAAACCTTTTTTATTGACTACTATAAACATTTTTTTTTTTGAGTTTATTGTTGATACTCAAATGGACACAACCACACAAGTATAGTCCAAACTAAATATTGCCATGAGAAAACTGAGTAAAATGTACAATTCATGAGATCTTATAGAGCGGTTTTGCCAGATTACATGGTCACATGTTTGCATGTTTCAAAGCCTAAAACACAGCTGACAAACAACAGTTGAGGCCTACAAAACACTGCATGGGTGAAGCATAAAGCTGAGTTTAGGGGCAGTGTGTGGTGCAGCGGGTAGAGTGCAGACAGCTCCAGCTCAAATCCCACATCGGGTGCCCTTTCCTGCATGTTATCCCCCCTCTCTCTGCCTCCCACTTTCCAGTGCAATCAAATATAGCCACAAAAATTATACAAAACAACAAGTTGAGTTTGAATATGCCACAAAATGGCTAAAAATGGTGATAACATCATATGGGAACATCATTCCCATAGCAATGGAAAAAAATTCCCATGAGTTAGAACTTGCATTTCCACCACCTGACAGAAGAAGCTGAAGGAAGTGGATAAGGGGAAAGGACCCGACAAAGAGGAGGCAGCAGAATAAAGTAAAAGCTAGAAAAATGATGAGCTTGTACAGAGATTTCAAACAAATAATGGATTCCAATCAAATATATGGTGAGTAGTAAGTATGTATATCATGAAAATTCATTTTGTTATGCTTGATTTCACTGAGATGTATCTGTGAGTGTAAGGTGACAAACATTATGATGACCTGCATTCATCATATATGTATGGCTGGTGTTTATTTATGAACCTTAACAAGCTGTAGCCCGAGACTCAAAGGTTACCACGGCAACTTGAGCTGGTTGTCAATTACAATGGCTGCACTACAGGTAGAAGCAGACAGAAATATGGAGAAAAACAGCATTTTTCTCCCTCTGTGCTGGTTCCCCATTGTAATTTGGTGTTTCTACAGTAAATATTTTGGAGATATTTGCAAGTGTAAATCAGAGTTACATTCTGCATCTCTCTGTAAATCTTAGTATTGGAGTCAATGAAGGGACAAAGAGACAGATGTGGCTGCACTTAGAGTAAATCACTCAGATATTTTGAGCACCTTGTGAGTTTCTCTACAAAGTTGGAAAACAATCACATGTGTACATTGTTCATTTTAGCCAGGAGGAGAGTGGAAAGAGAATAATTATTTTTTTTTCTGTGTTGTTCTACTTCACTCTAAATCCTAGTTCATATTTCCACATATGACGACTCCTTGCTTCCTCTTCATAGGGGCAACCAGGCAAAAATAAAGTCAGGCAAATTAAAATAATAACATAAATAACTTATTTTGCCTGATTTTTCTTTTTTTCTTGTTTCAGACTTTTTTTTGTACCAGACATTTTTGTGCCTGGCCCTAATACTCCTTTATTTGGAGCTCATTGATAGAAAAGAGCAAATGCTTTTTATTAAAAATGTTGATACATGTAGTTAACATGGAATAACACTTTAATACATGAGACATGTGCCTACAGTTTAAAGTTTAAATGGAGTCCCTCTGTGAAAGGAGGATTTGTTTCATTCTTGACCTTGTCCCAATTATTATCTATGAGAAATCGTGTGCAGTTTTTTACAACTTACATTAGGAAAAAATAGCATTTTGCAGATAAAAGTAATAGCACACCATTCCTAATGGAGACACATTCATCCAAGCTCTAGGATGAGTTAGATGCCAAAATCCATCCGGAAGAGGAATAAGAAAAAGTCCACAGTACTCCCTTCAGTTATTTCATAGCTGTAGAGAGTAGGCTTGATGTGATTACTCTGGAGCCCTAATAAACAACTAGGTCAAATCCTAGTCGATGACTTGACAAAATATTTATTAATGATATTACAATCATCAGTTTAACTTTATAAGTCATTGAAATAATGTTTATAGAAGCTTTATGAACAAATTATTGACCATTAGCCAACCTGTAAAATAACAATGTTTTAACCACATATAGATGATGATTATATAGTATTGAAAAACGAGGGTTCAGAGATGAATAGACTGTGTCAGTGTTTTAAAGTGGGGGGTGATTTTTGATGTGAGTGAATAGAACTCTGGCAGCACTGACGAATCCTCCAGCTCAGATCTCATCAAGGTCAGGTATTAAGCAATTCAAATGAAATCTCTGCGGAAAAGCATAGAGCCAACTTATCAGGAAAGATGACTTAACATTTACACTGACTTTACACCAAAAACCTCTTTTAAAATGTTTTGTATTTTCCTAAAAATTGTGTTTAATTTCGTGAAGATGTATGTCACAACAAGGATCAATAAGGAGTGATTGTGCACATGCATGCTCTATTTGTAGATAAGAAATCTGATCTAAAACACAGGCAACAGCTCTTAAATCGTACATTTTAACATGAAAATAAACATGGAGTAACAATTGGCGTACATTCCCTGACACAGCTCTGCCCTTAGCTTGGACCACTTTTTTTGTTTTTTTAAAGCCTGCTTGTCTGACCTGTAGATAGTAATTTCCCCAAAGGTAAACAGTCTCTCTCAATGTCTTTCCAGTAAAGTTGGCTGTTCTCCTAGATATACACAACAGTAGCTATCAGTACAAGGCAGGGTAAATGTTTTCATTACGTTGAAGACCTCCCTTCGTCCCCATTTCCACTGCTGTCATAGAGGCGTGCAGCATGATTAGATAGCGACAAGCACACATGTTGGCGCCTTCTTTTCCTGTTGGAGATTTTTTGGTGTGGTGCAGTTTGGGTTGAGACTATGTTGTCTTACCATTGCATTCCTGAGTAAGTGGAGGGGGTGGGGGGCATTATTACCTCAAAGGGAAGCTTGTGCAGGAATACTGTAACAAGATACCATGAGGAATTTAACATGTATCTGTACTGTGATAATGAGATACTTGCAATTGCAAAAGTGTTATCTTTTCTTATCAGAAATGGAATTTAACCTTATTTCCTCCAGCCTGTCACTGAGTTTTTTTCTCTGTCTGCAAATGTTTGACTAATTGCCAATGTGA
This sequence comes from Lepturacanthus savala, assembly GCA_030544235.1. NCBI lineage: Eukaryota > Metazoa > Chordata > Actinopteri > Scombriformes > Trichiuridae > Lepturacanthus > Lepturacanthus savala. Next base: position 23,583,591 of record CM060470.1, read on the forward strand.
ACAGAGCTCAGTTTATGACAATAAGCATCCATGCAGGTGGAAGTGTTTATCACTGTGGTGGATATAAATGCTGTAAAATCAGGACTGCTTGTTTCGAGGGTTTTTGGATATAAGAAATGCTTCAAACTTGGCTGATCTGTATGAAGTAAACAGGTTGAGGAAATACACTTATTTTGGCTCAGTAAAACAGCAGTAAGAGCAGCCAGGCTTTGGCTGTCTTGAGGCACAGGAAATCAAACTATGGAAAATATGAACAAATGGATTTCCTGGTAAATTCTGAACCAGCCACCTCCAGGCTGTTCTCACTCAATGTTCACATGTATTTATGCGAGTACTGCACTCTTAATTACCACTTTTAGTGGTATGTAGAACATTTAAACCAGACACACTTACTGTGATGTCAGGACCTTTTTTATTGTGTTTTAACCCAAATTATATATACTTCCCTAAACCTAACCAGACCTTAACCTTAATAATCCAACTGTTAACAACAGGATATACAAGTCTCAAAATTATTGACAGCAAGTATTAACAAACACATATTTGTCAATATTCTTACTCAGTGGTGCCACCAGGATTCATTTTCTACTGGTCTACTGGGATTATTTTATCTCAGGCAAGAGTCAAGGTGGTCCTGTGGATGGGCCCTGGCTCTGAATGGGCCCCCTGGACCTGGTCCTGATAGGTCCATGTAGCAATACTTCTTAGCATACAACCTGTTTAATGAGAATACATTGAAACACTCAGTGTACGTGTGTGTGACAAATGCTACAGCTACTGTGACGTCTGTACAGTTGAAATATTGGCTGTCTGGGAAAAAATAACCACAAACTGCACAAAGTTGAACAAATTCTGGCTGTAAACACATCCAGTTATAAATAACGGAAATGCCTTTGGAGTGGCCAACAACTCTCTGAAGTGTATTTTTTATTGTAGGCTATTAATTTCTTCCTCTCATCCATATCTAAATTGTATTTACTGTCTCTACTTGGAAAAAAATATAATTTCACTATAATATAATACCCCAATGCTGCATGTTGTGCAGTGTATCGCTGCCTTTGAGGCTAAGTGCAGGCGACAGTGCCCTAAAGCAGCCTCTCCTCACTATTCTCCAGCTAGTGGCGTGCATGCAGCCTTACTTATTCAGGTCACGCAGGAGAGAGACCAGCCACCTGCAGTAGAGGAAGAGACATGAAATGTCTATTCACATAGAACCACAGGAAATACAGTAGATGCCTCAACCATTTAATTCACTCAGTGAAAGTCTTACATTTTTAAAGCGTTTTTCTAAGGTGACCCTCCCCTCCACCCCTCCACCCTCTCTGCATATAGATAAGGGTCATAAGAAATTCCGGATGTCAGCTCAGACTGTTTTGAAGCAGCGGAGCGGTAGTAAATGGGAGGTACAGGGAGTTATAATTGGACAAAGTGGGATACAGAGGGGGCTGCTGGTGGAAATGTGTCTTTAGCCTTGTGTTGTATAAAAACGGTCAGAGTTGTGAATGAACTATTGAACTCCTGAGAGCAGCTGGTGTAATAACAGTACACACATTCTTATGGAGAGATGAAGCAAAATTAAACTGGAGGCTTTGCTTCTGCTGTACATTTTGCTTCATAACTATGAATGAATAACTATAAGTATAAGTTATTCCTCACTTTGAACCTAATATGGCCTTTAAGGTTTTATTTGTTCAATAATTTTGAGTGTTATATACCCATTGTTTGGCCTTGGTGTGTTTTTATTCATGTCTTCAAGGTTCCATCAGAACTCCTATTGTGACTAATAAACAGTCAAGAAAAAATATTATCAGTCAGCAGCTTAGGGCCATTTTAGGTCCAATTAAAACCACATCTTTTGATCCCATAGCCATTTAATCATAAAATCATGCATTCTATTATTTTCATTTTAAAAGTGATGCCTTTTTTTTTTTTTAATTGCAGTTTTTATTGTGGAACAAATACATGTCCTTGACCTGGTTTCCACTAGGGGCAGTCAGTCACTGCCTGCATATGGACGAGCTTTATCCGATAATAAAAGGCATCAAAAATGTATCAAATTCATGTGCACTGGCTAAGGATCGTATAGGGACTGGATTCATGAATACAATTGTAACCCCTGACTCAATCTGTTTTGTACCTTCTTGTGTACGATATTGTTTTGTAGTCCTGTTCTGCGCATGTTCGAGAATTTCTGCCGGGGTGTTCACCCACAAATGGAAGGAGCCACTAACACTGTCATAAATAGTTACATTGTTGCTGGAAAAGTCAAACGATACCATGGAAGTCACTTTTAGACGGACAAGGAGATGGCATTCATGCTGCACCAAGTGCAAAAATTGAATATATTGATAGTTCATTGTTGTAGTTAAGTAGCTGTCAACTGGAAGTAGTTCTAACACATAGAAAGTGCCACCTTGCATAGAGTCAGCCAGGTCACTGACTATTATCCAAATTCAATGAACTTCATGCATGTAGGTTACTTGGATTTTGGGAAAGACCACCCACCAAGTTGCAAAATCCAGTATGATCCTTCCATGTGACTGCAATGATTGTCATTTAGGAATGTTCTGCATTATGGTGTTTGGCTGACATTAGTGTAAAAGTTATTGATCTGACATTGGTGTGTTTGTATTGATATGGATACCCAAGGGCAGTGTCTGTGTGTGTGGAGAAATGTGTGTTTGGTGTGTGTGTGTGTGTGTGTGTGTGTGTAGCCTATGTGTATACTTACATGCAGCTAAAGAAACTAATTCACATGGGATGCAATACTAGTGGTATCATTTCAAGAACTTCACATATCTGAAAATGACTGAATATTTGGTGTTTATAATTAGAGATATGAGTTATTAATTCACACAGACCAAGCACAGAGCAGAGCTGGAATTTAAAAATAAAACAACTAGAGCTGAGGGTTTGTGCTGTGCTATACTGTATTAGTATGCAGATACACACAAAATAGCAACATTGTCTAATTCAGTGAAATAATAATAAAAAAGAGACATTGTAGGTAAATGTTTTTCACATCCAGAGAACACAACACAACCAGTTACATTCAAACAGCAGTGTGGAGTCAATGTGTCAAGACTACCAAAGTTAAATACAGTACAGTATTAACAAAAACTACAGACATTGTCCTCAATGCTTTGTAATACTACTTTACAACATGTTACCAAAGTGTCACTGGGGACTTCACAAACCCTTTGGAGAGTCATATGAAAATAATTCACACATAAATACACAATTTGAATGGTACACAGGAGTTACTACATTTATCAAATGCCTTCATAGCTTTACCACAGCTGTGATTAAATTGATCTGAATCTGAATAAATGATTATGATGCATCACTACACAGTAAATGACTTGGTTTATGAAGACTTTGTGATACTCTGAAAACCATTAATGTAGGCATATAGTTAATGATTAAATGGAAAAATTGCTGATCTGACATGTGATTTTATATGATAGCTGTAGCTTTGAATAACTGAGATTATACACCTGTGTGTGAAATGAACCCTTTCCCACAAACATTGCAAACAAGAATATATCGTCCTAGCTTTGTAAAAATGTCACATTTCCTGTTGTCTGTAAAATCAAGACTTGTCACTACAGTACGATTTGGGAAACACTTCAAATTGGGTTCTTGTAATAAATGTTATTATGTCTTATTACATTAATATGCGTTAATAAGACTATAACACACCTATTGAGTTCAACTAACTAGCTGCTATGTCATGTTGAACCTTTATTAAGCGTCATTGTTGCCTCATTAAGATTGAAACATAAACATCTATTATCAGTTAATTGTTTTTTTTGCAGACAGGTTTTAAATTGAGAATAATGCCTTACTAAGGGTTTATTAGCCTTCATATGGCATTAGGAAGGAGTCTCTAATTAGTTCTTATAAATATATCTTATGTTTATAATTATTATATTAATGCTTATATAGTTTTATTATATAATTATCCATATATCTTATAATACAATTCTTATTATTACATATTAAATAATGATTATTATGAGGGCCTTATTATAAAGTGTTTCCAAGATTCTTTTTTTTAAGACTGTTGTGAAGATTGAGGCATTCAAGAATTATGAAAATAAATAACCTGTAGTGTAAGAAGTGAATCATACACTAAAGATAAATGTACTATTTTTAAGGTGGTGGCGGAGCATGTATCCAAAAATCTTCACTAATAGGTGAACCACATCATCAAATGAATTGGGAAAAATGTGACCGAGTAACTTCACTTTTAGTTTTCATACTGTTCAGGATGGTTAAAGAGACTATTTGTTTCTTCTACCTCATGACAGATGAGACTAATTAATCTACACAGAAGACAGTACTTTCTTTTTCTTCACTTTCAAAGACTGGGTATGAGAGAATGTTGACAGAGCCTAATGACCCGGCAAGATGACCAATAATCCAGGCAGACAGATACACAACCTTGTTAAACTTCCAATAAGTATCTCTAGCCAATTTCCCACCCCTTTCCCACACACTGTCACATAATACGATCACTTTATGGATGAGTGCTTTTAGAAATATAACTTTATGAGTATAATGGATTCATAATTGCTGTGTATATTAATCGTGTGCTCATGCACTCTCATGCACACTCAAATCTGTCTATGTCACAGATGCTAAAAAATATTACTATGTCAGATGATAGTGACTAATGTTCCCAGCATTATGGACAATATGTTTATTATGTTCTTAAATGAAGAAAATATGACAAAAGACAATGAACTGACAGCATAACTTTAAAAATGCAATGGTGATTGAAAAAGTGTGCATCGCTTGCAGTCTTTAAATGCACTTTTTTGCAGTATTCATCTTCAGGCAGCCCAGTCTGCAGAGGGAAACATTGAACCCTAAGTGTTTTATGTTTCTAAACCTAACCACACCTTAACCACACATTATAACACTGTTAAACAGAATTTGTGGACATGTGCATGTGTCAAAAACCATTCCAAGGTTGGCATTCAACATAACGTTCAAGGTTTCCCTCTGGAGCCTGGGTTGACTTGTGAATACAGCCGTGTTCAGACTGATGCTGGATCTGTGTGAAAAAGAATGCAGAGAGAGGGTCTCAGCTAAAATTTTTAAAAAACACAGATTCATCTGGGAAACAAGTTAAATCTGACTCCACCTTTTCCTCTCATCTGATGCTGTTGCCCTATCCTGTCAATACAGAGGATCAAATAATTGTAACAGTAATTCATAGTTGTGACATGTGTCCTCAGAGTATTATAGAACCCTGGTTTTGATGGTGTTTTGGAATCTGATTCCTGTGAGGAATATGGGTTTGGATTTTATCTTAACACAAAACTCACATGCATCTAAATTAAGAGAGTTATTAGTTGCTGTAATAATTCCTTTTCTCCATACAGAATGTGAAGCTATCTCTTAACGCTAACATATAATGATTGTAACATAATATCAAATATTCAAGGTCCCATATCGTGCAAATGGAAATTTTACTCTAGATTAGGTCTAGCGGTTTTATGTCCCATGCATCAAACACTTTGAAAAATGGAGAAATGCACAGAGCCTGGATTTAGCAACTTTGCCGTTTCATCCTTGACTTTGCGATGTCATGCAGTAGCTCCTTCCTCCTGTAGACGTTCCCAGCATGGCCCAACTGCCCCTACTGCCACGCCCACTTCTTTTAGCCAATCAGAAGAGAGGTGTATAAATATTTATGAGACATGAGAGAGCGCTGTAAACTACATTGAGTCAAATTTGTGTACTTAAAATTGCAAATATATCATGTTTGGGGCATCAAACTGTATTTGTCTCACATATCTTGAAAATCATTCATCCGATCGGATCACTTGCTGGGTGTGTTGCTGGGGACCACGGTAAGTGCAGTGTTGAATTTGGTCCAATTTGGCCAGATGGCAGTACTATAACAAACAGCTTTAATTTTTAGACTGTAACTTTTAAACTGTAAGTCTAAAATCCAAATGATTTTTCATAGATTTTATAGGTCTCAGTCAAATTTATCCACATGAACCATTTGTGTCCATATACATATTTTTTTTAATTATTTATCCAAATTAGTTTTTTTCATCATTCCTCCGACACATTTTAAGAAATCATCACCCAATTTGGTATAAAACAGCTGAGAGTGCAGTGTGAAGTCAACTCTTGAAGTGTGTCTAAGTTTCACAGCCAGTATCAACAGGAACAACGCTGGCACTCATTCATTTCTCTCATTCAGTCAGTCAGTCCCGCTTATTCCTCATTAGCATTACAGCGAGATGCAGGGATACACCCCAGATGGTCGCCAGCCTATCGTGGGACCACACACACCATTCACACCTACGGGCAATTTAGAGTCTCCAATTAACCTCAGCATGTTTGTGGATGCGGAGAACATGCAAACTCCACATAGAAAGGTCCCAGACCCAGGACCAAGGAGGTCTTGAATCTGCGACCTTCTTGCTGTGCTTGTTGTGTATGTCGCTAATTTCTCTCATTGTGGATGTAGCTAAAACCCTATAAAGTTAAAAAAATGTATCACTCAAACTGGCCATCTATGGCATCAATAGCAACACACCCACACCTCGCAGCCCTGTGTTTGTTTTGAACACATTGCTGTTTTTGGTCTGAACACCTGGTTGTATACGGTGGTTATATGGATGACTATCATTTGAGAAGAGTAAAGCTAAAGACAGCAGTGAATGGGAATGTGAAGCATTTATCTATGATGGCTACTCTGTGATAAGGTTATTATGTTTATCACTTAAACATTCAAACTCAAACACTCAAACATTGAAATCATGTGAAAACTCTGTGAATCATTTACATTAACTGTGACATATAGAGACAAATACTGAAACAAACAAGACATGCTTTGAAAATTTATGTGAAGCTGGCAACAAATACTATTGGTATATAATTTGCTAAATTCTGAAAAAAATGTAGCATGTCATCTTTAATAAATACTGTATGGTATGTATCTAATTTTATTCATAAGAATATGTTCAGATAAATTAAGTTTTATATGTGTAAGATATAAAGCTTTAATATATTATTATGCACCTATGAGGACTTCTGTTTCTGTATTGAAGAAATAATAATAATAATAAATGAGGCAGGCATGGATTTCTTGGTTTGGCACTAACCATGTCAGAAGAATTTACAGTGTATCCAAAGGCTTTTTTGTGCACGACGTGATCCCAGAAGGATAGTCAAACAGTTAATAATATTCATCAATTTCAAACAACAAGTTTGCTAGGCAGAAAGATTGCAACAATATAGTGATTATCAGAATGCGTCTTAGTCCAAGTGAAGCAGTTCAGTTTGAAATTGTAGACAAAATAGCGCAGGAATAGTCAAGCTCACCTCACAGTACTGTTAAAGGACCTATGCCGCGTGACAGAGAGGTGTCATTTCCTTATTTCCTTCATGTGGGTACACAATTCTTTCCCTTAAGCATTGCTCTCCACATCATATCTATAAGAGGGGGGTGAGTTCTCAGTCCCTGGGTTCCTGGTTGCCATGGAGCTCCAAACATAATGCAGTTTTTAAGGGTGTTCTGGATGTCGTCAGGCGAAGGGGTTGTCTGATTTGAAGATGGAGGTGTCTGCATCGTGGCAGCCTTTGCCGTTCATATGTTCTGTGTGGCTTTCGATGCTGTAGCAGCCGTGCACCTCAGTGATGGTTGACGCTGTGTAGGACGCTGAGCGCAGGGCGTCCGAGTGGTTCCCTACACTGCTGCCAAACTGGATATTATACTGGTTCCAGTGCCTCCTCAAAACCGCTTGGACCTGGTTGAAAACACCAGATATTAATGAGACTGTTCATGAATCATAAGATTATACAGAATTTGTGTATTTATATGAAAATGTATTATGTACATTATATACATATTATATAGCTTTCTTGCTTTCTTTTAAAGAATTCAGATTGATACAACCCTTATGTCTGTGCTTTAATGACAGAAAAAGCACAATCTGTTTTTTTAACTTAATTTGACTCATTCCTATGAAAATATTTGATTGCACTTTTGCAATGCTACATAAGTACATGCTATGGATACATTTTTTTTACATGTCTGTATTTCACGTTAGCAATGCATTAGTATGATTGCCATGCCAATGAAGCCCCGCCTGAATTAAATTGGATTGAAATGAAATAGCTAGCCTGCAATGAACATGATGCTAGGTAAAATGAGTATTCTGCCCTTTTAGAGGATGTAAAAACCATTTCTCTGCAAAAAAACAAGTGCAATGACCGACAGCCGCTTCCTCATGCTGCTGTATCATCATATATGTACAATGCACATCTGGCAAGAAAAGAAGATTTAAAAAAAATTTATCTTACTTCTCCATTGAAAAAGCAGAAGATGGTGGCCACCAGCAGACCCTGAAATTAAAAAAGAGTTATGTTATATATCTTATTAATTAATCTTAAAGCCGTAATGTGGGACTTTTAAAGAGTAACTGAACTCCATCTCTACAGATTTTGTTAGAAATATACATAGATACTTCCTTGTACAGGTTGAAACTTGGCTATTGCAATTTAAATGTGCTATTGACTACAGCAATGATGCATCCAGTAGATACTTCCACTGGCCACTTTCAGGAAGCATTCTACTAACTTGGATGTGAATCATATAATGTAATATTACATCTTGTGTTCTTTTGACGCTAAAAACAGTTCATCCACCATTGTACAGTGGCAAATGCTCACAAAATGTCAGGGTTCTCCATTAGCTAACAGATGGATGAAACTCCCGCACTACAGCTTTAAGCATAAACAATCAAATTGTAGTGGTAATCCTGAGGGCTGTAGAGAAATTTAGTTATCCAACTGTTCTGTGAGATAATTCAGCCTGTTTCTCAAGAGGGTCTTCTTTTAGCTCCCAAGATGGGACAGCTCAGGATGATCAGATAAGCCTCGGCAACAGCCGACCAATTTCAGCCCCTTCAGCTCAGATAATTCATGCTTTCCTTCCTGCTGTTCTTCCCTGGGGTCTAACATAAACAAAGACTCCTAAAAGGCTGATGGGAATGCTTGGTGTTCACTAAAAGCTAAGAAAAATAATGAGCTCTGTGTCCTGGTAATAGCTCATTTCACAATTCCTCATATGCAGTAAATGACTCACTGACAACATGTAATTGAGTTCCTTAATAAATGATATACATGCGACATACAATATAGTAAACTTTAAATATCATGTCTCTATATAATAATAACAGAATTTCTGTCTTTGCTTATTTTCCTCAGTATTTCGACAGCCATTCATCTAATCAACCACACCAATATTCCACAGTAAGTACAGTGTTGAATTGGAGGCAATTTGACCATCTGTTTGTTCCTCTACCACAAAACGTTATTTATGTGTCTATATAGATTCACCACCATTTTTAATTCCGTTCAAATCTGCTTGACCATCAACTCTAAAGTGAAACAACTAAATTCTACCACATGCAGGACACAATTCTCACCTGGTAATGCATTAGTATGTGCATGATGTAGTCGTATATTTCAGCGGAAACCCGTCCCTCTGGCTTATAGGGAAGCAGGACATACTGAATTCCCAGGAGAGGCACCAGGATGAGGGTGGCTCTCACTGCCTTCATGTAGAGACTCGACTCTGCTTGGTGGGTCACCTTCAGTTTGGTGATGAGAACTCGCACAATGTTCAGTAAAAAGAACAAATTAACCTGGAGGGAAAAAAAACTGTAAATGTCATGTCTATTATTTGGTTAAAGATATTTTTTCCATCTCATAAACCATCTCAAATAAACCTTAAAATCTTGGTACCAGATAGTTTAACTATCTTAAAAAAATAATAAAATGCTATCAAGCAGTTTTATATTCTAGGTGGATTACATATTCAAATGTATCATTCTTTTTCAGTTACAGCATTTTACATTGCATGCCATAAAAATAAATAAATTAAAAAAAAAATCTTTCTAAAAAACAAAAACAAACAAAAAACAACAAATGGTACAAGTGGACTTTTTTTGGGATACCTGATGAATGCTTTTAAAACTGTAAAACTGTTGGGAGTGGAATTGGGAGGGAGGATTACAATAGAAGATGTCAAAATGTCCACTGTGAATGTGTATCCATTCCTCCAAATGGAAAACTCAAAATAAATTTTCAAAAAAAAAAAAAAATCACAGACATAAACCAATAAACATAACCCAAATCATAAAAATATCCATATAAAGGACAATTGATTTATTTTGAAATATGATTATCATTACAATCATGCCAGTTTGTGTTCTCTACATGAACTCATTTCATTTTATTACATCTGACAGACCCAGAGGAGGTCACCTAGTATTTGATATATAATTTCTTCCCTAAACCTTATGTAAGGTTAAAAGAAAGAATCGTTTTGAGCAAACAAACTCTAAGGCCTCATTTGGGGTCTGAAACCTTATCAAATCATAGTAAAGGTTGTTTGAGGCAAAACATTTAGTCCTTAGAGTCCTGAAGGCACCAGTTTTCTGTGTGTGTGAATTCCTACTATGCAACATGGGCCTGGGGACCAGTGGGCGGCTCTTTAGACGGGCAGATGCATTGATTTCACAAGACAAACATAATTACGCATGCTATGAAACTGTGTCCTGCTGCAGGCCCCCCACAGGGAAGAGAACAAAGGCAGCTCATTGTTGCTCATTGCGCAATAAAATCAGTACAGCAGTAGATACATGCTACGAGACAGTTGTTTTATATTAATAAACAAACAGAAATGTTATTTATTTGCTGTCATTGATTGGTGTCAGGAATAAAAAAAAAAAAAAGACTGAAGCTTCTTACCAAGAGAGCAGCACAGATGGGGCCGTGGATGATGTAGAGCAGCGATGTTTTGGAGCTGATCCAGCAGCTGAAGTGCAGGAGAGGGCAACAGAGCAAAGCTACAGAATTAATGCATCACAGCACAGGGCAGCTGACCTAAAAGATCAATACTGTGAAATTAATTGGGGTGAATGCATTGTTGAACAGCGTGAGATCATTTATAACAACCTTTTGGATACACTAGCCAGTTCAGCTGCAATCCCACATTGTTTAAATCACTAAATCCATATGACAGAGACGTTTTATGGTTTATATTATCAATGTGGAGCCAATGTGAGATATTGTGTGTAGACAAGAATTTAATATAGATAATATAATATCAAAGTAAAATAAAAAAATATTAAAATCTGCAATTCCACCACTGGATATATTGTTCCTTATATAATTGTAAGTTGCAATATCAATCACAGATCAGCCATATGAGTGCTTACTTGTCGTTGTAGTAGTAGCCTCGAGCAACAGCATGAATGGAAGCAGGAATAAGAGGGAAACCTGCAAAACAAAAAGGTTATTAGTGACAATATATATTTATATGTTTTTATTCTACTTTCAATGACAAAAGTAGAGACTTAGTTTATATATAATGAATAAAGTAACATATGTCCACTCGTTTCATTGTAGTATAATAATAATACCAATAATAATGCTGGTAGTTTCATTTGGATAGCAATTATCATACCTCAAGTAGCACAAAATTTAATTCAAAAGAACAAAAAGTTGAAAGAGAACAAAAATAGTGAAAAAGACAGTAGAGTAACGTAGGACTCAAACAACAGAAAAAGTTGGTAATAGCAGCGGAAACAACATCTGACCATTAAACAGTTTTTACTGCTGCAATGAAAACCAAAAAACTGGAAGTCTACTCCTGGCTCGCTTCGTCTGACATAGTTTGGCCCTTGGGGAAAACAAATTGGCAACCCTGTTGTACACTTTTTTATGGGATTCATTTGAAGTTTTCATCTCGTTAGTAAATATATTCGTGGTTCATCGTAGCAAAAGTGATTTATACCAATATGGTTTTATTTCTCCCCTCTCAGAATTCTCTGTGCAGCTCAGAACGGCTTGTTTGTGTCTGTCTCATTAATGTTATGAGCCTCTCCTCTGATTTTAATGGCTGTGACTCTGTACTTGTGACATGTCAATGTCACCTTAGTCCTCACAGCTCATTTTAAGCCACAGTTTCAGAATACTGGCTGCATGCATTTCTCTGTGTATTGAGACTTTTGAAACAGTATTTATAGCTCTATGAACCAATAAGAGACCCCTGTTAAATTATTATTTTTTCTGATTTTACTACTTATAGCTATGTGTTTGCGGAAAAAGAAGCGTTTTTATTTGAGTCTATAAACTACTGACAAAATTAGCCCCAAATTCCAAATAAAAATCTTATTGTTTTAGAGCATTTATTTGCAGGAAATGACAAATAATCAAAATAACAAAAGATAAAATGTTTTCAGACCACAAACAATGCAAAGAAACAAGATCAAATTCATTTTAAAACAACATTTTTTAATCACATACCAAGACGCTTTCATGGTGCAAGAACTGAATTAGCTCAGCTTTGTTTGATGGATTGTGACCATCCATCTTCATTTTGATCATATTCCAGAGGTTTTCAAAAGGGTTTAGGTATAAAAAAATGTATTGATCTCTTATTTTTTCCAGAGCTGTTTTTTTACACCAGACTTTCTTATAATTAAAAAACAAACATATGGGACAATTATATTGCTGTATAAAAACCCACATACAGTTCACATGATTGCGATTTACTGGTGTTGCATTTTAAAGCGGTGTAACGTCGTGTCCCATACGTACCCCAGCCGAGCAGATAGTACCACATCAGGTGCTGCTTCTCAGCGAACACAGCTACCACGATGAGCGTGTGCAGATATATCCCCTCACACAACATCCAGAAGTAATTGCAGCCGAACAGATATAGATGGATGAACTGGGACACTTTACAACTCGTCTGAGGGAGACAAACAAGTGAAGTCAGCATTTTTCCCTCCGCTTCTGTTGATGTAGCTATTATAGCAGTGAAAAATCTATTAAATCCCACCCCTGTCCCCAAGAATGCAGCATTTAGAGTGATTTATGTTTACTGAGACTCGGATGACAATGTAAATAACCGAATTTTGTAGAAAAATATATATAATTATAACTTTAAATAATAATAAAATCATTAAATAGGCCCACCGGATTCTTCTGCACTAGCTCCTGGTTGTTTGCCACAGCTGTCAACCAGATAATAGTGATCACAGAGTTCAGGACAAAAGAAAAAAAAAGGTTTTTGTGGAGAGTGATCCTTTGGCAACTCAAACTCCTGCAGGAAGAGAAAGTATACATTACATCTGGGTCTGCTAATTCATTCAAGCAATGAGGGATATTTGTTTACAAAGCATTCTACGACATGGTCAGTGTACACACTTGAAATGAAAGAATATTCCAAGGGAGATGAAGAGGGAGGTCAGAGACAGTCCATGTCCGATGAGGGCTAAATAGAAAAGATTCATTGCGGTCTGGACGGAAACAAGAGAAACAAATTAGATTATGTGGAACTCCAACTGCCTACGCATGTTGTGAACAATCTGTCATCAGGGTGTCTTAATAAAACACTCTTAAAGATGTATGCTCATACAGTAAATCCCTCATCCAACAGTAAATCATGATTGTTATGTCAGGAGAAATGCCTTTGTTTATCAGAGAATGCTGTGTAATGAATTTGGTGAAAAAATAGTCTTTTCAGCACCGTCCGATTGATTACCATTTCTCTGGGCTGCTACTAATTATTATTTTGATCGACCCTGTCGACTATTTTTGTTTAGCTTTTTTTTGGTCCTTAAAATGGCAGAAAACTGTTAAACATGTTGATCAGTGTTTCTCAAAGTCCAAGGGGACGTCCTCAAATATCAGCTTGTCAGATATCACAACCCAAAGACATTCAGTTTAATGTCATAGAGGTATAACGACAGCAGAAGATATTCACATTTGCCTGATATTTAAACAATATATCTTATGAATGGCTAAAATAAACATGAATCTATTATCAAAATAGTTGTTGATTAATTAACCTTGTTGGTAACACTTTATAACCGTTATCTATAAATGGTTCATAGATAGTGTAATGATGTCTATAAAACTTCACAATTGGTTAATAAATGGCTTGTGACTTTATAAAAAACACCCAAATAATGTTTATAGAAGCACTACACAGATTTTTTTTCACATTTATAAAACATGATAAACAAAATAACCATTCAGATAATGTTTAAAGATATTTACAAACCAGTTATTAATAAGTAACAAACAGTGAAATGACTATTGACTATAAATTTACTATACATTAATCATTTATAGATGATGGTTTTATAAAGTGTGACCCATTGCAGTGGTCTGCATTTGTACAGTCCTTTTTCCAGTCTTCAGACAAGTGTGGATCCACCCATTCACACATATTCATACAGTGAAGGTGGCAGCTACAACCCAAGGTGCCAGATGATGATTCCTACCACTCTGCCTTCGTTGGTGTGTTCGTTACAGCGGGTGTAGTTGGTCCATGTCCGGTTGCTCTCAGGATGCAGGAACCAAAGGCCATTATCAGTGCAAATCTTTGTGACCATCTCTGCAATTAAACATCAAAACCAGATGAAAAAGTCACCACACTATATGTATACAGTGTTTGGTTTGTCATGCTTTCATATCTGCTGGAAGCAGCAGATCTCACCTGAAGGGTCAAAATCCTGGAAGTAGTCGGGGCAGTGCTGCTCTGAGGAGACACCTGCCTTGGTGTCGTCCCAACACAGCCAGCCATCCCAGGTACGATTACACATGGGCTCTATATTAACAGACAATTTAATTACTTAAATCTTATATTACAATAGTCTTTTGATCTGATCAGACATTTTTTCCATAAAGACATAATAGTAATAATAACAATAGATCATATTTTATAGCACTTTTGTAGGATTCAAATGCAATAAAGCAGATGTAGACTATTCACTGTAACAATGCTATAAAGTATCTGAACTTTATGAGGAACGACACTGCATTTGCACCAGTGAAAAAGACTCAAGAATCTGCTATTAGGAATACACAGGCATCATGAAATCACCACTAGGCCCATAATAAGCTTAATGTTTCTTTCTGCTATTCAACCTTGATTGCTTTGAAGTTACCTTGTCTATTCTGAGTATTGTCCTTCATTATCTTTTGGTAGCACTCAAACTGTGCTGTCACTATCTTGCTCCTGGTGACTCCCATTTCATGGTAGACATTGGTGGGATGTGTCTGATGGGTTTCGTTGACCTCCAGGCTTCCCTTCACAAAAATCTGCAGGCAAAGAGAAAAAGGCCACAGTGAATCTTTTCGGGTGCTTTTCAACAGATGGGAGAGAAATTCAGAAGTGGAGGCTGTGTTTCATATTATCCCGATTTCAGCTTTAAATTTGACGGCTATTTAAATACAGGTTTTGGAATAATTAGTAGTTGTGGTGTTAATTGCATACATTATTCTGCACAGTGAAGAATCATTTTGGGTGGAGGGGGACTTTAACTGGTGAGAGGAAATAACAAAACACAAGGAGTCTATAGTAACATAAACAAACTCCCATTAAATCAGTTCCTGCTCCATGAAAATATGACATCAATGCAAAAATATTACTGACCAGATGTTCTTTTGTTTTTTTTTAACACAACATACACAAAGCAGCTTTTTCGAGTTTTAATAAGTGTCCATTATAAACTAAAACTCACAATCAGATAAGTATGTTGTATTAAATCATATTCCTATGGTTCAATTACAGTATGTTATATTTAGACTAGTGCTATCATTTTTACGCGTTAATTCGACTAATTAATTACGCCGCAATTTAATAAAGAATAGAAAAATAATAATAGAGAAATAAAGAAAACGATGTACTAAAGTCACATTAGTTACATTATCTGAGTGCTGCAACAATTCCAGTGTGCTCGTTTCAGTGTAATCTACGCTGTTTCGGTGTCTGTGCCGTTTGGAGCGACAAGTCTGAGTGCGTCTCTGGTTGCTAGGCAACGCGAGGCGAGCCGAGCTGAACAAATGCGTTTCTGGTTGGTCGATGGACACGTGGTCACATTATCAGCATCGATAATTCTTATTGGTTCAAACCACACGTGTTTGCTCTCACCGAGCAAAATGATGTTGGCACAATGCAGTGCAAAATATACGACTTCTATTATTCATTTTTAAATTGTTATATTGAGCTTAACTGACAATTTGAGACAGCCTTATTTTATTTCAGAATTGTATTTATTTAACTGTATTACTGTATTTGTTTTACATTTTTGAATAATGCACCTGGCCTAACTGGTTTAATGTGCTGGACCTTTACTTTTGGATTTCATTCATGAAGCACAGTTCACCAATAAAAAATTGGATTTCAAATCTTCTCTTCTTACTGTATTCAATTGATTAGTCATGCACTACAATGTTTGAATATCCTAGAATTCAAATTCTCTATCAGGAGACCTTTAGCAGATATGACATTAAAATGTGATTAATTCTATTAATTAATTACAAAATCCTGTAATTAATTCGATTATTTTTTTTAATTGACTGACAGCACTAATTTAGATACATTTGTTTTTTAGATTTTGTTTGTCCTACCTTTGTTAGATTACAGAGCAATATAAGTGCCACCATCATGTTCCGCCCGATGCTGCCCATCTCCCTTCTGGCCATGTTGAAGCTGGTTGATGACTACCTGGCTGCAGATCTGGAATAGAGAATAAAGACTGGAATTATAACATGTCATTCAATGAACAAATTTATCTTTAGCCCAAAATCACAAATCTTAGATCCGCCTCAATGGGCTTTACAGTGTACAACAGCAACACAGCATCAACCGGTTCTTAGACCCTCACATCGCACTAACAAAAACATTAAAAAAAAACCTTTAACAGGGAAAAAAGAGGAAAAAATATCAGGAAGAGTAAAAGAGGATGGACAGGACGGACAAAGATGATGTGTGTACAGGATGGAATACACAGTCATTTAACCTACACATAACAGCTCACAAAACATCCACCCAACATACACAGCCTTATTGGCAGGTGTGTAGGATTAAACTCCTTTGATTTACAAGGAATCTGAAAATCATGCCATCATAAGATATGTGCAATTATTTCAGAAATGTTAAAGGACAGATTCACAATTTTTCATTTTTTTCTGATGTAACATTACAAAAAAATGTCAGGTGTCCTGGGAAAAAAATGTTTTTTATCCTTTCATCGATCATTCCTTCTGTTCATACTGGGTGTTAAAAGATCCATCAAATGTGTTTTTAATGACTGTGATGGAGATTTAAAAAGGAGATTGAAACTATGTACGTAAACTAACTACGTAAACCTTTATATACATTTTTGCACAGAAGGAGACTTGTGGATTTTGTCAGTGTGAACAGGAGGAATAATTATAGCAAGAACAAAACAACATTTCAGAGTTCCTGTGGGCACCTGACTGTTGTTTTAACACCGACTCAAAACAATTAAGTGCAAGTGATGGACGTTGTGTGATATTTTCTTGTTTTGTTTTGGGGATGACAGTCAGATATAAGCTCACGTTAAATGACTGAGTAAATGCACTGGACAAAACACTGAATGTCAAGTAGACTAACCCTTAAAGTCATGTTGCCAGGCAACGCCTGAAATCGCATGTGACTGTACCGCAATGGGGGGAGAAGCACATTTTGCAAAAAAAAAAAAAAAAAGGAGGGAAAGGACACATTTGGATGAACAGGCAGCAGATCGAGATGTGAGCAACAAAATCACACTCAGATTTTCTTACACTCACAACCGTGATGACAGTGGTCTGGATTATAGTTGCAAAGGATGGGACATCTTTGAAATAATTTTAATGGGATCAACAAGTACAAACTGGATCAGAATGTGAACAATAAAAATCCTTAAAGAGGGAGTATCATGCACATCTCAAGATGTATATTTATATTCTGGGGCTCCATTAGTATCATTTTGAAGGATTTAGGAAACAGGCCCTTTTAGTTCCTGTCTCTTTAAGGCCCCGTACCTGATGAGCTCTCTCTGTTCTGATTGGCCAGTGTCCAGATCTTTTACAGCAAAATTGTAGATTTAAATTTCTTATTGTTCTTAAATAGACACCATGAGTAACCTGTGGAACAGCCTCTATGGGCATGTATAGATACCCTGATCTAACAATTGCAAACAAAGAGTTCAAAAGTAATCCTGGGATTTTGACTTGCAGAGGATATTTACTCATGTTCACCTCATGTTTGGAACCTATAAGCTTGTTTAACACAGAAATTTGTCCTTGAAAATAACATATACAGAACAGTATAGCACATAAAGAAATGGATACGTCCCCTTTAAACAAAACACACTGTGTGCCTCAGAGCAGCAAGGACATGGATCTAATGTAAACTGATCTGTTGAAATCCGAAATCTCAGCTTTAATCTGATTGTAGACCTTACGTCCATTTGTCCGTTGGGTCAATGCTAGTATTTTGGCTTAATGATCAAAGAACAACACAGCTGACAAAATAAGCAGTTGGATTCGGGCCAATAAAAGCTCTCAGATCTCACAGCTGACTTTAGGTTCTGTGCTCTTATGCGTTCTGTGAGCCATGTCTCCTTTGTGCAAACCGTTGAAGTTGATGCTGCTGTTTCATCAAAAGCAGAATCCCAGAAAATAGTTTGAAACGATTGCTGCAGGCCTCCGGGATCTCATATCAAAGCTGCTGCATAGCGGATGAGATGGAATTCAAATGCAAAACATACTGTATCCCCCAGGTTGTACAAATCCGCCTTACAAAACGGTGATTGTACTAACGCTTCAGATAGTTGGAGCCTGCCTGCTGCAGCTTTCGTTTCACCATCAAAGTTGCTAGGTCAGCGAGAGCTCTGGTTCCTTTTGTTCTCAGGAGGCCCTGTGTGCCACTTATACTCAAGCATTGAGCTGTTTTTGGTTTGACAAATCTCAATTTGTGGCTCTTTTTTTTTTGGCTGAATGCTCTGTGGCTTGTACCAAAATTGACTTCCTTTATTTTGCATAGCTTATGTTTTCCATGTCACAGCACGAGCCAAAGGTTCTGTGCTGGTACCCATGGTAACCAGGAACAAGTTGTTAGCATTGATAGAATACTAAAAACCAGCAGGTTCATGGGCAGCATTTTTTAATCCCAGCAGACACAGGAGGGATGGGAGAGAGACAGGCAGCAGACATGTAGGTACATGGCACGCTTCTCATTCAGGAGCTAATCTCCTAAAACCCCCAAAAAATGAGGTCACCACTTTTATTCACAGCATCTGGAGTGTAAATAAATTTGGTGAAATGGACCAATGGATTTGAATAAATGTATTTAATAGAAGTTGACTCCACTTTTGAAATTATTCACACATAGTCGTGTTTTGAAGTTTTATGTGCATATCCTGCTCAGTAGTTGGACCTGTATTCAGTGGACTTGTGAGTGCTGAACATAAAGTCACAGACTCACTGCTGCTGCAGAGGAAACAAGCAAACACTGAGCCAGAAGCTCTGTAAAATAGTTTCATTTGCAGAGAGATGTTCTAAAGCATATTCATCTTTATATGCACTTTAAGCTATAGCTCAGTGTCACAGCAGATAATTAAAGCTTTGGTGACATTATTGATGTTATCAACAACCTAGATAACCTGAGTAGACTATGACCATTTTAGCCACTCTGACTCCTCCTCCTTCCTGTCTGTTACAGGGTCAGTGACAAATCATGGTTGGCAAGATGAGAAAGTAAAAAATAAATAAATACAGTTTTAAGAAGCATTCATCAGATCTCTCAAAATGTACATGTTGTGTTCATGTTGGTTTCTTTTACAAAAATCCTGATTTCGTGTGATTTTTTGACATGAAATGTCTAATGGTGAAACTCAAAAATAATGATATGTGTATTAAATATTGAATCCACCTAGAATATAAAAGTTGTTGATAGCATGTACTTAAAGTTAAACTATGTGGTACCATTTTTTTAGGGTTACACCAAATGACAGTTTTGGGATTGTCCATAATATTAATAATAATATAACAATAATAATAACATCATATTTTTATAGTACTTTTGCACGATTCAAAGAAAATATAGCAGATGTAGACTATTCAGTGTAACAATGCTGTAAAGTACCTGAACTTTATGAGGAAGTAAAAGTGCATTTGCACCAGAGAAAAAGCTACAGAAATCTGCCATTTGGACGACACAGGCATCATGAAATCACCATTAAGCCC
The DNA here is from genome assembly GCA_030544235.1 of Lepturacanthus savala. NCBI lineage: Eukaryota > Metazoa > Chordata > Actinopteri > Scombriformes > Trichiuridae > Lepturacanthus > Lepturacanthus savala. The sequence goes on from CM060470.1 coordinate 23,603,682, forward strand.
ATAATAAACTTAATGTTTGCAGCTGATTTTTTCTTTCTCCTATCCAACCTTGTTTGCTTTGAAGTTCAGAAACATGTAACTTAAAACAAGTACCTTGTCTATTCTGAATATTGTCCTTCATTATCAAATCCCGATTTTGTGCAATTTGTTGACATAAAAAGTCAAATAGTGTAACCGGAATAGAATGATGAATTTTAAATATTTAATCCACCTAGAATATAGAACTTGTTGATAGTATGTGTTTTAAAAACCTTTTTATGAGAGCTGAACTATCTGGTAGCAAGTTTTTAGGGTAACACCACATGACAGTTTTGACAGTGTCCCTACAGATCATTTGCAACACATTAGTGAAAATATCGATGCCTCAAATAGAAAAAAACAGTAATAGTCATGAGATCAGCACCCATTGGCTTGAATGTATACATGATATGTTAAAGTTACACACTATAGCTTTAACCTAAAAAAAAAGATATGTTTGTAATAATGCTTGGAACAATATATATTATTTTAACTATGTCGACCACAAATGCCTGTAGTTTAAGGCACTTAATTCAAGTTCATACTCCTGTTGCAATACTTCTCAAAAATATGCAAAGTACACTTTGTGAATTAAAAAGAATATATTTTAAATGCTGCAAATTATGAGAATTATCAGATTACAAGATGGTTGAAGAGTATATTAATTGAGCCAAAATCACAGCCAAAACATAATTTTCATAGAGCAGAACTTAATATAGTCTTACAGCACACTGTATTACCCAGGGACTTGACCCAGTTGATTTTTACAAGTCTCCCTGCAGTCACCAGAGGGACTGGCCCTGTCCCTCCTCAAGTATGCTCAGAATTGAAAAAAAAAAAGCATTGAAGTGGAGAGAAGAGGGGGGCTTACTGAAAGTGGGATTGTAAAACATTATGGTGATGTGCAAATTAGAAACAGCCAGGAAAAGATCAGCTGCTCTGTCACACATGTGCATGCAAAAACTGCACACACACACACACACATTCACAGAGATACACACACAGAACGCCCATGGTGCCAAGTTCCCCAGCTGTTTCTTGGCAGCGGCTGTTTTTCATACATTAGCAGACTGATACAGAGGATGTATCTTGTCAGATGGCAACACATCACAGAATCATTTCGCAATAGTTGTTCTGCGAATGCAACACACAGTTTGCTTTCTTTTAACTTGTCATGGATCCTATTTTTCTAAGATATAGCTTATGTTAGTGGTGGGATTGTATACTATCAAGAGGGATTAATCAAAACTGATCCTAAAAAGAAAACAATGGAAGCTGACCCTTCCCATCTAAATATAAAGCATTTGGTAAGGTGGAGATTTCTCACATGACATTTTGTCCCTTTGTCCACCATGAAAACCTTATTCATGGTGGAAACAATGAAAGTTACTGACAAGTAATAAGTCAGGAAGCAGCCAGAGAAGTCTAACTTTACTTTTAACCTTATCAAACAAAGATAAATGTTGTCCCCTCTTTGTTCTCCCTCATGGCAGAGATACACAGCTCTGATTAGTCCGATCGGGTTTAAGATTGGTCACCAGACCGTGACGGTGGGTTGCGTTTTTTGCAAAGGTTGATTACGTTTCAACTCCTTGGCCGTTCACCACTCTTGTTTTTTTTGTTTTTTTTCTGGCACCCTGTGCGGCCCAGAAGCAATACTCCCATTCAAATGAATGAGCAGGACCTCTTTTTTTCTCCCCTTGCTTGATGCAGTGTGAATGCAGCCTAAGACAGGCTTGGTTTTCCTGTTTACAAACAGTGAAGAATGCTTGTGTGCAACAGACTAACCCAACAAAATTTACTGTTCACTGAAATCCTTAGCAACACATATTTCAGTGTTGATTTTGCAGTTTAAAATTAAAAACGAAGTAGCAAAAAAATAGGAATTTAAAAAGATCAATTTGGAATTTCCAAAATTCACCTGTGCATTATGATAGATGATATATTAATTATTATTAAGCAGAATGTAATCAGATATAAATGAATGAGCATCTACAATTCAACAACATTAAACATAACTGATAAAATAAAAGCATATACATAAACAATATTGTATATCTTGCTAAATAGAGATACATTTACTATTGATCATTTTAAGTTCATTTAATCCCAACTACAAACCAGTGCAAACTGTGAGTGGTGTTTTTTTTTACAGAAGTGGATTAGTTGTGTACAAGAGCTGGTCATTGATTACATCTGTGTTGCTACCTGGAAAACAGCGTCTCTGTGTAACAGCTGTTGCCTTTTCACCCAGTGTCAGAGATCAGCCTGTATTTATGTCCTGCCACTGTCCCTGCAGAGATGTTGTGCTTTACTGTAAACATCCCTCTGCCCTCACAGGATGTACGGCGCCCCATCCTCCCCACGCTCTCGAGTGACATTCAAGCATCCATTAGGCTGGTGAGGACCTATAACATCATTAGTGTCTCATTCTATAGCAGGATGCAGTATTCACAAGAGAGCAGAAAATTAAAAGTCAGTTTTCTGCCTTACGAATGGCACAAAGACATGTTGCTGAACATTTTCTCTATAAGGCAAAGTAAACCTGATTCATGTCATAGGCATAGGTTATTATTTGAAAGTAGTTTTAAACCAATGTCTCCTTGTTGATCTGCAGTGTGATTTGTTACCTTCCTTCAGTGTTACAACTGTTACTGTGTCTTGTGCTACTTGTATTTTAATTCAACACCCTAGCTAAACACATGTAAAGTTTAAGGCTTTACAGAAGTGCTAAAGGTAAACATAATCTCTCTGTGCTTTCTGATGCAAAAAACAAATACAGTCATACTGCAATATTTGCTTGAATCTGTTATTAGTTTTTATAAACATGAAGCTGGCCACTTGGGTAAACTGCAAGTAGTATTTCTTGTTCTTGTTCTCTAAAATGGATGATGAAAAAAACATGTTGGGAAAAAGTACAGTAATGGGTTCTGGGTCAAATTTCAAATGACCTGCAGTTTTATATAATTCTGATAAACCGTGGGAGTCAGGAAATCTTTGATGCGGGCTCAAGTTCCATATAGATCTTATACCATCCATAGAATACTGCATGTACAAAGCAGACTCAGCTGTATTTTACATCTAGATTCCAAAGACGGAGCTTCTCATGCTATCTCTAAGGGAGTGCCCAGCCACCCTGCTCAGGAGACTCATTTCAGCTTCTTGTATTTGCGATCTCGTCTTTTCAGTCACTACTCAGAGTTTGTAACTATAAGTGAGGGTAGGAATGAAGATTGAAGGTAAATTAAGAGCTTCACCTTTCAGCTCAGCTCCTTCGTCACCATGATGGATCAGCGCAGAGTCCGCATCACTGCAAATGCCGCATCGATCCGCCTGTCAATCTCCTGCTCCATCCTTCCCTGACTCATGAACAAGGATCTAATCCCTGACCTGGAGGGTGCACTCCACCCTTTTCCGGCTGAAAAGTTCAGATTCTCAACCTAGCTGCTTCATACTTGGCTGCAAACTGCTCCAGTGAGAGCTGAAGGTCACAGTCTGATGAAGCCACATGATCCGCAAAAAGCCCTGGCTGCAGCTAAAAATTCAGTCCATAAAGGGTACCCTTGGGTCCAGTGGTCAATATTGGCAATGCAGACCAAACTCTCACACTGGCTGCCTCGTCACTGGAGGCATGAAACAGGGTCCACTCCAAGTGAATGCCCCCTCCTTCCCCTGGGACGTGGCTGAAGCTCTCCCGGTGGTCTGAGTTGAATGTGAACAGTCCAACAACAATAATCAGAATATTTACTGAAAATATATCTTCTCTTACAGTATAACAGTAAGGAAATCTCCATAGTCTACCCCAAAGTATTTTATTCCTTTACAAAGAAAACTTGCTGTTGAAGACCTGTGCACACATTCATTGAGTTATGTGGTGTTCAGATATACTCCCAATCATGCCCCGCGAGGTCTCATTGTCATTGCCTATATGTGAGCATTGATGTCCCCCAGCAGAACAAGGAAGTCCCCAAAAGGAGCATTCTCCAACCCCTTCCAAGGACTCCAATATAGGTAGGTATCTGAACTGCTGTTTGGTCCATAGGTATGGACGACAGTCAGAGGCTACCCTCTCATCCACTGGAGTGAACCCCAATATACCGGCACCAAGCCAGGGGGAAACGAGCATTCCCACGCTCGCTCTGCGCCTGTTATTGGTAGCAATTCCAGAGTGGCAACCTTTCTCAAGGAAACTAGTTCCGGAGTCCGCACTGTGCATGGAGGTGAACCTCGCTATATCTAGCCAGTCTCTCTAGACTTCATGCACCCGCATAACCTACCGGAAAAGGGATATTCTACATCCCCAGATCCAGCTTCTGCAGCCAGGGCTCAGACTGCCAGGGTCCCTGCCTCTGGCTGCTGCCCAACTCTTTGCACATGACAACAATCGGGTGGTGGGCCCATAAGGAAGGAGTCCCACATAATTCTTTCAGGCCATATAAGGTCAAATTAAATAAATTCCACTGCAATCCATCCACTAATTGTTACATCAACCTGCTGGTCATGGTAAAGTCAGTAAGATCTTTTCTTAGAGTACAAACTAAGGCAATTAAAGGCCCAATATGTATTTTTTAAATATTGTGTTATGTACTTTCATCCCATATGTATCCAACAATTTTTAAGCCTGGAAAAAATTCTATTCCAGTTTTAAGCCACATTTTTATGATACAATTTTTTTTTAAATAATTTTTTATCTTTGTCATTTTCTTACCATCTTTAACTAGACCAATTGGTTATTCAGAGCAGTACACTCTGACTGAGGGAAGCATCAAAGCACCAAGAGTAAATTTATGGAAGTCATTGTGAAAAGCAGCAACTGTTGCCTGATGGGCAAATTAGCTGAAATACTCCAAAATATGGACTTGTATCATACATATTGATGCTGGGAAAGTTTTTTATTTTATTAATGCTTCCACTATCCAGTTTGGTACTGACAGGTGAGCAGCTTGTTAATTCACACAGGAAGAGTACACTCTGCTTCTTGGAACGGCTGCACTCAAAGTGTAGAGCGTCAGTGCATGAACGAACGCATCATTGGTCACTGCCTAATTCCAAGCTATTATTTCTAATTCTAAGCGATATTGACTGTTGTCCACCTCACTTGAGGTAAAGTCAGCAAATAACCTAATTTATCCATGATTCTTTCCATTCATGATGTAGAATCCAAAGCTTCCTCACATTATCTCTCGATGCTGTGACGCCACATTACCTGTTCAGCATGGCGTAACCCATTGTGCATTGGCTGAGAAAACAGCCTAATGTTAATGGATACATAGAGACTGCAGACATGTTTCCTGAGATGTTGACAGGCCCAGTTTTCCTTTGCACACAGCATGTGTGACACAGCTCGAGGCACATTCTTTATCAGTGAAGCTTAAGTTACCTTGAGTTGAGAAACAGCTTGAGGAGCGCAGGTTTTAGCATAGTACATGAAGTACATGACCCCAAACTAATGAGCATGACACTCCAGGCTTCAACTGTCTGAGCATGAAAGTATTTGCTTTTAGAATGACAACAATGCAGAAATTGCCTCTATGATTATGGCTTAGCATTATATGAGTGTTTTACTTAATAACTTTGCATGTATATCGATTCAGATTTATTAAAAAAAACTGCCTGTATATTGTGAAGACACTTAACTAGAGTGGCTTGGAAGGTGTGGTGAGAGACAGACAGATTATTGTTGAATAAGTAAAAAGATCTTACAATGTCAAGAAAAGGAACAAATACTAACAAACTGAAGAGACTAACTGAGACTATGGCAGTGGCAAGCACACTGCAAACTGGCATATAGCGATGCTACTTGTATTAGTCAATATTCCCAACACTTTACATTCACAACAAAAAAACTCCTCAGAAGATCTTTTCAAGTAAAACATTTAACTTTGCAAAATTAATTCCCCCTACACTTTGGTTGAACCCATAGTATAACAGCAGGAAGTCATTGAGTGACTCCCTCTCGCTTGGAACACATGGTGGGAAGGTTACAAAGAAAATGGCTAACAAACAAAACCAAAACTAGTATGTGTCTGCTAATTATCACTGATTAAACAATGGTGAGCAATATGGGAATGATGATGATGATAATGATGAAAATTTAGATAAAGTGTGTGTGTAAAGACATGAAAGAATGGGCTCGGGTTCCAGGCAGCTTGGTCTCCCACTGGTTTCTGTCTGATGATTAGCTGATGATTCAACAGGGTAGACAGAGGAGCACGTATAGAGCAGGGAATTCTTATATTTCTTCATGTGTGTGATGGGAATGAAACAGGAGGAGAAGCCTTCATTAGCTCTGGGGAATCGGGAGATCCCACTCTTAGTCAACAGGGACAAAAATATACCAACTGGACCTTCCCCATGGGTGCAGCTGTATAGGATAATCTCTCCTATGTGACAGAAAAAAAAATGTCTGAATTAGACTGAAACATCACCATGAGAGGACCTCATGTGAGCCTCCAAGTTGCCAAGGGCACCACCAGATGTCAGGGAAAACAATAACAATCCCACACAGATGTGAGGGAGGAGACTTTTTTGTTGCATGAAAAGAACCTCCTCAATTCTCAATCAACCCACTTGGACTTGATGCACGCGATAGTCTGTATGTTTCCAGGCAGGAGGGACGTTGTGTTCCGGTGGTCTCGCTGCAGATAATAACCCAGATGACTAAGTATTCATGTTATTGCTTTCACGCCCTCACTGCCAGCATGCCAGTGTTCTCAGGGCAAGCACATGGATCTGCTCACATTTATGGTAGTGAGAGAAGAAAACACTGTAGTCTGATACTCATGTAGCTCAAGGGGAAATTAAGAAGGATGATCCACACACTGGTGTTGAATATTGTTACTGTAGATGCTGTCAGATGTAAAGAAATAGTCAGTCACTATAGTCATTCAAGCCCTAGAGGTTGCATTGTCAAAGAACAGATGACGAAGCCCAGTCTAGCGACGGCTTAACAAAGCGTGAAAGATTCCTTCGCAGATGATTTGCGTCCCATATCAAAGTTCAGAGCTAAAGAAGAACATAAGGTATGAGCTCTTTTTATAGCAGGGCGGGCAGTAAACGTGTGGAGGTCAACGTGGCCTCCACGTCCATCAAAATCCAATAAAGGATGTAGAATTTATTGTTTAATGACCTTTCTGTAACCTTAACAAATGCTTTTTGCCTTGCCACAACAATTGCCGTAATCAATCTTTTTCTTAAGAGTAGTTTATGAAATGACAATGACCCGATTCTGCAGCTTCGCTCAGGTTTAAGCAGTTTTGCAAGTGTTCAGCTTATTTTTTACTTGTCTTTGTGTTTCACCGCTGTCATAGTGGCATCTTCGGCAATAGCAGGCATCTGTTTCGATAGAAAAAACTCTAAAACCCCACAGCACCTGCTCGACACCAAATGCCACAGTTATCTCTACAGATAACTGTGGCAGTGGAGCATTTAGCGCTAACAAGCCAGATATTTCCTTGAGTGTTGTATTTCTTTTGGATTAAATCCAACTTCTTTGGGCCTGTGGGACAAACAAAAATTGAGATGTTACTGGGTGAATTGTCCTCTGGGGACGAATAAGAGAGGGTGATGTGAAACAGTGATGTGCGAAGAGAAAAAAGGCCAGAGAAAACACAGACAGGTAGTCTGGCAAATGGGTTCCACTATGACATTTGCCTTCAGACAAGTGTCTCTGCCTTTCCTTGGATCATGTTTTGTGTTGGCCACTTGGGGGCAATGAAAGAAGCTGAAAACGCAACCTCAATTGTGTCTATCACCTTACTTTGATACATTTTGAAGTATTGTATTAGAAAAAGGTGGTGTAAATGGAAAAAAAAATAAAAAGAAGCTTTTATGTTTGCTTAAAGTGTTTTTTTGCTTTTCTTATATAAAGCATAATTGCGGAGCTGGAAACAATTTTGTCTTTGAGACTAATTCCCGAAGATCATAGATGATGTTCTTGTTTCAGAACTGCATCATAATATTTGTCACCTTTCACACAAAAAAGTATCTGAAAAATAATAAATAAGGATGCCAGATAAATGTAGTGGAGTAGAAGTATAAAGTAGCATCGGATAGAAATGCTCAAAGTACAAGTATGTAAACTTTTGCACCTAAGTACATTACTTGAGTTACTTTACTGAGTTACTTTCCACCAGAGGAATAAGAGTGCCAGGTATCAAAGAAAAGGGATCCTGTTCCAGGGGCCTCTAGTCTACGCAAAGGAAAAAATTGTACAAATACCAGATAAAAATACACTGGTTAAAAATAACCTGGGCACCGTCACCACTATGCACCTGCATAGCAGCTAATGATTCTCCTTGGTGTCAATATAAATGTTTTGATGTGGGTATAGAGCTTCCAACCCGCGTTTAAAATACCCTAGCCTGAAGAGTAAGTGTTCACTCTTTAACCCGGGGCATACAGTACAGTCAGCTGGGAAACTGTGGCTAATTCCACCAATTATTTCCACTACACAGAGCCACATTTTCACAGGTCACTTGACGTTCTTTGTCGAGTAAGTACACTGGCTAAACTCAGGCTGACAGCAAACACAACAGGTTTACTGCTTTCTGGGTGACATTTCCACATCCCAACATGCATGTAGTCACAGGTTTACTGGCTGTGTTTGTTGCAGTGGTAAGTCGTCATTAAACTGGAACTGTAGCTGGAGGGGGAAGTTCAGGCCAAGCACTGAGACTTCACATGGGTGTTCACACTCTCTCTCTCTCTCTCTCTCTCTCTCTCTGAGGATACTTGTTTGTATCTGTGGATTTCATCTTCATCAGCTTCAGCTCAATTACCAGCTGTTTGTTCTCCTGGCCATGGAAACATTATAAACTCTGGAAGATACCATTCAATAATCCTCTGTGTGTTCAGTGTCACTCTATCCATCCGGACATCTCCCAAAGAGCCATACCTCACATTCTATGTTGATAAAAGAGTTTCATGTTCAAGTTTCCAATGTAAATTATATGGCAGATTCACTCTGATACTGATCCCATGTGGTTATGTGACTATATTGTCTCTATACTGCTTAGTATAGTGTACAGTGAATACAGGGTCTTCCAGGACTGGTGTGAGTGGTTCCCTACTGGTATTGCCACGACAGAAATAGCCCTGGAGCTCGGTCAACTTATTGCTGTTTTAATACGTCCCCAAGGAAGCCAAGGAATATCCTCCATGTGCTCGCTGCAGGCCCCGGACTTGACCTCGGAGGCAGCTATTCATGTCATTACTAACAGACTCCAGTTGCTGTGTATCCTGATTCCTGTGGGTTTTTGTAACAAAAACAATTAGCCGCTTACATGAGTGAGCTCCTCTGGGAATACCGTACGCTTCATGCAATATTAGGGATTTCACAAAATTGTGAGAATTAGGAGAAAACTTGATTACAAAAATGACTTACACTACACTAATATAGTATAGGTCTTCTTCATCCCTCTCAGATAATATTACAGTCTAATGATAAAAATAACAAGTTAGAGGTTATGTTTTGCAAACTAATGAGCAAAAAATAATCTCCTCCAGGATTTTGTTTTAATGAAAACAATGAAAGACCCTCCAGCCAGTGAAGTGGTGGGTAACATGCTATAAATGTTATAATGCCCAAATAATATTGTCAATGATACACTTTTTTTAATAGAAACAAAGTCTTTTGGGACGTTTGTTAACATTGGAAACATTAACTGCAGAGAGGTCAGCAGCCTGAGTTTAACAATAGCTAGAAGGGAGTGTTGACCTTCACCAAGGCCAATGCTCAGTTTTTTTTATCTAGAAGTCAAATGTGCAATCATTGTGCACATTGTTTTTAAGTTGGAGACACCTCAAAATTGTCCCTTTGGCCAATTCTATACTCTACCAAGTTTAACAGAAATCGTCCTGGACACACAAATGCCACCAAAATGAACTGACTCACCAAGGTAAAAACACATTCACCCTTTCATAGTACAGAGAGGTAATTGGAGAGCCAACAGACATTCCTGCTGCAGCAGAAATAGCAGAGTGGAAATAATCTAACCAGAAAAAACACAGTTTCATCAACTTCCACCAAAATACAACATGGTAAATTTGTTATATAGTACAGTGAATACTATGAACTGCCAAATGATTGTAGTTTCTGAAAACCCCTTTATAAATTGAGAATATCAAGAAAACTGTCAATACAGTACTGCAGGTTCATCTTCAGTCAGATACACATGGACCATTTCCTCTTTTGTATACCAGAAGTCCCCTCCCACACAAGAAACCAGGAATCCTGTGTCACTGACAGTTTGTTTAGCTCCAACAAACATTGAAACCCCTTAGAAACTGCACAGGCTCCTCTCACTGTCCTCTGTCCTGCAGCCAGAGACAAAGCTCCCCAGACGCTGCTTAGGAAGACATTAGACAAGTCTCGTCAGGTATCTCGTGCGCTGACATTAAACTGGTTAGGAAAAAACGAGCCTCAATAATGTATGAGCGGACAAATTACCTCAAACGGTTTCACATCCCTGAAACTGAATCCAGAACCTGAGGGAGATCTGTCAGACTGAGGCTTGTGTATATTGTGCTTGTAATAAGATAACTTCAGCCCGAGGGAAGTAGACAGGAAAAGGAGACTATTAAGGTTCATCTTGAATGTGTCTGAAGGACAGTAGACCATTAAATATATGGACTGTGAATGTTGGATTCCTTATTAAATCTACTCTGTGTGAGAGCTGTAGAGTGCTCTGGAGGACAGGGACCATGGACGTGGAATCTATGAAATGCAGGCTGCAGGGGACCTCTGCGCCTGGATGATTTATGAAGGGTTACGTTTCATGCAGGTTGTCATCACTCTCATGATTGTGAATGGGGAGGCCTCTGCACCATCTGACGGGAAGAAGTGGTGGAAGAAGAACTCGGATCTATTACTGACGAAAAAATCTCAATAGGAGAATGTAAAAGTGCTTGTGTTACATTTAGTTTGCCCTTCTGTTATAGAGAACTCAGAAAAATCCATGGGCCAGCCAGGCACTGTGTTGAGGTCTCTTGCAAAACAACAAAACAAGCAACAATCACTAAAGTTAAAGGGATAGTTCAACCCATCATCATGATTCTCATAGTCATAACAATAGGTGCTTTAACTTTTTTTGTCAATATAAGCTGTTTCCAGACCAATGGAGCAGAGCTGCTTAGGCAGTACTACACTGTTAATGGTATTTGTTGGTTTTCCTACAAAGACTAGTTGTGACCTGCATATTCACCACGCTATGAGATAACGGAACGTTGCGAGATGGTACTGTGCAGCATTTAGTGTGCACGCCGGGTCACTCCACCCAGTGGCTTACTGAAGAAAGTAGTTCTGAGTATTTGCTTCACGTGTCATAATGTTACAGTTATAGTTTCATAGCCTGGTGAATATGCAGGTCTCACCCACCTCAGTATTTGGAGTTGTGGATTGTGTATTTGCTGAGATTCATGAGGGAAACCAAAAAATACCATTAGTAACATAGTAGTAGCTGAGCAGTTCACGGCTCTGCTCCGCTGATCTGGAAACAGCTTGTATCAACAAAAGAAGGTAAAGCACCTATTGCTGTGACTATGGGAATCATGATGATGGTTTAATTTTCAAAAATGTTAAGCTATCCCTTTACGATCAGCACATCAAACAGGCATACATAAGCATGACAACAACTAAACATGAAACTAGCAGCAGTTTACGCTACTGGAGTTTCTCTGAGCAAAAAAAAAAACGTTTTCACTGTTCTCCCAACTGGATATGACAAAAGCATGATGTATCATCTTGCTCCCCTGATTGTATAAGCAGCAGCAGTATTTTAATGTTATTAGCTTGGCCATGTGGAGCTAATTGCACCTACTTCATATCCTGAGTAGTCTCATCTATTATTACTGCAGCATATTTATAATATATTTATTATAATATACTATATAACTGTACTATATATATATAACTATACTATATAACATATTTTATAAACAGAGTATATGTGTTTCATGTAAAATATTAATCTGCAGAAAAACTTCAGACTTGAGTAAATATACAGACTTACTTTTACTTTTGTAAACAATGCTCAACATATTGATATAAAATATATAATAAATAAATAAATAAATAAATAAATAAATAAATAAATAAATAAATAAATAAATAAATAAATAAATAAATAAATAAATAAATAAATAAATAAATATTGTTACAATTACTTTTCAAGCAGATACAAATATATTTAAAAGTAACTATAATGAGCAGGTAGAGTAAATATGTTTCAAAAAGTGTCCGGTACATTTTTACATTTTACAGTTACTTTATCACTGGTGAGGAGGCAGTCTGCAGGAGCACACACATGTACTGGAAATGCACATGTGAACAATAAAGGAGAGTAGTAATCACATTTAAAATGCAATACAATCTTCATGTTAATATAACAGCAGCTCCTGAATTAAAAGTAGGATGAAAATAGCTCTTAAAGCTGAACTACAAGCATCACAGAGCTTGTGTATAATCTTGGGGTTTCAGTGTGAATAAAATTCCACCGACACAATTTATAAATGCCATCGCTTTAGGAATAGAATCACCAACACCAAGGGGACGGCGAAGGGTTTGGAAGCTATGCTGCACAGACTTTTGTCTCACACATTTAGCAGCTGCTTAATGGAAGGCAGTAAATACTCAGCATGATAGTTTGGGGCTTGAATCTGATGGGTGACGTGACATTGACAATACACAATCAGCCTCATCAACAGGCTCATTGGACAGTTCTGCCAACTGGCTGCTCTGATACATTCACAGTCCAAAGTGTCCTGATTTCAGGTCCTTTACTTGAGTGAAAGTACCAAAAGACAAAAGTACTGTATATATACTATATGTATAAATGTGTTAACTATGCGTTGTATTTCAAAAGCTTGTTATATTATCCATTGTGTCAAATCCACACCTAAAAAAAAAAAAAAAAAAATAACTGTCAGATAAATGTAGTAGACAAAAGCAGCATCAAATGAAAACACTCAGGTACAGTAAAAGTACCTCAAAGTTGTACATGTAAGTGAATGTACTGATATGTTTTCACTGCTTACTTTATATATAGGGCGACACAGTGGCGCAGGGGATAGCGCTGTTGCCTCACAGCAAGAAGGTCGCAGGTTCAAGACCTCCTTGGTCCGGGGTCTGGGACCTTTCTGTGTGGAGTTTGCATGTTCTCCCCGTGTCTGCGTGGGTTTTCACCAGGTACTCCGGCTTCCTCCCACAGTCCAAAAACATGCTCAGGTTAATTGGCAACTCTAAATTGCCCATAGGTGTGAGTGTGTGAGTGAATGGTGTGTGTGCCCCACGATTGGCTGGCGACCATCTGGGGTGTATCCCTGCCTCTCGCCGTAACGTGCTGGGATAGGCTCCAGCAGACCCCTGTGACCCTAATGAGGAATAAGCAGGTATAGAAAATGACTGACTGACTGACTTTATATATATATATATATATATATATATGTCACATTACTTCTGCTACACTTCGACTACAAATTGCATGTAATATTCATATTCAATCATTTCCATGTATTCACATTGTGTCATTGAAGAGACATACCACTCATACTGTAGAGCAGCAGTGGTTCTTAATATGGAGTAGTATTCACAATATACATGGGAAAGCAACATTTTCCACATTCTGCTGCACAGACTTTCTTCCAAAGTATTTTACTGCATAATTTGACCTTTTAAAGAATCTAAAAAATTATTTAAACAAACACATCTTTGATTGAACTGTTCAAACTCACTGGGTGAGTTTTAAAGACCATTGAAACCTATTTGACCAGCTTCTTACTACAGAGTGACTGTAAGAGATGATACATGAAAACAAGTTGTAAATGATCTATTTAGATTTAAAAGGAAAAAAAATGCAATTTCAGGCAATGTGATCTTGATATTGTTAAAGCTGTGATTTTTGCCGTTTTCTTAACCCATGATGTGTTTTTTGTTAACTATTTACATATGTTTGCCCCCTCTTTGACCTTGCACTTCTTAAAAAAAACATTTTTGCTCTACCTTAAGTTAAGACATACATGTCTCTTTTACGTCTTCATTTGTAATATCTGCCATTCATCAATTCTTACATTTAGTGTTTATTCTTGCATTAGAGTAAGGGCATTTATTGTTTTAAATTGTAGTATGTAAGTTTCTGTAATTCTTGTAAATGTTGCACTGAAACTGGATTTGAAGAAATTGAAATAGCAATATCTGCCAGAAAAATCACAATTAATTTTTTCTTAAATCATTCACCCCTAACAATATAATATAATATGCATTAGAATGATTGGTATATAATTACTTCAAAATTATCTTAGATTGAAATGTTTTATCTATCCATGGAGCTCGCCTTTTTTTTTCCTCGGGAGCCCCTCATGTTTTTACTGAAGCCCAGAACAGATAAAGCAAACACTGACTATAGAGATATCCATTTGCTTTATTAGTTTCTCCTACACTGTACCTTTAACTGAGTGTTTTCACTGTAGTTTCCAGAAGTTTAGATAGTTTCAAAGATCCTAAGGGAAACTGTCAAAGATTTGTTTCCTCCGTTTAGATAAGTTGCTCTAGCTTTATGTATATCTTTGATCTGTAAGATTTTATTATATTTACAAAAGACCCACAACATTTTATTTCTATTTTTAAGTAAACACATTCCCCAACCATTCGATCAGGAAAACAGCAATTAAGGAGCAACCCGAGTGTAAACGTTTGATTAATTGTTGATCTGGAAATACTCAGTTTCACCATTGCATAACCGTGAGAAATCTGCAGGCTGCAGCAGAGCTGAATCACATCTGAAAGTGTTGACAAAGAGTTCACACGTCCAGAAACTCGGCTGCGACAACTGTGGGAGTTCCCCCCGATGATCGCTCCACTGCATCTGTCCTCAGCGCAGGCAACTCTGCCAATGATGAAAACCCTCGCCCCCCACCCCCCAACTTCCTCCTACACATCATCATCATTATCATTCATCATCATCATCATCATCATCATCTCTTCCCCTCTTTACTGTCCAGCCCACAAACTTCCAGCATGTCCAAATCTGCTGCTTATGTAACCATGCAGATGTTTTAGCAACCGTGATCGTCGCTCACATTCGATGCTTCAGTAGCGCGTGAATGAAGCACAAATCGCTGTCTCTTCCAGTCCGGATCAATCCGAAAACCCGCGAACCTTCGTCCCTTCAAGCCACTCGGACGGCGATCGTTCAATCGTTTGGCAGTTTTACATTATTCATGAGCAAATCCGCGGCGGTGGGATCGACCACAACTGACTCAGCCGCCGCCGATGTTGAAACTGATAATGTTCCTGACGAATTCGAACGCAACTCTGTGCGTAATTTTGGTTCAATTTACGCATTTCCCCGAAGCTGGAAAAACGCGGCTGAATAAAAGCCCATTACTCGTTATGTAACGCGACATTCTGTGATGGATAAATCTACATAAAGCAGATATAAAGGTGAGTCTGGATAATCTCATCACAGCTTCTCTGATCGCGAACTGACGCGCTTTGTGCAAAAAAGTGCAAACCGCACAGGCTGACGTTTTACTACGTTTTTCTATCACATCACGTATTTATATTGCAGATTAATCAGAGCCGGCAGTTGCAGGCTGCTCGCGGAGTTTTTTTGGATTGAGGACACGTCCTGAGAGATAACGCGAATCGACCTCGATGGAGACGCGGCGATGAATCGTCAGTCGCGCTTCGTTCCGCTTGACGCGTCTGCGAACTCGTAATCACTCATAAAAACACAACAGGATGATGACACTACTCACACTCCGCGCGTCCTCAGCTCAGATCCACAACTGGGATAAACTCCCTCCCCCACGGAAGACAGTCTTCTGTGTTCTGCTCCGGTCGCTTCCACGGCGGATCCGCAGCGCTCAATGAGCGCAACTGAAGCGGCCGTCAGGTTGACGCTGCGAGGCAACCCACTACTTCCTGTTACATCACAGAGTGCAGCCTGAGACTGGAAGACCTGCAGGAGAGCTGGGAAGCTGCGAGAGTCCCACTCAGTGCTGCTGCTGATGAAGATGATAATGATGATGATGTGCCACAAACCACCTCTCTGACCCCTCCCTCACCTTAAGTCTGCACAGCTCTGCATAGGCTCAAATGATGTGAAAGCTACTTGAGCAGGGAAAGTGTAAGCCACACCCCTTACAATATTTCAAAATGTTTCAAATGTATATTGCATGACTGGATGAATGAATGAGATGCTAATAATGTGTTCATAAGTGTAAATCTTGGGGGGGTGGGGCACAGGGGACCTGACCCACCCCTTCCACAAGGTTGTCCCCCAAAAGTCTTTTGAATATTAAATAAATGTCAAATAAACCCACAACAAAATTTCTGCTAAATGTAAAACAATGTGTTTGTTAATTGTTTGAAAAAATATGACCCCTCCCCTATTTGTCAAAGATGCTGTTTTCCAGTGGGTGGGGCTAATTCTGAAAGCTAGTAGCTAGCTACGTGGAAGAAACTATTAAAACTAATATGTAGAAGCCAATAAGTCATTTACCACACCACATGTTTAAAATTAGTTTAAAATGTGCTTCTTTTTTACCAGTCTGCTGGTTAAGATAAGACCTAGTGATCGTTAATGAGCTCTAACGATGTAAGTTAAAGAAGAATAGAGAGAGGGGATGTGGATTTTCATATTTTTCCATCATTAATTCATGATTTCATTTTCCTTATATATTAATATAAATTAATATGGAACACTGCTACACCTACTATTATTATATTTAATACCATTGTTTAAAACATTTGAACATGCTGAGGACTCAAACCTGCAAGACAAGTTGCAAAGAAGATAGGGCCAGATTATTATAGTAGTATAGTATTTTTATGTATGTATTTATTATTAGTATTAGTAGTATTATAAGGATTTAATGTCCCCTCCAGAATTTTCTCTTTGAAAATGTACTGCTTATTGTCAGGACACCTTGAATTGAAACTAGTCAGGACTAGAGTTCAGCAACTAAAACATCTGTCTCAGCAATCTGTAGAAACACTAGTTAAACGATCTATTTTTACTTCTTTTCCAAGCTTTTGAAATCCAAAAAATGCAGACTCGAACACTTCAAAACCAAACAGCTGTTCCATTTGTTTCCTATCCGGCCAGCAGAATATTTCAGGGTTTTGTTGGGTGATGTCACAGGAACATCAACTCCCTTAGATCATCGTCATTTCTACAGTGCAAAATAGAAATGGGCCTCACCTCCCACTTCACCCACTTCACTGTTTTTACTCTGGATTATATGTGTGCTTCTTTTATTCAGGGGTGGATGAAATATTCAGATCCTTTACCAAAATAAAAGTAGAACTGCTGCCATCTAAAAAATACTCAATTACAAGTAAAAGTGGAGAGGTTTTACCTGCAAAATGTACTTAAAGTATCAAAAGTAATAGTGTAATTCCACAGCCTGTGTTATATAGTATGTTAATTATTACACATGAGAGTTTTTACATGTTTTAGTTTATCAGATTTTAAAAGTTGCATAATGAATAATTTTACTTGATTTACTTTACATACATTTGACTGGTAATATTTCTGTAGTTTTACTTAAGTAACATTTTGAATTCCAGGCATTCACTTGTAATGGCGATTTCTTTTTTATTTCTTATTTCTACTTTTCCTTTGTAAAAGATCTGAACTGTCAGGAAATAATGTACATTCTGTTATAGTGAAGAACTGATGCTGCCAAGGGCCTAAGTAAAGATCAGTGTTGTCCTCTATATAAATAATTTTGATTCAAATGGCCTTAAATTGTTCAGCTATTTTAATCTACTGGCCACAGAAAAGAGGAAGATTGTTCAAAACGCCCTCTAAAATACTGACTAGTGTAGAATGAGCTCAAACTATCAACTTAATGGCACAGCTTTATACGGAAGAGTAATCAGCAAAGATTAAAGGTTGCTAAGTCACTTTGAAATGCCTTTCAGGTTTTGTTTCTTGTAATAAGTCTCACAATAATAGAATACTTAATTTTAATTTGCTGCAGCATCGATACGAACCAGAACAATGTTGTCATCAGTCTGTTTTTACAGCCAAAGCAGCTGGACCATGGAACACCCGGCCGCTCTGATTAAAGGCTGAAACACTTTTACAGACTCGGAATCTGTGGTTAAAAACTGGCTGAAAAAAAATGTCCAGCAGACTGACTAGACTAGGTGTCTATGCTTAAAATTAGTGTAGCCCTATATATAAATTCTATGTATTGTGATTATACCATGACATACTGCATGTATTTCTAATATAATGAATACTGGAACTCTACATATATGTTTTGGGTTATAGTTATTATTATTATTATTTTTTAAAATGATCAGAATTGTCTGCCACTGATAACCCCTACCCAGGGACAGATGCACATTATCTGATAGCTATTTCTGGTGCAATGTATTTATCATGTTTTCTCTCTGATCAAATAAATAAATACATATGTATCTCCATGACATCCATGTTGATTTAATTGCTTCATTGCTTTTTTCTTAAAAAAATGATTAAAGCATTGGTAATCATAGTACCTTTTATTAACAGTCTGTTGTTTCTACTGAAGAACTGATGTAGGAAACTAAAAGATGAGCAGACAATAGTTATTTATAATTCATTTATTATATAAAGTCCAAATCCTTACAACCTTGGTTATAAAACAAGACAGTAAATTAAATGCTGTGCAGCCAGATGCAGCCAGTGCTGAGAACCTCTGTGAAAACCTATGCAACACTTCCCCCTGCTGGTTCATCTGACCAACTACAGGAAATTGTCTGTGTAGATTCTCACTCATCCAGGTCATTGTAGTCAAGGAGTTTAAAAAGTAAGCAACTGGACGTTTCACCTTTCATCCAAAAGGCTTCTTCAGTTCTAACCTGATGATGGAAACCAGGAGCTATTTCTCTGGATCACAGAGGGTGGAGCTATAGACCACACCCCTCATCCCATAACAAAGGGTCACATAGGTCACCCTTCAAGGTGTGAATTGGGATGGTTACGACTCTCATTCAAATTCAAGATGTGATTTGGACTACACAAACAGGACTTAAAAAAGAATTTAAAAAGACAAAATACACTAAATGCAAAAGAACTCATATGCAAAGAATTAGAGTAAAAAGTTGCTATAGCAAAACAAATGTGTTCTTTGTCAACGAGATAATCAAATGACGTGAATAATAAAGATAATCTCTTGTGGGAACTACAAAGCAGAGTCAGGTGCACTAGAATTTACACAAATACGAGACTACAAAAATATGATGGACCAAAGCTGCCATAATCACAACTATTTAAAAAATACTCAATAAATAAATAAAGGAACGAATAAAGAAAGAAATGTAGATACTTAAGATTCAATGAACAAATACATATGTAGGTTAATTTGAAATTTAATGAATATGCTTAGAAATAAAACAAATAAAAATCTACTTATTTATTTGAGCATTTCATTATTTTTTCCCAATTACATTTATTTCCATATGTATTTAATTCCAAAAGTATTCATTTCCCCTTTTTTTACTCTGCATATTTTCAAAATATTTTTTTATAACCACATTTATTTTAAATTTACCATTTTATTTCTGCATTACTTTCTTTATTATTTACATGTATTTATTCATTAAGTCATTTACTTATTTTTGATTATGGCAGTTCCAGTCCTCCATTCAAAACAGGAGTAGATACAGTATGATTAAAGTAAAAGAAAAAAATGTAAAGTAAAAACAAAAATGGACATAAATACAGATGACTCCAAACTGTTCAGACTGAGCGCAACAGGATGTTGTCAATGTTTTTCTTCCTTATTCGGATCATCCTGATCCCATGACCTGCAACAAGAACAGAGCAACAAATTAAATGGGAAACATGTCTGTGTTTGATGAACAACAGCAGCAAATTGGATACAAATGATAAATGTCATGATTTTTGATTAAAAAAAAATTATCTCACAATGACAAATCTTGTGAAAGAGGACATATACAATTACTAAATTTTTTAATCTGGGGTTGTAATGGAATACATTTGCATGATTTACTGCACAGTTAAATCTCCTTATTTAATTCATGCTGACCCTTTATGCAGCCCCTCAGTCTAGTCTGACTGAAACTGGCTGTTTTAGCTCCTGCCTCTTTAAGGTCCCAGCTTCACTAGTCTAGTTTTTTTTTAACCAGATATTTTCATCCACCGGTTAAAAAAAATCTCCTTCCACATGCCGATCTGAGCAAAATTTCAAATACTTGCATAAAATAATGTTTTGAACATGCACAAACAAACCATAAATAAACTATAATAACAGGGTTTCACTGCTTCTACCTGCTCTCTTTACTCAAAATATCAACTCCTCAAATGAGCTGAAATCCAGTCATGAGTGTGGACTCATAAACAACACCGACAAAAACCTCCACAACAATGTTAGCAACCAGGGAACAGATGTATGTGGACATATGAGGTGAAGTCATATAGAAAATTCCAATGCAAATGAAGCATTCAGGTCAGGATGATTTTGAAGGCAGCATTTCTACAGATGTTAACCAGATGTTTTGGAACTTTGACCATGTTTGATGGGGGAGATCCGACATCTCAACAGTATGTAAATAACAGAACATCAGAAAAAAATCATGAATATGTCCCCTTTCAAATGAGTCATATCTGAAAAATGACCACACTTTTACAGACTCATGATTTCTACAATTAAACACTAATATAATAAAACATGAATCCTAGGTTGTTTTATGTCAAAAATTGAAATATGCATATCCTCCTATTAAAATAATATACTGAGTCATTTTCTCAAGGTTTTGTGAAAACACAAAAAACTTGAATAAATGTAACATTAAAGAATAAAGTGAATTAGACCGTTTTTGAACATTCTAGTGTGACTTAGGCAACTTTAAACCAGGCTTAAACTAACCATTCATTCCATAGTGCAAACTCAAATTCTACATTACCTGGAGTTACATTAAACAAATGTGAGGTAAATCAAATTGATCAGGAGGCAGTTGCCTTTTTCACCACTTTACCAGGTCTTCTTTGCCTGTTTTTTATTGAACATAATTTCCAACATCCCAGTTTTAATGACCTTTTGAAACCTGAGATGCAATGCAATTAAATGAAGTGATGACACTCAACAAGCATCAACATGTTTAATGGACTGAGAACCTGGAATTTCCTTTCTTTCTTTATATTTGACTACATATTTATTGAATTTATTTATTGATTCATAGCCTTTATGATAACAAACCTTATCACTCACCAGTAGAAATTGATTCAGATGTCATGTTTATGAGTTTCTTTTGTGCCAGTGATTCTTGCTTCTTGAAGCAGCTGCGGTGCATTTTAAAATAATGCAAAATATGCATTTTAAACAATAAAGCATCATCAAGAGATGATTTTGGCCAAAAGAAAAAAGAAAACTTAGTTTTCATCAAAAAATGATTTAAGCCAATATTTTAATAGGGCCACGATATTGTAAATTACAAGGAATCTCACCTTTAGTCCTTTTAATGCACTTCTTAACACAATGTCTCCGGTGAGTGAAGTTGTTCTTGTTTCCTCCACAGCCGCTGTACTGAAACGTCTGGCACCTCTTGGTCTTTGGGTTGTACCCGAACCTCCGCTCTTCCCCGTCGCACGTTCCCCTCTCCATAGGACTGAAGCACAGCTCTGCTGGCTTCAAACCTGGGAGAGGAGGCACAGAAAGAAGAGAAACAGTTTGATTGACTGCAACTACTGAGTATTTTCATCATAATTATTTGATTCACACATGAGTCATTCTGTCTCTGAAATGTCAGAATGTGATGAAAATGTTGTGACAGTTAGGCTGAAGTGACATATTCAGATCATGTGATAAACATTTCAACACATTCAGTGCCGTCATGAAGGCTAATAACAGCAGAAAATAACTTGTGTTTGTTTAAAATTGATTTGTGATTATCAGAATTGTTGCCAGTGAAATTTCTGTTATGATTAATCATCTGTTTGTGTCAGCGCTTAGAAGGAAACATGATGAACCCAATATAAAAGAAAAATAGGTAAATGCAGTGGGGGGAAGGACAATTTGACCTGTTATAGTAGGAAAAGCTTAGTCAGTCAGTCATTTTCTATACCTGCTTGTTCCTCATCAGGGTCGCAGGGGTCTGCTGGAGCCTATCCCAGCGCGTTACGGCGAGAGGCAGGGATACACCCCAGATGGTCGCCAGCCAATCGTGGGGCACACACACCATTCACTCACACCTACGGGCAATTTAGAGTCACCAATTAACCTCAGCATGTTTTTGGACTGTGGGAGGAAGCCGGAGTACCCGGTGAAAACCCACGCGAACATGCAAATTCCACACAGAAAGGTCCCAGACCCAGGACGCAAGGCGGTCTTGAACCTGCGACCTTCTTGCTGTGAGGCAACAGCGCTAACCCCTGCACCACCATGTCGCCCAGGAAATGCTTATTTTACTAATAATATGAATGATCACTCTTTTTTTTTTATTTACATGTCTATTGAATTATTTTACTATTATTGATCCAGTATGAACATTTGATGCTTGACATAGATAACACGGAGTAGAATAAAACATAAATTATTTTATTACTGTTTCCTCAATTTCAAAATGAGCTGGTTAACACTTCAAATATCCTGTATTCCATCCTCTAAATGATCCAGTTTAACATGTGTCTGGAAGATTCAAGCAGAAGCAGTTTGTTTACAGTCAGGAATGGGTTAGAAGATGTCCTCAAGCACCTTGAGAGCATTAAGAATCATCATTTTTTCCTCAGGATCTCACAGATCCAGACTCCTCCCGGGTTCATATCCCCACATTTAAGCTCCAGTCTGTCGGCTCTACAGGCTCCTAAACTTAAACCGACATATTTGAGGAAGAGAGAGATGTTATTATAACCTCCCTCGCGGCTGTAGGAGTTATAATTTCTGATTTGTTGTGTCGTTTCCCTCATGAGGATCAACACAAGTACTTGTGCTGTCATGCTGTTGTTTAACCAAAGAGCATTTATTCCTATGAGGAAAAAATCTGCTGTTGCTGGTGTCAACTGCTCAATTTAACGATTAGAAAATGTAATTATGCCACTCACAATTAGGGAGATCTAATCTGGGGGAATCAATGAGTCGTGACAAAGCTGCCAGGAAATATTGATATTGTGATTATTGCTGTAATAGCAACAAAGCATTGCACGTGATAATTTCATGTACTGTAACTGATGTTAAACTATCTTAAATTAATTGTACTTCAGTTTAATATTCTAAAAAAAGAAAAATCATTATGTATCATGTTGCAAACTATATTTCCATTCCATTCCGTTCCAGCATCTGTTGAATAAAATAAAATCATTGTATCTCTTTTTTGTTTTTTGACCATTTGTCATTTTCTGCAAATAAATGCTCTAAACAATAATATTTTATTTGGAATTTGGGGGAAATGTTGTCAGTAGTACAAAAATGTTCCTTTTGCCCAAACACTATTTTTACAGTGGTTTCTTGTTGTTTTTCCATGACTGTACATGTAGACGGGGGGGGGAGTATGTGAAGACAAACTCTCGCTCTTGGGGCCATGGTTCAAAAATTCTAGGTCAAAATGTAAATCTGGCCAAATTGCACTGCATTAAATACTGCACTATCTCAGATCCCCAGCAACACACACACACACACACACACACACACACACACACACACACACACACACACACAAACACACACACACCAAGTGTGAACTGGATCAGATGACAGTTGTTGAGATAAGGGAGGAAAATACACAAGGACAATCAGGATCACTGATTATACAGAGATAAATCTCAACTCCCTGCAAAGCCGCACAGGAACATTTAAAGGATCCTGCATCCAGAGCAGTTAGTTAGAGTATTAGGTATGAGCTTAGTTTATGTCCCTTTCATTTAGACACAAGAAGGTAGAGTATAGTTTTTCCCACGGTCACTGAACGTGCACATCATGGTGTAAACCACAAGATGTCAGTCATTCTGTTCAGTAGAATGACACAATACTCAGGATTCACAGTTCATCTGTTCTGTAATCATTATTTCCAGCTTTTGTGATATGAATGAAACTCAAATGTTCTGCATCAGCTCAGATGTGAAAAACAAATGTCATCTGATAATTAGAACTGGGATCAGTCATTCACAAATATTATGTTCTACATCTTTCCAACTGACGAGGAGAATAATTAATTGTTACAGCACTGTAACATCTCTCAAGGGAACCAACATTGTTTCTGAGAGATATTTGTCACATGCTGGACATCTCATCACACACACACACACTTACACACACTTACACACAGAAGACTGAATTATTGAGGGTAACTCATCTTGAATCTTTCCTTCTCGATATTTTCTGACAGGAGCGGAATTGGATTCTAAAAATTATAACTTTTTGAAAGCGTCAAAGGAAACAGGCCAGGGTCTCCTGCAGCAGCATGACAACCGTGATGTATGCTCCCCCGCTTCCAACACACAGAAAATTAGTAAGTGGGAATATGTGACGGATGGGCTATGCATGGGAAGGAGACACTGATGCACTGCCCTTTGTCTTTCACAACAGAAGCAATCCTGCAGGCAGCCTACTGGCCGTGCTACACTGGACCTCGGCTGTTTTCTTTTTTTTTTTTTTTTTTTGATAGAATGTTTTGAGTTTGGCAGCACGCAGGTTTCCACTCTGATGCTTTGGTGATTGATTTAATTACACCGTACAGCAGTTAATCTGTGAGTCCTGTAATGAAGTATTACTGCACCATTGCTTCTGACTGGGTGCCCGGCTGAATGTGTTTATATGGTGAGACAATAATATTTTTTTCCCATCTAGAAAAAAAATCCTTCTTGGCAAGTGTTACTGCAGATTTTAAACATGAAACTGCTTTATTCAGTGTCTTTACTGGTTTTAATCACCACCTGCAGAGCTATGAAGACAATGATCCTACGCTAATTCATGATGTCATTTACTCCATCTTTGGTTATTGTTTTGACTATACCATAAGTCTATAACATAAGGGGACTATAAGAGTCCCCTCATTGCAGAAAATGAAAATGTGTGTTTAAGAAATGCTTGATTCACAAAGCCCTCTAATAAATGCTTATTTTTTGCTTAATTTGAAATATTTTTCAACTGTGCAAACTTGTCATTGTCACACCATGGTGAGGTTGGTCTTTATTTCCTGTTTTATTTTGAAAATACTAACTCTTCTCTTGTTTCAGAGCATTTCCCCTTCCCCATGTGTCACCTGTGCATCTGTCCTGTTTATAGATTGTCTCCACCTGTTCCCCTCCTTTACCCTCCATGTGCTCAAATAGCCTGTGTTCCCCTTGTCTTGTGTCTGAGTGTCTTTGTCCATCGGTCAGTTCACAGTCATATAGCTTTGAGACATTTTTTTTTATTTGTACCTTTTACTCTTAGATTAAATTCTCATTCATAGTTGTTGTTCATAAGTTGCTTTCCTCTTTATGAATGATATTGATTTTGTGATAAATGTTTCATAGCTTACCTTGGATCCTCTGCTTTTTGGCGTTATATTTTTGTTAATTCTTTATCAGGTCAAGATTTCCTTCTCTCCAACTGTTTTGTGTTAGCCTTGTTTTCTTTGCTGTAGTAATTAGTCTTCCTCCTCCTTTTAGAGTGTTTTTTTTGTTTCCCTTTCCTTAGATTTTTTTAGATTAGTGTGCCTTTCCTCCGAGAGCCAGAATAGCTTCTCAGTAATTTCATGCCCATTTATTTGTCACTCTGTTAAGAGGTCTCCAGTTTTTACCAATAAACTCTGCAATCAATAAGTCCTCTGTGTTTCAGTCCCGGCCTGACTAGTCAGTGCCTCAGTTCAAATCACTCTTATGTTTCTAATGATTTCCTATGGAATTTCATCTCATCCAAAATCTTCTGTCTGAAAACTTTGTACTCTCTTACCTCTTGAGTGGTCTGGTAGAGTGTCATTTAGTTGCACCAGAGGTTCGCTTAAGATCATTTCCCCTAAAAGTCAAACACAAGCACATGTCACTGGATAGTTTGAACAGTGGGGAAAGCTTTTGTGCCTGTGAGTGGAGTGAGAGGATACAGGCTCTAACCAGTAGCTGCTCAAACGGCACAGTAGTAGCCTCTGTGTAGGAAGTTAGCCGGTAGAAGGCACAGTTCAGGTGTACTACATCACCGCCATTGTGCCTGTCCTTTGAACCTGGATGTTTACATGGTTTTGCAGCGTTGAAGTTATCACAGCTTGTTGGTCTTTTCTACCTGTACTAATTATTTACATGGCTTATATTTACAACACTATGCTCTTGCATTTTAATGCAATCACTTAAGATTTATATGAGGTATATCACAGGACTTCTGAAACTTTTTGTACACAAACTTTGAATAATTACATAAGAATACAATCTCCTTGGGCTCCGTCTGTAGGTGGGGAAAAGTTCCTCTTATTGTTATTGTCCTCCAGGTGATTTCTGGGATAGCATAGCGTGTTTGCTTGCACACTGCAAAATATGACCGGATGTGGTGTGGTTTGTTGAAAGCCTACTAAGGTATTTGGACATTTTAGATAGTGAATTCCTCATTTTTACCTACCATGTAGGTGGGTAGTTGGCAGTTTCACAAGCAGTGTCTGTCTGCTAAGTAGTGTCTAGCAGTCTAGGTGTGTGTGTGTATGTGTATACAATAATATCTAAGCAGGTTTTGACTATAAAGTGTGTTCACTTAGGGGAAAGAGAGAAAAACAGTTATACTACTGTTCAAAAGTTTGGGATCACTTAGAAATTTCCTTATTTTTTATAGAAAAGCACTGTTTTTTCAATGAAGATAATTTTAAACTAAATAGAAATACACTCTATACATTATACATTGCTAATATGGTAAATGACTATTTTAGCTGCAATGTCTGTTTTTTGGTGCAATATCTACATAGGTGTATAGAGGCCCATTTCCAGCAACTATCATTCCAGTGTTCTAATGGTACAATGTGTTTGCCCATTGCATCAGAAGGTTAATGGATGATTAGAAAACCCTTGTGCAATCATGTTAGTACAGCTGAAAACAGTTTAGCTGGTTAGAGAAGCTAGAAAACTGACCTTCCTTTGGCGAAGCAAAGTTTGAAGGAAAAAAATAATTATTTCATATACAAATCATTATTTCTGACCTTGTCAATCAATATACTGTATTTTCTATTCATTTTACAACTCATGGTGGTCATTTTAAGTGTGACTTTTCATAGAAAAGTCACACTGGGTGACCCCAAACTTTTGAAAGATAGTTTATAAATTCCGCCTTACCAGTTGCGACAGTTGGTTGCACAGCACTGAGTGTTCTAGCAGTCTGTCTGTGGACTTCTGGTGCTTTAGTGGGTTTTTCTAAGTTAAGCAAAACAAAGCAAGAAAAGTCACATTTCAAAGACATGTCTCCACTGCTCCACAGATCATGGCTTCAAGGAACCATTGTGAACTGAGGTTTTTACATCAGACTATATTTAGAACTATTCATAAAAAACTCAGTGATCAATCATAATGGACGTAAGGTTATTTTCATCAGTGTTAGCCTAGGGAGGCTGCTGGTCTCCATAATATCTCCTAATGAAACAAGACAGAGTTATCTATTAGAAAGAAAAAAAAAATCACAAGCTTTTACGATGATTTTCAGTTCAACATGAGCTGTCGGTGAAATTGGTCACAGTCGAGTGACTTGCTTGTTATTTTCTTTGACAATTTCAATATCTCAATGACTTCTAAGTCATGCCTAAGTCCATAATTGAGTGTGTTTTGGTCACTTCGGAGCAAATTACGTGCTCATATCAGAATGTGATTTCATGGTCAGCTAAAATTCATCAGAAAGTCCATTTTCTGAGGTAGGACTATTTTGATTATGTGGCCACTCTGAAATGAGTTTGTTCTGCAGTGACTGTGATTCTGCTGACTGCGAACCCGGAAGTTTATAAATTATACTTTGCATACTGCTTGGAGGTAAAAGTGGGAATGTATTTTTTTTTTTTTTTGTAATTGTCAAGGTAAAAATGCCCTTGACTATATGGCAGGAAGGTTTTCAGCCATTTAAAGCTAACTTTTATAACTGCTGTTGACTTTTAGGAGACCTTAGAATGACTTTACAGTCCATTTCCTCCAAATCATGACATCTTTGGAGGGACCACAGCTGCTGAGCACAACAGCTCTCCAGACTGTGTTTAAGCTTCAGTCCAGACCCTGACAATGGCACTTCTGTTAACCATTTGCCATTTTTTTCTGTGAAAGCACAGTTCAGAATGATCCGGGCCTACCTGGGTTCTGACATTTCGCCTGGCACTCCGCCATGTTCCGGAAATTGTTGGCATTGCCAAAGCAGCCCCCGAAATAGAAAAGCTTGCACTGCTGACTTGTACTGTCAAAGAAGTAGCGCGTCAACAGCCCTCGACAGGGACCGGGAGCCTCGGGTAAATGGCACGGGTTCTTGTCAGCTGGGAAAGGAAAAAAGAGAGAGAGGGAGACATTGTAAGAAACTATGAAAACATCACTGTATTTAATGATTATGTCTGTTGTTGGATATAAAAGTAAAGAGGGATAAAGTGAAAGGTTTCTCTTTTGTCATGAAAGTGCAGGACAGTTTGTAGTACAGCTCCATAACCAGCCTGAAATAAAACATTTATGTCATTTCTATTTACTGAACATAAATATGTGACTCATATCATGGTTTATTTGTCAGGCCAACAATGAAAGAAATAAAGAGTTAGACAGTGGTACCCGAGTGGTCTTTGCATAACACGTTACACAGTATCATCTTCTTGTCATAGGATTTGCTCCACTGACTCACTGGTAATTTATCATTTTTTAACTGGATTCCCTCTTGAATACTTATTTTATATTTATATATATTTTATTCATCAACATTTTCACCAAAAGCTAAATTTGAATACATCATGATGATTATTATTTACTTCACCTAATAGTCATTTTTCTGAGCAGACCTTAAACACATCATAATGTAATCTTATGGCACCTCATTAATTAGCAAACCAGCTCTAATCCTGATGAGCCGATACCGATACTGGTGGCCGATACCGAAATAGTCTATTAACTCAGCATCAGTACTCTGCTCTTGAGCAGGTGTAAACTAAGGCTTTAAAAACCAGTGCAAATGATATTGTTAACTATTTAAAAACAAAAATGCCCTCTACTCCCCAATCTCCTCCACACTTTTTGCTCCATCTCTATCTACACACTGCCTTCAACTGTTTGCCCTGACTGCAGTCCGAGCACTGGGGGTGCGCAAGCTAAAACATGTAATGGCGGTCTGGAGTGTTTTTAATAAAGTTTTTTCAAAGTGGGATTTTCCGACAGAATAAAGAGTCTAAATAAACGTTTTATTTGTCACATTGAATGGATATTCAACATCCTGTTATACATCTTCTCTCTATTTAGACATGCTGGTTTAACACTTTTTATTTATTTTTTTGGCGCGTCGTTTTTCCTGCATCAGGTGACACAGTCAAGTCCAAGTCACCGGAGTCGCGCTCACATTTCCGCAGATTTGCGGAGATGCGTTCCGTTAAAAAAGGAGAAGTCAACATCCCATGTTAAAGAAAACGATGTACTAAAGTCACATTAGTTACATTATCCGAGTGCTGGAACAATTCCAGTGTGCTCGTTTCAGTGTAATCTCCGCTGTTTTGGTGTCTGTCTGTGCCGTTTGCCACGGAGCAACAAGTCTGAGCACGTCTCTGGTTGCTATGCAACGCGAGGCGAGCCGAGCTAAACAAATGTGGGGAGACGCTAATGCTGGTGTGCTGGAAAATGCGGACCGGATTTTATCGAAACCACAGCAAAAAAACTGGAGTGAATTATCTGAATAGGTGCGCTGGAAAACCCGGACATTTTTTAACGGATCGGATTTTTTCCGTGCCGCCGCGCCGATACCGATATGCATATGTTTGCCAGTATCGGTGGCCGATCCGATGCCGATATTGGATCGGTACAAGCCTACTGGACATATGTACATACTGTATATGTATACATATACATACAAATATATTCACAACCTGTATTAAAAGCCATATGTTTATATAGGTTCTTTCCATGTGAGCACGAGCGCACGGTTAAAATAACATAAATATGTATGTTAAAAACTAATAGCAGAATGGTTTGTTATGAAACTTATCAGTACTTTGACACTGACCCATTTAGGAACCAGTACCAAAACAGATTATTGGCACCCATCCCTACATATGGACAGTGTTTGCATAATTATTTTCTCATCACCAGAAGGTGGAGACAAGAGTTCCGCATCACAGCTTCAAGAAAATGAGATGAAGTGGAACACACACACACACACACACACACACGCACACACTTCACTGCCTCTATTGAATTTTCAGTTTTGCTGTGAAAGCAAAACTTTTGCTCTGGAGGCAAACCTGAGGAGTGGAAACACAATACTAATGGAAACACAGGGAGGGAAAGGTTCAGCTGCTCAGAGGCTGCTGACCCACTTTGCTATCTCTGGCAACTTGGTCACAGCAAGACCACTTCCTGTCTCCCCAGCGGTACAATGACATTTCCATTCTAGTCAGGTTTCCACCCCCAATCTTCCACTACAAGCTGAAAAGTCAACACTTCAGAACTTCCTTATGTTTCCTTGTCCCCAGTGACCCATTTCACCCCCTCCGCCATGACTGCTTCCTCCGCTTTTTTCCTCCTGTCATATCTCTTCTGCCTCTTCCCTGTGTTTCACTTCCCAGCTTGTTGCATACATTACCACCCTTGGGTCTTGGAGAATTGAAATCGGGGCCATACAACTCTAAGCTACTGTTTGAACGTTCACCTAAATTCTGCATCTTTCATTATGTCTTTTCACTGCTGACAGCCAGCACAGCCCTATTGTATCGGTAACAATTCTTTCTTTCTTTCATTCCCCAAAAGTCACAGAAATTTGCATGCAAGCGACAACTGGGGAAATTTTGATATTTTATGATTTGTATTAATAAGCATAACAAAATTCTCTGTATCGCTCCCTCCTGGAAAAAAAGAGCCCTTCGCTAGAGATTGACCAAACATATGTTTATACTGTTCATATATTGTAACAGACAATAAGCAACTTTAATAAGCTATAAAGAATGTACACAATGGACGTCTGTCCAAAGTCTACAGAGGGATAATGATTTATTCATCAAGAAATATTACTGCTTACGTTCTCACAGGAGCATTGAAATGTCAAAATAACATATTGCTGCAGGGTGACAGATTCCTGCTGCATTTACAGTGACACGTCTTCACATCTAAAATGACAATTTAGTTCAAAGATTGGTGAGGCGGTGAAATAAACAGGTTGACATTTTAAACCTCACTGATCCGCCGGTGGATCAACTTCTAAAAATACAGAAACCAGACTGTCACACTGGATTTGAGACTAAACGTGTCTAAAGACGTCAGGGATGTTTTCTTTTGTTGGACTGATGATTGTTGCAGCCATAATAAATATAGAGTCTAGAATTTGACCTTATGTATGACCAGAATGAGCTGGAGCTACATGGTACGTAGCATTATATCATACTGTCAAAGTGGAACAAGATGATTTTAGTAACTTGTTGCCACATGTTGGACTTAGAGAAATATAAATGTGAATTACACTACAATGTCAATTAACACATGCCAACATAGTCTTTAATCTGGAAACATAAAGTAATGCAACATAAAGCAGGTCTTAAAGCAAAGCAAAGAAATATGTATAACTCTTTTACCATTTTATACATTATAGCAGCTGACAATGTAATAATAGCCAATATTGTAATAAATTATAATAATAATAATAACAACAATAATGTGATAAAAGTTCTAAACTGATAAGGTAATAATGTTTTTTTCCCCAATAATGTAATAACATATTATGTGATCGGCTCAGTTATTACCTTTGCAATGTTGTTTTGTTTTCTTTTTTCACTAGGCCAATACCATATTTAGTAATTATTATGCCAAAAGTTATTAAGATATTGTTTCAGCCCTTTTATTACGTTATAGGACAGTTA
The DNA here is from genome assembly GCA_030544235.1 of Lepturacanthus savala. Classification (NCBI taxonomy): domain Eukaryota; kingdom Metazoa; phylum Chordata; class Actinopteri; order Scombriformes; family Trichiuridae; genus Lepturacanthus; species Lepturacanthus savala. The sequence continues at coordinate 23,635,675 of CM060470.1, forward strand.
TTACGTTATTGGCCTATTACATTTTAAAGAGAGCAAATGTATTACATTATCAGCTGTTATTACATTATTGGCTGCTACATACAAAACAAATTTAGTATCTATAGCCAGCTGTAGCATAAACGTTGCCACCAGACTGTAAAAGTTTGCTGGTTTCAGTTGCTCATCATCATGAGCCTCTGAGCCAGACAGTAATTATATGCTCACAAGACTGACAATTAGCTAATAGTGTCATTTCCTGTTCAGAAGCCAACTAAACACCAAATAAATCACACTTGTTAGGGGTTTAATTATAATTTGTTGAGACTTTTGACTGACGATGTTTTACCACCTACAAAGTCTCTGATTGGTTTTGAGTTGATCTGTTAAGTCTCTGAATAACCACATTGTACTGAAGGGTGATTGAAAAGCTCTCATCCTAAATACATGTTATGAGGTGACTTTGATTTAAAAGCATGGGCAAAGAGACAAAGGGTAGTTTAGCGCTCTCTCTACAGCAATGCAGTGATGAATAATTCAGAAACAGAATTCTCTATTAAAGCTGTGAAGGTGGAACAGATGATTTGTGTTTGGAGGGGAATTATCGGTCAGCTCTTTTTTTTTTTTTCAAGCAGTGGCTGTGAATCACAGTCCACCACTCCTGAGAGTTTTGGCCGCTCTCCAAAGAGAACCTCAATATTTCAGTGAAACAACATTCAACATTTACGACAGGCTCAGATGATTTGAGGCGACTGTTAGACTTTGTGTGAACAAACATTTTCATGGTTTATTTTCATTTTCTTTTGGGCTCCTTTGAGTGGCATAACCAGAAATATTTGTTTTCTAGGACAGTGTATTGAAAATCAACAATGTTGCTATGCTAATCCAATCATGGTTTGTTTTCTCTGTTCCTCCCTACTTGTTTTCTCCCTTCACATTTTGTTTCCATATATATATACATATTTTGAAAGGACAACACTGTGCTGCTTAGACCTGTCAGTCAAAAAAAGACAACTGATCCTTCATGGAATAGGAGTGGTGAAAAGTACATTTACTCAAGTACTGTCGTTAAGTGCAACTTTAAGGTACTATACATGAGTAATTCCATTTGATACAGTACTACATATAGTTTACTTACATTTACTTACTCTTCAGATTGCCTTACTTTGATATTCTATTATCTACAGTATGTTGTATAAATGTTGCCCCTTTGTTATTTAAATTTTCACTTTGTGTTAAAGGTGCCAAATATTCTGGTGCAGTTCTATTACTTTTAATGTACCCTGTGTGGCTTTGCATAGATAAACTTAGATATTAACAAGATTAACAAGTAATACAATATACTATAAGAATACAGACTTTTGATACTTTGCTGATAATGCTGACTTTACTCAAGTAAAGTATCTGAGTACTGTATCCACTAGTGTGGAAACAGATCTAAGCAAATAAAGGAGTATAATTCAATATAAAACTGTGACCACTGGGCGGAGACAGGCATAATCTGAATAAACAGAAAGACCCTGAATGGCTTTATGTATTTAAGGGAAAACAAAACAAAACAAAACATGATATTGTTATTATGTTGCTGATTTTTTGATTGTGATGTTTTTCTAAAGTCCTAAATGAATCAAGTTTTTGTGATCATAGCACAAAGAGTTAAAAGTGAATATTTGCAATCTGAGCTCTACAGGGAGAGAAACAGTGTTTCAGTGAAAGGGATGAAATTACTTTGAAGATTATTCTATTCAGCTGCATCATATTTATTTTTTTTTTCCTTTTGGCTTTTGTGCCACCGTTTTCCTTTTGCTTTGCTTTGTATTTATTGACCTGAGTCACACAGTATAACTGTCCCAGAGGATCCTTACGCTTGTGTCTCTGACTGCAGACGGAGCTGTAGAGGAACAGTAGCAGACCACAGGAACAGTTTGGGGAAACAATGGTTATGATTCATCAGTGCTATAGATAGCTTCTGTTATGCTGCAGAGGTAAGAAAAAAAAAACAGACCTAGACAGACACTAAACCAGAATATTCTCTTTCATTGGTTTTGTGACCTTTGCAAGAAACTTCTGTTAGGTTTCTGTAACGTCTGTAGTGTTTGTGGAGATTAAAATGTCAGTGATTTATTGATATGGCCGTGCTGCACAGGATGGTAAAATAGGTACAATAACACAGCTACTAAGATCTGCTTCCTGCAAGTGACAAGTGCCATGGCATTTGCAAATTTACATACAAACTTGTTTTAGAAAGCATGGATGGTGTCGATCAGTGTAAATTAAAAGTGTGTTGTTAATTTATCTGTATTTATGTGTATTTGTTGATTTTTAAATGATAAATAAAGGTATTTCCAACTATGTCATTTATAAAAATGTATTGACACTGCTCCAGTATAATAGCAGTCGACAATGTCGAGACCTGATTCTCCCAATATATTCCACAGTGCATAATGTGAAACAGGCTGATTTGTTTATTTGCTGATTTGTAGTCAACTTCTTCTCTGCCTTTGTGGGCTAACTGCAATGTTCTGTCTGTTTTCACACACCATATCAGGGACCCACTCATAAAAATATTGCTTCCTATACTACCATTCAAAAGTTTGGGGTCACCCGGACAATTTTCTGTTTTCCATGAAAAGTCACAATTTTATTTACCAACATGAGTTGTAAAAAAAATAAGAGAGAATTAGAGAATTAGAAATAATGATTTGTGTTTGAAATATTTTTTTCCTTCAAACTTTGCTTTTGTCAAAGAAAGGTCAGTTTTCTAGCTTCTCTATGCAGCTAAACTGTTTTCAGCTGTACCAACATGATTGCACAAGGGTTTTCTAATCATTCATTAGCCTTCTGATGTGATGAGCAAACACATTGCACCATTAGAACACTGGAGTGATAGTTCCTGGAAATTATTCTTGGAATAATTCTTTATACAGCGGCATTTTCTTCATGAACAAAAAGTTACAGGCTTCTTACTCATGAGACATTTCATTTAATGTCACTTTTGCATCAACTGGAACTATCCACAGTGTTGTCTTTAAAGTGCAGATATGTACATGGCAACAAGGGCAGAATGCGAATGCATTCATGATCATCTTGTCTGACTACATAACGCCTCTTACAGCAATAGGAAGGTGAAGGTTGTTCATTGCCACCGCAAGAAAACACTTTGTCACGGCAAAGTAGAATAGGCTGTCTAAAGACTTTGATAGATGTCTTGTTGCTTTGCATGCAAAGCCCTGTATGATGTAGAGTGGATCAGACTACTGAAGGCGTATTGTTGGTCTGTTGAAGATGACAGATCCCATTACATTACACTACCTGCTGTACATGGCTGCCGTGCCAGAGAGAAAAGACGTTTGTTCTGTTGGTTTCCTTTTGTGGACTTCCAGTATTCAACGCACACACACACACATGCACGCACACACACAGAGCAGCACTCCACTCAGCTGAAGTGCTTTTGACCAAGCCAGTTCTAAACAACTCATGTCACAGTGGAAACATTCAACTCCCGAATGCGAAAGGTATTGTTGTAACTCCAATTGCTTTTTCAAGTGCAGCAGCAGTTCTGCGTTCTATTACTGCTTATCCATTCACAGAAAGCAGAAAGTGCTTGGTGAGGGATGCAATGGACTCCTCCACTGTCAAGACTGCACTTAGCAAGTATCCCTGTGTTCTCACTCTACTGATAAGGAGGATGCGGCAGAGTCAACTCAGTGTTCTGTGATACTGATCTTTTAGTTCATCTTTACACACATGCGCGCATTTTACGCCTATTTGATATTTAGTTATTTCGCAAAGGATGAATGTATTATTTAGCACTCTTGTTGCGATAATACTATTAACTAAAGCACTCTGAGAGCACAGACCTCCGCTAACCACCCAACATTATTTTCCTATACTCTGCAGCTAAAGGATATCACTACCAGGTGGACCCAAGCGATGGTGCCTGTTTGAAGGTCCATTTACCGCAAAGTTACCAAACGACAGAAAATTCAAAGTGATCTAGAAACCAGGATTTCCTCCGGACCATTACCAATATGTTATCATCCGTTTATGGTACCATTCCCAAGATTTGCTGAAAATTTGACAAAAATCCAGCCAAAATCTTTTGAGTTATTTTGCTAACAATTAGGACAAACACCAGCGAAAACATAACCTCCTTGGCGAAGCTAATGATAATTAGTAGTGTCTCAAGATTTCATTTTAAAGTAGCAGAGATTAGACTTTTAGACCCTTCAACAGTTTCCTGGAAGGTTCCAAGGAACCGTCAGAAGGGTTTGATCTGAGGAACCTAATAGGCATGTATGTCTTAACAATGTCTGACAGGTAAGACAGGGCAAAGCTATTCAGTGTTTTAAAAATCAGTAAAAGGATTTTTAAAAATTGGTTACCTGTCCGTGTGACTGACAGATTTGTCTGTGTGACAGGCAGAAAACCAATGCAAAGGTTTTGAATTGGAGTTATGTGGGCTCTCTGTCTGTCTCTTGGTCAGAACACTGCCACATTTTGCACAAACTGCAACCGTTGGACAGCTTTTTTAGACACAGCAGACAGAAGAGTGTTAATACTCTGGCCTGTTAAAAAATAAAAGCATGAACTATCTTTTCTGTGTCTGACTTGGAGAGAAATTGTCTGACTCATAAAACGTCAAATTCAAATTGTAAGAGCAAAGTAAGATCTGGTGCTGTAATTTATCTTCTTTTGTCTCCATTTACCTAGTCACACCACAGACAAGCTTTCAACAGACACCACTGAACATGTTTAAACCTGTAGCATCAGCTGTGCTTTAAATGGAAGGACAAGTAAAACAAGGATGATGGCAGAATCAGTTTTTCCATTAGTTGGAAAAAAAATCCCCTTCTCACTGTGGGTTCAGCATGTTCCATTTGCTCCTGGGGAACTTGCACTATGGTGCCTGCTCCTTAAAAATGTGCATATAAAAAGGTAAATGGTGAATCATTATTTCTTTTCAATCATTTTGTGAATCCATTATCAGGAATTGTATCACGAGTTGAGTGTATTGTTACATCTCTATTACTCATAGCCACATCTTCCAATTGCATTTATCCAGTCGGCAGCTGGTTTATTATCACCCACACTGTTTTTACGAGAAAAAAAATAAACTGGAACGCTATTATAAATATCTAGATGATTTCCTCTGCATATTGAACTCCACACTCACCTGGGAACACAGACATAGCTTCTCTTCCCACCCACCAACAATCCAGCAGGAAAAGTATTTTTATCTACATTTTTTATTTCACTCTAATTGAAGAGAAAACGACCTCGAAATCCAGGTCGTTTATAGCAAATCATAGTGGCAGGCAGCACATATAGAGATAAACATACAAACACAACTACAGAAACACAATATATGGAAACATCCAGTTACTGTTAATTATCTCTACCTTACCTTTTGATGCTTCCTCCTATCATCCTAACTCTGTAATCATTGTTTACTAATTCGGTTGAGGCAATTTTGTCCCAGTGATATATTTTGTCTCCTCTAATTGTATAATATTATTTCTATAACATAACATGCTGATATTGGATTCCTGATCTCCAAACTGGTGCTTTACAGTGTACAGTGTAAAGCATAGTATGACATTCATTTACTATAATATTGTGTTACAGGCTATGCATGCATGTATAAAGGACTGAAGCTGCCATAATAAAAAAAAAAATACATAAAAGTCAAAATGAAGAAACATATGTGGAAATAATTAATATATGAAGATTAATTTCAAAATGAATAAATATATTCAGAAATAGAATAGAAATAGAAACATAAATAAACACAATGTATTTATGCCACCTCATTAGAAGATGGGTAAAGAAATACAGATATTATACAGAAATACTTATGCACAGAAATAAATGAATAGGGAATAAATATGAAAATAAATAAACTAGCAGCTGGGTGTCTAATATTGGCCAGTCTCGATTTTGGCAGCTGAGCTTTAATACAGGTTGAGGCTAATATTAGAACCAACATTTTGAAAATATTGAAATACTGAAAATATCAAGGTTTGGTCATATGACATGTACGGTGACTGACAGGGCTTTAGTAAATAAATGCCCAGGCCAATATTAGAAAATTCATGGTAATTGTTAAGATTAAATTAGGAAACAAATTAAATGACTAAGTAATTAAATTAAGTAAATTAAATAATTAGGTGAAGTAAATTAAATAATTTGTCCAATAATTTAATCCATTATATTTATTTTATTTTACATGAACCTGCACATCGATTTGTTAATCATGCATTTTATTTCAACATTTCTTTCCTTTAATAATTTTACTTATTTATTCAGTAATTTATTTATTTATTATTTATTTAGTCATACTTAAATAGTGGATGTATTATTTACATCTAATGCATATGCACTGACTCTTTTATTTATCTATAACAGAAAAGGACATTGTCCTGCATTTAATTGGATTCAGGCTAATATACACATTTGCAGAACTCGTTAATAATCATTCTCTTTTGCATATATGGTCTTCAGCATAGTTGACGTACCCCAACATGACAATTGGGAAATACAATTGTTCAGAGTTTGAATACTCTGCTATTAGTTGTTAACAATTAATTCAACTTCAATTTAGACTGTGTAACCTATAAATAATACAATACAGAGTGCCGCTTTTTCATTAACCAGATGCCTCCAGCATAACTCTTTTAAAATTAATGTGCCAGCAATGTTCCATTTTAGCTGCACACCAGCAAAACTGCTTTGTAATTAGGTTTCTATACCCAAGGTGGCAATACAGTCTAATATGAACCAGTCCTTAAAAATAAAACTGATCATTTGCTAAAAACATCACCAAAAGTTGCATAAAAGCTACAATACATCCTTCGCCTCTGTGAACTGTGATTATTAAGGAGAATCTTTTTGCAACATGATATAAATGACACTGGTATAATTTGCAGACAAATATCAAATATCAGAGATCGTAATGTAGCCTCTCAGCAAAATAGTTTGACTCACCTGAAACAACACACGTTTCCTCACATTCTTCCAAGGTCCCGAAATTGTTAGAGTTCCCAGCACAGCCTCCGTATTCAAACATCTCACAGTGTCCTGTGTCCACGTTGAAGAAGAATCTCTCCTTAATTGCCTTGCAAGGTCCTGGATCGTCCTTCAGGGCACAAAATTCATTGAAGATGAAGAGCTCAGGTTTCACTCCATCTGTGGGAAGGAGACATGAAAAGAAATTAAACCACAGGATCAAACTCCTACCTCAGGCTTTTAGATAAGGTAAAGTTGCCAGCCGGTATCATTTCTAAAAGACTTGAGAGTGGAAATTACAGTTTACAGCTTTCAGATATTTGGTTGAAGGGGCTTGAAGGATTTGTTGGAGCATGGTGAGCTGTGACTGGACGGAACATTTAAACTAAGTAATATAATAACCGCAAATGTCTTAAAGTGAGATTTGATTCGAATATATTTTTAATTATAGGAAGGTCTAGGTGTTATAATTATATAAAATAAATATCATTCTCGAATTTCAAAAACACTCAATCTACAGACAAATTCAGAAACTTAAAACCAGCCTGTAAAGTCTGTGTGAAGTTGTTACTTCTACTGTCACTGCCTACCCCCATTCATTCAAATCAGCCAATCGGAGGCTGATTCATTAAAATGAGACAGACATAAAAATGGCATGTTCTTTCTACACTGCAGAGACAAGTCTGAAGGAGTAGATCGGAAACTGTATTGAGACGAGTTTTGGTTCTTAAAAACACAAATAGAATTTTTAAGGATATAAAAAAATGTAAAATAAATCCCAGGAAAAGTGTAAAATATGGGACCTTTAAAAGTAAGGGAAAGCACTCACATACTTTCGGTTTAGGTGCAGGGTTATGTGTTTTATATTCTCATATTGAGAATATGAAGGAGCACCTAAATCGCTCTGGTACATAATAGCCTTTCTAGGCAGGTGGCAGCTGGCGGTTAAGACAGTGTAAATTTCACAGAATGCAGCACAGTAGCAGAGCAGCAACAGTGTTGTGGACAGGCAGTGGGATGATTGGAGTGTGTTTTTAAAGAAGCTGCCCTTCTGTGCAAAGCATGTTTGACTGATGGAGGTGCAGTGAAGACTCTTCTGGATGAAGGTTGAGGTCACTGTGTTCATAAATGTCAACATCAGATAGAGTTGTGGACAGCGGAGTAGCTGTGCAGAGATCTCCCTGCTGTCATCATCAATCATAAAAGCTCCTTTGTCAGAAGTTGGAATAAACCAAACCATTCCTCTACTAATCACTGTAAATGTTAACTCGCTAGTTCAGCGAGTTGCCATGAGAAAAGTCTCTGCCCTCATCCTGAGGCCAGATCTAATCAGTGTTTTTAACTGAAGACCTAAACGTCAATATTACTACAAAAATACTGTAAGTCTGACTGTGAGTATGAGCTAACTGTACTTTGCATACCCTGGATAAGCAAAAACAACAATTTCTAGCAACTAGTTGGAGAATGTATTAAGGTCTGACCCTGAATAGCACAACAGAGAATGTTGTTTTCGGCCAGAGGACCAAGTCCAGGATCTTGTTCTCATACTATAGGCTCATCTCAGACCTCAACATTGATATTATTGTAAAAACACTGTAGATCTGACCATGTGAATGTGGGCTAGATAAGCAAAAACAACAGTTTCTAGCAACTACATGGCGAATGTATTAAGGTGACTAGCACAACAGAGAATGTTGTTTTCGGCCAGAGGATCTCATCCAGGACCTTGTTCTTGTACTTTAGGCTCATCTCAGAGGAGTGAACTTTCTTGTAATGATGTATTTTGAGTGAAAACAAACTTAACCAAGAGGAAAAGCATTGAGATTTCTAACTCTTCCACTGATTCCACTGATCCTTGAAACTACAGGTTTCTGTTTTTGGATTGAGCTTTTGCTGAACACTAACCATTTTTTAAATCATCTAGGTCAGTTAATCATCTTCCAATTCAGTTTGTTTTGCTATGCCTGGAGAGTTTAGAGAACAAACATTAAATTATCTTTCCCGCAAGGTACAAAGTTCCATCAAAACACATCCTTTAATGGGAACCACCCTGCCCAACCTTTCAGCTCCACAGTCATCAAACAATCTAGGGTTGGGCGATGTCCCTTTAATTGGCAGTTGATGATGGTTACAGTGAGTCATTGTGATGGACGATGATAACAGGAGGGGTTTTGTGCACCAGCCATTTTAACCCTCTGAAATCATCATTGTTGTGGATAACAAAAGTCTGCAGTTTGTTTAACTTTAAATAACTTAACATAGCTTCTTAAACCCTTTTCTAGCCTGAAAGCTAACCGTTGTGGGATTCTAATGCTGCCTTTGGGGCATGCGTTTCCCATATAGAAGGTTTTCTATCCACTCTGGAACTCATGTCTCTCCCGATTGTGATGTTGGGTCATCCGTTATAATTGGAACAACACTAAAACATGCTCACTACTACCTCTACAACCTGCCTGCTGAGTCCTATTTTATAACCAGGGATGGGCTTTTTTTGTTTTTTGTTTTTTTTACAGCCATACTGACATGTAATGAGAGGTAAACACAGGTGTAAGTAATGATACTAATTATGGTTCCATTCAGGTCAAACAGAGGCAGGTGCTGCTACTGTGCATGTTGGCTCACTGGAGAGATTCTGCTACACTAAATGGGACAGAACCATAATTAGTATCACTGGTAACACCTGTCAATATGGCTGCTGTAAAAAAGGTCAGACCTGTCAAATACTCTCAGTCTACTTCCTTTCCCCTGCCCTGTGGTATTGGTTTTGTTATTCTATGTGGGAGGTGAGGTGAGCTGAGGTGAGCTGGGGGGCGAGGGGCCTTCCCTGCAGGGGCTTGCTGTATTTTATTGTATTTACATTCCTCTTGTTGGGGCTGATAAGCGGCAGCAGGATGGGTTGTCTAGCAGGGAGTAGAGGCTTAGTTTTGGTTATGTCAACACACTCTCCTCATCGAATCTCACTGAACAAACTTTACTGGGGAATAATCCCAAGTTGAGATTGTTTGCTCTCTTCTTTTTCATTGATTGCCTCAAGATATCAAGTCAAGTCTGGTCAAGTCATTTTTTGAAATTAAATATAGCACCAAATCACAACAGGAGTTATCTCCAGGCACCTTTTATATATTGGCAGTCTAGACTGTACACTTTAATTTAAAGAGATCCAACATTCCCCCAGGAGCGAGAACTTTTGTGAAAATCTCTGCTTTAATAGGATATAAAGTCAAGCAGAACCAAAATCTGGGTGGGCAGGTGTCGGCCTCCACTGGTTTGGGTTGAGCGAGATGGAGAGATGGGTAGAGAGAGAATGATAATGAAATAAATAATAAGTACAAACATCCAGAACCTGACCCTCTAGTGTTGACATATCAGTCATCTCCCTCCACAACACCACAGCTGTTCGCCGTATCTCATTAGCTGATCCCCTTATCAGCACCTCCTTTGGTCAATGCTCTTTCAATTTGCTGGGAGCAGCAGTTGGAACAAGTTGCAAAAGTGATTTGATGAATTTTGCTTTGAAAAACTCCATTGCAGACTTATTCACAAACACCCCCAACTGTCGCCCAGCATTTTAACCCTTCATTTCCTAATGGTTTTGGTCCTTGTCCTGTTTACCATTTGCCAGGATAAATCAAAATAGATAAATAAAAAATACAGTCAGTCATCAGTCATCATCTATATCCGCTTATTCCTCATTAGGGTTGCAGGGGTCTGCTGGAGCCAATCCCAGCGCATTATGATGAGAGGCAGACATACACCCCACCATTCACTCACACATTCACACCTACGGGCAATTTAGAGTTGTCAATTAACCTCAGCATGTTTTTGGACCGTGGGAGGAAGCCGGAGAACCTGGAGAAAACCCACGCAGACACGGAGAGAACATGTAAACTCTACACAGAAAGGTCCCAGACCCAGGACCAAGGAGGTCTTTAACCCGCGACCTATAAAATATACAATTGTAAAAAATGAATTAAGAAAAATATATATTTGTAGAGATGGCCGACAAGATACATGATTTTCAGTTTGATTCAAAACAATCATAGCAGAATATGAGAGTTGAGTGGTGATATTGTTTTTGTCTTTTGCATTCTTGAACTACTGATTTGTTCACATGGACCTAAACTTCTTTGGTATTCATGTATTTTCATTGTGTCAATGATTGAAAATTTGACCTCAATTTTATTTTTTACACCAAATGGCCCAGATCTAATCTAAAGCTATTTCACATTTCTTGTTGTGTCAGACAGGTTAATGATACACAGCATACAGTCATTTTTCAGAACCTTGCGATCTGCAGCCTGGAATGAACATTAGGCCACGTTCAAAGCAAACTTTCAAGTTGAGACTGTTGCAAAGTCTGTAAACCTGCAACAAATTGTATGTTCATTAACAAGCAGACCCTTTTGAAAACTAAATGAAATGTAAATCAACGTAGGTAGAAGGTTGCAGTGTCCAGTGACACCAGCAAAACAGTCATAAAGAACTATCTTCACCTACAAGGAGTCCTGCAACAGACACACGTCCCTAAAATAGATTTGCATATTTGCACAACCGTTGCAGCAGCTCTGACTCCAAACAGCGCTTCCAAGCAAACCCCTAAATCCGTCCAGAGCTTCAGATCTGTCATCAGGCATTGTCCACGTTGTTGAACAGAAGGTGAATAAACATAGTCACACAATGCATCAGCAGAACCCTTGGAAGCCACCCAGCAAATCAACCAGGTCTGTGAATGCTGGACGATGCTGAATAGGGAAACTGATTTTAGATGCGTCAAATTTCCTCTGGCAGCTGCTCTCCTGAGTGTCGCTGGCAGATATGCACACACAGTTAGATAAAGATCTGAGTTACTCAACATGTGCACTGTGCCAATGCACCTCTGTAATTCCTGATATGGGGCAGGTTGAATCAGTTCGAGGCTCAGTCCCAGCTTGTTTGACGTACCAGAAGATTATCCCATATCTTTGTTTCTTTTACTTTTAGTGAAACGGACTTAGGCACCAACTGCACGACAGCTATGAAGCGAAACAAAAAACAGCCAGGAAACCTTCCAGGTAACCATCAATAACTGTTCAATGCAAAAACACCAGAGAGCACATGCTGTTATCAACAGAAAGAACCAGAAAGAAGGAGCAGAGATGCGGTTTTGACAGCTGCCATTTGTTTAGTGATCTGTAGTCTCATTTATCTGATTTTAAACTTTCCATTTGTCCTAAAGCAGAATGCCTTCCTGAACACAGAAAAAAAATACTTCCACACAGATCAATGTAACAACACAATAATAACAAGATATAACAAGATATTATACCTAATATTATAATAGAAAAAAGCTCCAGAAACAGCTCATTAATGTCTTGAGATTTGATTTTGTTCATAGAGCCAATATGAGCAGTAGTTTTAATTGTGATTTAATCAGTTGGATTAAAATGTATATTAGTTGTTTTGCATGTTTGTCATGTATCTCAGTCAGGGATGGATACCAAGAACTGCAGCAGCAGTGTCTAATTGGGTCAGTACCAGAGTACAGATACGATTCAGAACCAACACTTCTCCTAATTATATATAATATCATGTAATTTTATGTTATTTCAAACATTCAGGAGTGAACTGCTGTGTGTGATTCCTCAGATGGATCAGCTCCTTAAAGAGGACTTTTTGTTAAAGCAGCAATTCATTTATTTGTCCATTCATCTGTCTTTTTACATAATTGTTTTCTTTTGATTCACTAATGAAAAATGTAAAATATTTTGTTTTCAAAGGGTATTTTTCTAATTTGTTATTTAATGATGTTAAACATTTAAAATCCATAAGAAAATACATATAAAGATTAACAAATCAGATTTCATGACAAAGAATTTTAAATTCCAACTGAGTGATTTTTGCAGTGATGATGTGTGAGTGCACTCGAGTGTATGACATCATAGGTGGGTTCGGTTATAGGTATCGCACACATTCTCGAAGAAGGTGGTGCAACAGACACCAGAACAGAGGCGTTGTCTTAAATTCTCTGGTAAATGTGTTTGCAAAAGCACAACTTTTTGAAGGACAATGATGGCAAAAATGACATCTGGTATGGGCTGTGCTTGTCACACATGCACTTTGTAAAAGTTTGCCACTTTGAGGCAAATTTGTGATTTGGGTCAAGTTATAAATGGACTGGAATTCTCCACAGTGAGGGTACGACATGTGAAAAAAATACGCTTAAAGTGACACCCATTTCTTTAATGACTCACTTTGCTAAACATTTCTTGAAGAAAGTGTCAGCGTAGGTAGTCCTTCGATGTACACTAAACCCTCGTCATTGTTTATCAGAGCCAAGCCCTGTGGCCGGTGGACAAAGGGCTGAGGGTGACTCATAGTCTGTCACGAGGTTCTACAGTTGAACTCTGAACAAATGAGGCCGCCAAGACTATATGTAGTCGTGTCTCACGGCATGTGAGCACATTTTAATACATGTTTGGTTTTGTACTTTTCAAGGTTCCAAGGTTGTTATTTTATTCCCAAAACCAGGAGAAGCTCGAAACACATTACTGCATCAACCCTAAAAATTAGATTTTTATATTTCTTTCTGGGAAATTGAAGTTTGCATAAGTATGCATTGTAATGGCATACAACTAGACATGACTTTTTTCTTGTAACATGCAAGTACATAAGTCTTCCTCCAGTAGAGAGCTGGATTGTGGGTTATTTGTACCTCAATAATGCTGTGCTCGCATGTTTCTATATGTCCATCTAACTATAGCTGCACATACAAGAGTATTCTGCTGTCTGGTGTTTTGCTGTAAAAGTGTCTTCCAACATATTTACAACAGATATTGACCAGACAGTCATCTGTCAAGAGGCCAAGTAGTTACTGTGTGACATGTTAGAAGATGGACAGCTTAGATGTTTCAGGAAGATATTTCCCTGAGACTGACAGTGAGAAAACTGAACAAAGCAGGAGTGTCTGCTACTCGTCTCATCCAGAGGCGTCATTTGGGTATGCCTTCACTGTGGTAGACACATGTTTAATTTTGAAGTTAAATCATTTCTAATGCCACTATGTGCAGGGACGCATGAGAAAACATCACAGACCTGTCCATCAGAGTCCTAGTTGTGTATCACTGCATTTACAAGTTGGACTCTACATTGTGTGAGTCGGACTAAATTAAATTTAACAGGTTAGTATGACTGAAGCTTGTTCGGTTTGTTTTCTATGTATTTTAGAGCATGTTAAAAGCAGAACTGTGGTTTGGGGTTATTATTGAGACTATTCCTTATTGTTCCAATAATAATAAAAAAAATGCCTAAAGCATATTTGTCTGATCACATGTTAAGAGTATTAAAACTTTTTAATAGAATAGACTTTTGAAAAACATTTTGAATAGATTAAAATGTCTAAAAATAATTTGTGAGTACCTTGATCTGTAGGATAATAGTATGCATTGATAGTGATTATTGATAGTCTATAGCTTCTTGATTTTGCTCTCAAATTGCAGAAGATTGCTACATTTATATTTTCAACCCCCGTAGAAGGGTGTGTTCCTTGTCATACCTTTAAATGGAAGTGGTTTCATGGTTTCATCAACAATATGCTGATGTTTAGAGAAGGCTTCAAGGATGAGGACTTACCAATGGGTTTAATAACAATATAAATAATATATACAATATAAACAATATTCTAAATGTAATATTGCAATATATTTTAGCCAAAATGTTGCACTATATAATATTATTGTGAGGGGGGCCGTGGAAAAAACATCATTAAAAATTAAATTTGCTTTAGAAAGTTTAAGAGTTTATTATTATGTTTGTTGATATGTGGACCATAAAAACACTACGCGATTTGAATCTACATCTAGAACAAAACAACTGTCATGTCATATTAAGGGCTTTTTTTTCTTCTACTCTCCACAAAGTTCAGAAAGAAAACTGTGACTGTTGACTCAAACTGCTGAGTATGACGGTTCATTAAGTAAACATTATGTTGGTCTCGGGAGACGGAATGCTTGATTTTACCATAAGAGGTTCTGAAAGAAAAGAAAAGCTGGATGAAGAGCGAACATCGATTCACAACATTAAAAAGACGTGTGGGAATAGATATCATTAACGTGTGAGTTAGTACAAATGCGGACAAGTATGCTAATCTTGCACACATCACCCGTGGCACTCCATGCTTTTCGAGTGCCATCTAAAGCACTTTCTCCAGCAGATCAAAGGAATCCCACTGAAACACGGACATGTTCGTGCCACCAGGCTGAATCTCTTGCTAATTCTATGAACAATAAAAGCTTTGAGAGCCCACATTGTGTGGTTGGGAGACAGCTTGAGGGCCACCCTGAAGCCTGAGACACCTACTTGTGTTGGGGCAGCAACAGGCCTCGTCCTGTACGGCTCAGTACATAGAGCAAGACACAAATTCTGCAGGATAGGTGGTTTGTTGCTGGAAACGCCCACATGAAACAAAAAAAAAAAAACTTTGCACTCAGTCATGATCATAGAACATCTTTTACCCCTCATAGCTTCTCTATAGAAACTGTTATGTATTAATGTATTATTGTGACAATGCTCCCAGTTTTGCTCCAGTAGCTCTGCAAAGAAACCTCCTTAATTATCCAAAATGCTCGTGCATTTTTTATTAGAGCCGGTGCGGCAGGTGGTGAGAGAGGAGAGATGCATTGAGCAAGTTAATTGTTGCTCCATGACTCAATAGCTTCTGTAGACCCATTTGTCCAGAGTTTTACAAAAAAGTTAAACTTTCTGTTTTATGGCTTTAATTATTTTTCTGTGTCAAGCAGCTGCTGTTAACGTGAAAATTGTGCAATTTTTTTTGTTTTTCATCAGATTCTTACTCCAAAGTCAGCTCAGTGGTGGAAATTTACCCGCACTCCTTGTGCAACACCATTATCTTTTCCTGGCTATATCTAAGTTGAGCCCCTACCTGTTTCCCGCTTGCTCTCGATAATAAAACAATAGTGGAATCCAGAAATCCCTCCTGCTTCAGTGATTCTGCCAAATCCCTGCATTGACATTTCAAAGTCCAAGTGATGCCGAACTGAACAATCCCACTCAGTGCCATTTTTTTTTGGCTTGGCTTGGCTTGGCTGGTTTTCAGCCAATCAATTGGATAAAGTGTGTTTCCAGGACTACAGGGCGATGCGGTTGTGTGATTAGATGAGCTGCAGGTCGGTGACAGATATCCTCAAAACCGGTCATGCCTTTGCAGCAAATCTTCATGCATCTGTAGGAGCGAAATGTTGTCTGGCTCCTTCTCAGTCCAGAAGGAGCATATGGCAAACAATAACATGGGCATACGTTTATCATAGGTTGCACAACCCCGTAGGGGAATAAAAAATTAAGACACCATCTGCCAATTTGAGGGAGTCCCAATTTGAAAACATTGAGTGAATTATTCATGGCATCAGTAGCAATAAGAACCGACAGCTTCTGTTTTAAGACAGCGTCAGGGAACAGAGAGCAGAAGAAACAGGAGCAAGAGACGTCACACTGGGAATCAGACTTGGCCAACAGGACGATAGGATAGCAGATATTCCTGATGAGAATAGTGAGTCATAATTTAGATGATGAATGCTAGAAGATAAATCCTCATTGGGAGTGAGTTCTAACAAGTACTTAAATCCTGACAGTTAAATATTTGGCGTAGTTTCAGACATGATTACTCACTTAGGTCTGTGGAGCTTTAGTACCAGTGTTCTCTACTAGTGAATATCTGCCTGCTATTTTTATAACTTCTGTGCAGATTTGCTTGTTTTTCCAGATCATGTAGTCAATTATGTATTTGTCTGAGATATATAAGACTTTAATTACACTTACATACAGTAATGGTGGTACTTCACTTTGTTCTTCATAAATAGCAGACCACTGAATGCCTTGATGATGAATAATCATACAGCCGTGTAATAAACTATAATAATATATGGTCCATATACTTCTGTAGTTTTACTTGAGTAACAACACAATTCAGAACCTTTATTTATTAAGTATTTTTGACAACTGTATTCCTACTTAAAGGATCTGAGTACTTCATTCACCACCGCTTTATGTGTTGGACATTCGATTATCTCAACCAGAGATGTGAAGAAAACCCCATTGTGCCATACTTCCCTGCATCTAATTACAACATGAAGTGGATGAAACTAAGCTGAAGTGGAATTTCACAGGCCTCTGTCCAACACATGCTGGAAGAAGGACAACACTGGAATGATCAAACATGACAGTCCACACCGCCGGAGGGGACAATCCCAAAGCTGCTCGGGGCCGACATAATGAGCGGCTGCACCTGTTCTGGCATCTGCTCTCTCGCACCATTTGTTGAAGACACTGACCCCCAAAGATGGCAGCCAAGCCTGATCAATTGCGGACGGTTTAGCTCGACGCAATGTGGTGCTCCAGTGCCATAAGGAGCAAGCAGACTGATGACAACACACTGGTTCTCTGAATAGGGCAGCAAACCACAGAGCCACACTCCATCTTGGTTTATTACCCAAGCAGCACAGAGGGCAAAGTTCAAAGTACATTAACAAGGGGTAGAAAATATATGTACCAACCAGTCCCTATATATTTGTGTGCAAAGCAGTTACATCAATTCACTCATCAAAGTCATTCTCAAAGGGCTTTGAAGATATATCCAATGAAGTGCAATGTGGCCACAAAGTTTATCCCATGATTAATGAACGGACAAGGATCTATCATGTTTTACTTTATATGTACTGTATATCAGCTCAGACTTAACAACACTGGTGAACACGGTGAATCTTCCTCTTTCCTAGCCAAAGTTGGAGGGGGGTACATATTATTTCAGACTAGAAGTCCAGGCTGACACAATATGCACAATATGCCATGTAGGATCAGTTTAAGTAAATGTCCTGACTTCACCGGACTTTAAGATTATTAAAAAAACATCTCCACCCCCCAATGTTGATCTCAAGTTGGCGCCAATGTAATGTTCAAGTGACTATGACAAATTTGGTGCCATTTGACCAATAGCTGGTGCAGTAGAAGCATTATCTATCTATGAAGTAAGGGATTAGATATCTGTATGTATGACTGTCCCTCGCATATCTTTAAAACCATTTCTCCAATCAATGTCACCCCTGGGGGGCGGGGGGATACTGCTGAGGACCCAACAAGACAAGCTGTTCAAATGAAGGTCCAATATTTGCTTTTGAGTGTTGCTGCATATTTGCTGGGAAAATCGAATCATTTTTCATTTTCTTCAGGCTTTTCCATGATCATAATAAAATAATTTTTAAAAAAAAGCAAATCCAAATCCTAAACAGTCATACAGCAGTGCAATAATATGATATTGCATTGTCTCATAGCAATATCACATATTCAGACAGAATTCAATAAAAAGCTTTCTTCCCATTGTGAGTGTGAGCAGCTTTATCAGCAAGAAATCACGTAACTACCACAGGACCGAGCAGAGCAGTCAGTGAGATCATCACCCGTAAGAAAATAAAAAGCCTATTGTTTGTTCTTTTTCAGTTTTTGAACTGGACTTTCAGCGTCTCCACAGAAGGCAGCAGTGACTGTTTGTGTCTTAGCATTCTCTCCTTTGATGTGGATCTGATTACACAGCTGAATCAATGCGACAGACAGAGTTAGACCAAGTGGCTCGTCCCCCATCTGTGCAAATGTCATCCCTGACTGGTTGGACTGTAGATACACTCTTGATTAGATGAGAGGATCGATCCTGCAGTCCTTTTCCTGTGATGCAGGTTATCATTAGAAGAATATATGTGAGAATAAGAGGGGATGCTTCCCTTTATTGGCGACTGGTGAACTTGTGTTTAGTTTGACAACATGCTTTCCTGTGACGGATTAACCCTGCTGCTGCTGCTGAGGTTACGCCTGCAGAGCACAGGATTACACAGGAAATAGGCCTAAAGTTGAGATTCACTGTAGCATGAAGGACAAGAGGACAGGAGATTTGTAAAAGTGAAAAAACAGTGCTTGTTTTTAAGTACTATGAAGGTCACTAGTTTGTCACTTGATGACTTGATTTTGATCTGCAATAAAGTAATTTATTTTAGTAAAACTTGAAAATATTAATTATTGATATTTGATGCAATAATGTAAGTTAGCACAACAAAGCAAAAAGTTGTATTTTCCAAAATAATTTGGTGAGTTGTTAATACTTAAATCCATAAGTTGTGGTTCTTTACAAAGAACTGTTCTGCTAACTCTTTTTTTCTTTGTTGTGAAATGCAGGAAAGCCAGCATTTTTCACTTCAGGTCTCGTAGCTGTGCTGCTGCCAGGAGCTGGAGTCTGCACGGGGTAAGTTTTAAACAACATTTAATGTTATTTTAACATTAAATGGGGAATTTTATTTAGGGTTGTATCATAATGGAGAAAGTGACCTACATGTTTTTAAACATCGAAACACAAGGCTTTTCAGTCTTTAGCTGTTAGTAGCTAACTGATGCTAGCAGGGCTGCAGCGGTTAGTCACTGTCATTAGCTTGTCTGGGCAAATCCCATTCAAATAGAATGGCATGTTGTCCTCTGACTGGTCGCTATTGAGTTAAAGGGACAGTTCAACATTTTTGAAAATTTCCATTTTGTCATGATTACCCTAGTCATAGAAATGGCAATTTTTTAGGAAGTTAACACAAATTATATTTAAACGTTTTTACAATTAAAAAATTATAAGATAGTCCGACAACAGCTTGTTCATACTTTCCTAGCAAAAAAAATAAAATAAAACAAAAAAATTACACCAGTTCTGGCCTCTCGTCACTGGTTACCTGTGCAAGCTAGAGCAGACTTTAAGGTTCTTCTTTTTACTCACAAGCCCTTGCATGGACTTGCAGCACCTTATCTGAGCTAATGACACCATGCACACCAGCACGCCCTCCTAGCTCTCTCCATGCCTTCTGGTCGCTCCTCCAGCTAGCGCAACATCTGTTACCTACCATCCCTTTACCTCTGGAATGACCCTACATTACATGTTAAAGAAGCACTTGCAGTGGAAACCTTTAAATCAAGTTTGAAAACCTTTATTCACTGAGTTACAGATTACACCAGTCACCACACCACCTTTTATCATGCTTTTATTATTGATGTTTTTAATTGTGGTGTTGTATTTAATCTTTATTATATGATTTACTTTGCTGCATGCTTGTTCAATTTATTACAACCGACCCGAGAATCATAATTCAGTTAACCACCTTTTTTAATATCCCTTAAATGTATTTTAATTTACATAATTGTGTTGCTTGCTTTATGTAAAAGTAAATACAGAGTGTGTTGGGATCGTGCTGCATGGAAATTTGTTTGATTAATTGACTTAAAAGGTAACAAAACAACTTTTGTCTATATACAGCAAATCAAATGTTGTTCTGTCTCAC
Source organism: Lepturacanthus savala (assembly GCA_030544235.1). Classification (NCBI taxonomy): domain Eukaryota; kingdom Metazoa; phylum Chordata; class Actinopteri; order Scombriformes; family Trichiuridae; genus Lepturacanthus; species Lepturacanthus savala. The sequence continues at coordinate 23,656,008 of CM060470.1, forward strand.
ATGTGGTGCAGTAACAACTTCTTGTATAAAATGAGATGAGAGCAAAGAAGCTGCGTATGAAACAGCATTTGTGAGTCACTGAATTACAATCATAGAAGAAAACAGGCTTTTATGTAGAGTAGGAATGAATGTTTTTTCTATCAAAAACATGAAAATAGCAGCACACAGAATGACAGTGGGACATCACCAAAACAGAGTGATCAGATGCAAATTTATACTGTAGCATTATTTAAATATTCAACTTGAGAAACTCAGATATGCCCATATCACGTATCCTGCTGTTTTTGTTTTGTATTTTTCCCTTTCACTGATTTGCAGTTTCATTTATATTCAAATTTTGTTTAATTTCTATACCACCATCATCGCAGTCAGCAGTCAACGCAGTTTCATACATTTAGCCATGTTTTAACCTTTAGCCAACTCCGCACCTTTGGGCTCAAAATGCAGGAAAACCACCAAAGAAAGCCCTTGCTGACATTTCTTTTTCCTTCTTTGCCTTTCGCTGACCTGTTTTAAAGATCTGAAAGTTAACAAAGACATATTCAAACACATCATCCAACAGTCACCTCAACAAGTTCAGACATAGTTCACCCTTTCTTCTATTCCTCAAATCTTTTGTATGCACTGGCATTAGCTGCTATGGATGAGAGCGAAAGCATTTTTCTGGTGAGAGGTAGTTTACAAGGATATGTGATATCAAGATATGTTGGAGTGATTTGTTTGTGTCAGTGCTGCAAAAGCTATTTATCCAACCTTGATGTTGCATTGTAATTTGTTACACTCCAGATGTTTCCTGTATGTCAAAAATACATGAAAACTTCAATAAAACTATAAACATCTATTGTGAATGTACATGTTTAATGTAAATTAACCTGTAACATGTTTTTAATCAATGGTATATTGGTTTATTACAATAAAGAGATAAGTGTGGAAGATTTTAATTTCAATTATGCCATTAAGCTCAATTTATAAACGTTTCACCTGATTATATGAAAATTATTTATCATCAAAAAGCCACGATTTCATGTAAAATATAAAGCCATTAACTATAGTCTCATGAGATGATGACTTCTCATGTACTTGTACTATACTTCTTACCATTTTTTCCAAGTGTACATATCTCAAACCATATTTCCATGTTAAGGATATGTACATTGCTTGTCTCCAGACTAACATAACTGTTATCTTTCAAAAATTCAGTATCCTGTACAACTCATAACTTCCTGAAACTGTCTCTCTTATACAAATTGTATGACTCACACAGGAAATGTAACCATAGCCTTATCCTTCCACAGATGGCCACTTCATGTTTCTTGCAAAAACTTTCCATGATCAGAAGAGATACTGATGAATGTATGAGTCATGAAGGCAGTGGAACGAGGACTACATCCCTAATAAATAGTATCTCCACTGGTGTCATTCACCCTAAAGGCAAACTGTACAAAAAGTGAAATGTCCATTCAGTTATGTGTCAACATTTCAGAGATTGACACGTCTGGCAAAATAGACTCTGCTGTCCAAGAGCAACACACTATACATACAGAGAAATGATGCAACATTGGAACATTGGAAATGCTTACTTTGACCATTTTTTGCTCCAGATGTGGAAGTGAAGTGAAACAGTTCAACCTTTATTTCAACTGTTTCAACAGGTTTTCAGCACAATCTGTGCTGGGACAGCTCGGATATTATGCCAGAGTGCAGCATCATTTCAGCTCAAATTGAAACCAAAACAAAATCGAGGGCCACTCGGAGAGCACAGACCTTCACCAATATCAATGGTCAATCTTCTATCTGACATAAAAATGTGCAGCACAATCAATATATAAGTCCAATTTTCCAAAACTAGGATGGGTGTCTGGCTGAATCACCAGAGCAGAGTTCTGTCAATTGCTGAAGCAATTTTTACCATTCCACTGACCAGCAGGAACAACTAAAAACCATTAAAACACTGCAACAATCGTTGTGCAAATGGGCTCTGCCCCGAAACTTAAAAGGTCCGTCCTTGGCCAATTCTACACCCTACCACCAAGTTTCAGGAAAATCGGTCCATTAGTTTTTTTCTGTAAGCCTGTTCACAGAAACAAACAAGCAGACAACAGCCTGAAAAACAACAGCTCCTCGCTGAGGTAATCAGTGTCAACAGAAAAACAACAACAGGGAATTGAGCATTTATGGTTGTTACAAAAGGCCCTTTTTTTTCGATGGGGCTCTCAAAAACTCAGAGCAGCATCGAGTATTCTGTGAACAGAGCTAATCCCCCGATAATAACATGAATTATCATTAATCTTTGTTAAAGCATCAATATGATATTCAACATAATCAGAGGCTGGGACAGAGGAGGGAGCTGCAGCAGCAGAGGACACTATCATCATCACCAACATCAGAGTAAATGGGTAATAATGTCCACACCTGAATGAATATGATTGGATGTGACTGTGAATGAGCCAGTAACTGCATATTAGAAACAGCTGATGCCAATCAGCAAAACAAGTGAGACTAACTGTGCTTTATTATTTCATGCTTCACTGTAGCTGCCGGGATGGTATGCAGTGAAAACACATAGCTCAGTACTTATATGATGCGGCACATATTACAACAACATTCACAAACAATTTTACCCAAAGTATCTAAACTTGGCTCCACATTAAAGAACTACAACATTAATCTGCTCCTATATGTATTTAAGGCTTGCAAAATTCTGGGAACGTTCAAAATTGGAAACTTACCATTGGAACTAACGGGAATATATGGCAACTACTGGGAATAGCCCTTAACAGGACACTTAAATATAGTTGTGGACAAATATATTGTAGCATAATCCTGGGTCAGGAGTAATCTTGGCTAAAACAATCAGATTTAAAGGGATAGTTCAACATTTTTGAAAATGCGACATGATTCCCATAGTCACAGCAATAGGTGCTTTACCTTTTTTTGTCAATACAAGCTGTTTGCAGACCAGCGGAGCAGAGTCATGAGCTGCTGGGCTACTATTACGATTAATGGTATTTTTTGGTTTCCCTCATCAACCTCAGCAAGTAAACAATCCAGCAAACTCTGTGGTGGACGAAGCAAATCCGTCTTGTAATGTTCTGTCATTATCTCATAGAGTGGTGAAGTAGGATTTGATAATATTATGCTGTAAATAAATTTGATTATATAAAAATGTATGCATACAGTAGCTAACTAGCTGGTAAGTTAGGAGCTAAATGTTGAATATTTCCAAAAGTCCCAAGCTTAATTAAGATACCAAACTGCATTAGACTATGGTATTTCTGCTTATACTGAAATAAAGGATCTGAACACTTCTTCCACCACTGTGTAAACGCTGCTGTAAACAGTGAAACACGTCTATCACACTCTCTCAGATCCCAGAGTGAGATCTTCCAGTGTCTTGTTTTGAGCGTCTGAATGTTTGCAGGCTACAGAGCACACAGACACACAGATTATTCTGCATCTCACGCTCCTCTGACTGCATTTGTCATCTCCCTTCCTGTGTCGAGCCCGGCTGGACAGGCACTTTCTCACATGGGACTTCACCATATTGCAGCATAGTCACCCCTTTATCTCGAAGTTGGAGGTTTGATGCTCTGAATCAATTTCCCTGGAGCGGAGCCATTTATCTGAGAATTTGTCTTTCACATTATGTTGAGCGTGTTGTGTTACTGTATACTGAAGGTCAGTGACTCACTCAATATTGTCACCTCCCCCTGTATTCTTGTCTTTGTTTCATTACGCCCACTGTCATACCCAATAAAGCCTGAACTCCAGTTTGTGCTGGTTATACACCAAGGTGTGCTTTGTTTTCTATTGTGCAGCAGATGAATCAGCAAGGACCTTTGAACTCTCCAGTGTGTGATGGTCTACAAACAAAATCACAAGTTGTTCTTTGTCAATAAGGTTACATAATGCAAGTGTCACAAGTCCCACTCATCTACAGGATGGAGAATCAATGCACACGTTATACAAACACACTGTGTTACTGATTTTACATATTTCTAATAATCTATTTGAGGGAATACAACAATTTTGAATATTGGGATGCTTCGGAGGTAAAAGAAAAGAAACCAAGTGAAATATAAACATCTATTGCGTAGCTTGTTTATGAATGTTATGTAATGTTTATGAAGTAGCACTAAAATCAAGCTTTATTTTGTAACTTTTCAGAGCAATGGAGCCACATCCTTCACTTAATCGGGCACTGTTCAGGTATTAATCAGGCCCTCAGGCATTACCAAGGAAACTGAGTTAGAGCTTGTGAAAAAATTTAAATACTAAACCATAAATAAAAGGTCTTATTGTTGTATAAGTGGGTTAATCACCAAGTAGTAGTGAGTGAAAGGATTTTGATGCACTGTGAGTCAGGTGGTTCTTTTGCCTCCAAATGCAACAAAACTGTTTAGTGTGAAGCTACTGGTTGATTAATCCTTAATAAGAATTGTACACTGTATTCTCACTGTAACATATAGAGACAGGGAAAAGAGACACCAAAGGCATGACAAAAAGTGTTGGGAGAACACTCGAAATGTCAATGCTTCTTCACTCGAATCTAAATGTTTTTCTATTTCAGAATATCACATCGAAATTTATACAAGGCATCACTGGCGAGTCTGAAGAAATAAAAGCAGAGGCTTTGATTGATTGCTGCTATTAATGACAACAAAAAGGAAACAACCACTCTTCAGCCTTATTATTACTGGATCCATGCCGACTACTGTAAGCATCACAGCTCTTTTCAAAGTTCTTTAAAATCAGAAAAAAAGACAAAAAAAAAAAAAACATTCAAGACTGAATGTAGAAAGTGTGGGCTTTTTTATATAATTCTGCCTGGATTTTTATTTTTATTTTCTAATAGCTAAGCACTCAACATATTTGTCCTTGCATTAAGCTTAAAATGTTTAAGCTGTATTATGTGCAGAAAAATGTAATGATTTGGTTAAACTGAACTTTATTGTGTGTATTTAAGGGCCATTTAAAACAGATGATAAGATTCTTCAATATCTAAACTGAATTTTGAATTGAAAGGTAAATGCATACTGTACATCTCTATTGCAAACCAAAACTATCAAGAACATCAGCTAATAGGAAACAGGAAAGTGAAAGCTCTTAAATGAAAAGGAAGCTTCAAAATGATAGAATCCATGAATGGATAATGGGGGTTACCACCAGGTGCCTGTCCATCAACAGGACATCCCTAAGACTGCTGTCATCACCCCATTTGGACTTTTTGAATTCTTATGGATGCCATTCGGCATGAAAGGCTAAGCACAGACTTTTCAAAGATGGATTCAGTGTTGTGGGACATGCCTTTTATTTTTGTTTACCTGGATGACATCCTGGTGGCCAGTGTTTCCCCTGAGGAGCACCTGTCACATCAGGGTCACCGATGTGGAGGTCAGTATGAACGAGGCAAGGTACGTGTGAGTTCAGTGCTTTACTCCAGAAGTGCCTACATACAAGAACCACAACAGTCCTTTTAAATCCCCCGCTTCCATAAAACACCCTTAATCCCATGACATCACATCCTCCCATTGTCCCTGTCTGGTGTGAGACAACACCCCTAGTGTCCACCACAATAAACACATTTGAGTAGATGACAAAGTGAGAGAAACCACAGGGTTAGGAGGGGTCCACAGCTCCTTGTTCTTCTGAACTAGGTTTGCAATGGGGCTGAACATGTCTGGTCAATTTCCAGTAAATTTACAAAAACTTTCCATGGCAATTTAAACTGGGAAATTTTGGAAATATTCCAAATTGGAAACTCCTGTGGGGCTCTTGTCTGCTGAATGTTTTAAGCCTTGAGGTAGATTTTGTCACTTTCCAATATGCTGCTACATTTTACAGCATTCTTTTAAAGTAAAGTAAAAGGTTTTTACTTTATTGTCTTGTCCCCAACCTATGGTCTGGGGCCCGCCAATGGGTCACCAAGTCTGAGGGGTTGTGAGATGATAAAAGGGATAGGAAAGGGTTCTCATAAAATCTGTTTTCACTTCTTGGACATAATAATCAGAAAAAATAACTAAACCATTCAAATAAATGTGGTGGAATAGAATGTTATTTCCCTCTGAAATAAAGTGGAACGGAAGCATAACGTAGCGTCAAATGTAAATACTCAAGTAAAGTATAAGTACCTCAGAAACCTCAGTACTTAATTTTATTTTTTTCAACATTTTGTCACGTAGCTACTTGGGTAAATGTACTTAGTTACTTTGCATCACAGCTGACACCAACAGACTCACTATTGCCTGCAAGGCTGTTGTTGTGATGGAACAGGAGGAGGCATGAGGAGGTTCATGTGTGGGTCACGGCTGACACAAGAACCGCTGTCAGTGTGGTCTTCAGCCTTGATGAAGCAGAGCTCTGTTAAACTCTAATACAGCTCTGCTATAGTTCTACCTGCAGCTCTAACACAGCTCTAAATCAGCTCTACTACAGCACAAACACAGCTCTGCTATAGCTCTACCTGCAGCTCTAACACAGCTCTAACACAGCACAAACACAGCTCTAACAGCTCTAATACAGCTCTAACGCAGCTCTGTTACAGCTACAGCTCTAATACAGCTGTAACACAGCTCTAATACAGCTGTAACACAGCTCTAATACAGCTGTAACACTGCTGTAACACTGCTCTAATACAGCTGTAACACAGCTTTAACACAGCCCTAATACAGCTCTAACACAGCTCTAACACAGGTGTAACACAGCTCTAACACAGCTCTGACACATCTCTAATACAGCTGTAACACAGCTCTGACACATCTCTAATACAGCTGTAACACAGCTCTAACACAGCTCTAACACAGCTCTAATACAGCTCTAACACAGCTGTAACACAGCTCTGACACATCTCTAATACAGCTGTAACACAGGTCTAATACAGCTCTAACACAGCTCTAACACAGCTCTAACACAGCTCTAATACAGCTCTAATACAGCTCTAATACAGCTGTAACACAGCTGTAACACAGGTTTAACACAGCTCTAACACAGCTGTAACACAGCTCTAACACAGCTGTAACACGGCTCTAACACAGCTGTAACACAGCTGTAACACAGCTGTAACACAGCTCTAACACAGCTCTAACACAGCTCTAATACACCTGTAACACAGCTCTAACACAGCTCTAACACAGGTCTAACACAGCTCTAACACAGCTCTAACACAGGTCTAACACAGCTCTAACACAGCTCTAACACAGCTCTAACACAGGTGTAACACAGCTCTAATACAGCTGTAACACAGCAGTAACACAGCTCGAATACAGCTGTAACACAGCTGTAACACAGCTCGAATACAGCTGTAACACAGCTCTAACACAGGTGTAACACAGCTCTAATACAGCTGTAACACAGCAGTAACACAGCTGTAACACAGCTCTAATACAGCTGTAACACAGCTGTAACACAGCTCTAATACAGCTGTAACACAGCTCTAACACAGCTGTAACACAGCTCTAACACAGCTGTAACACAGCTCTAACACAGCTGTAACACAGGTCTAACACAGCTGTAACACAGGTCTAACACAGCTGTAACACAGGTCTAACACAGCTCTAACACAGCTCTAATACAGCTGTAACACAGCTCTAACACAGCTCTAACACAGCTCTAACACAGCTGTAACACAGCTCTAACACAGCTCTAACACAGCTCTAACACAGCTGTAACACAGGTCTAACACAGCTGTAACACAGGTCTAACACAGCTCTAACACAGCTCTAACACAGCTGTAACACAGCTCTAACACAGCTCTAACACAGCTCTAACACAGCTCTAACACAGCTCTAACACAGCTCTAACACAGCTCTAACACAGCTGTAACACAGCTCTAACACAGGTGTAACACAGCTCTAACACAGCTGTAACACAGCAGTAACACAGCTCGAATACAGCTGTAACACAGCTGTAACACAGCTCGAATACAGCTGTAACACAGCTGTAACACAGCTCGAATACAGCTGTAACACAGCTCTAATACAGCTGTAACACAGCTCTAATACAGCTGTAACACAGCTGTAACACAGCTCTAATACAGCTGTAACACAGCTGTAACACAGCTGTAACACAGCTCTAATACAGCTGTAACACAGCTGTAACACAGCTCTAATACAGCTGTAACACAGCTGTAACACAGCTCTAATACAGCTGTAACACAGCTCTAATACAGCTGTAACACAGCTCTAATACAGTTCTATCTGTAGCTCTGCAGGACTTAAAAGGACTTACACAACCAAACAAGCTCAGTAGCGTGGCGTTAACTGTGGTGTTAATATGCAAACGTTTTCAATAGAATAACAATCCGGTAGTGTGTGTGTGTGTGTGTGTGTGTGTGTGTGTGTGTGTGTGTGTGTGTGTGTGTGTGTGTGTGTGTGTGTGTGTGTGTGTGTGTGTGTGTGTGTGTGTTGGTGTTAGACATAATCGATCACTACACGATCCTGTGTTGTGTATTTAACGTGATTTTAGCCCGTGTTACACGTGACTTTGAAACGCAAACATTTAGTTTAGAGAATGTGTTTACGCTAAACATGTGGACGCACTGAAAGCAGCAGCAATGCTGGATATTCTAACACAAATCAGACAGGACATTGGATATTTACATCCCCAATAAACTGCAGCGGGACATTCAGCCTGATAGTTGGAATATATCACAAACTTCACTCTCAACTTCCAGTTACGCACCGTTACGCGTTTCGGGGGAAACTTTCCGTTAAAGCGCGGCGGTTCAGCCGTAAACTGTAAACGCGCTTTAACGCAGTAAAAACAGTGATTTACACATATTTCATCAAGCGTCTTACCTTCTCTACCTCTGCTGCAAGACCCGAAACTGGCGACGCAGGCCAGTGAAACGGAGCACAGGATCCACCACTTGTTGTACAGAGCCATGCTGCTGATCGGGGACTGAGCCACACAGTGAAGAGTTAAGAGGGAAACTTCATCAAGTTGAAGGCTGAAGTTGTGTATATATGTGTCTGTGTGCGCGTGTGCGCGTGCGTACTTCCGTCTGATAACACGATGCCCGTCAGCAGGCACCATGGAATATAGAAATTCCCAGTCATTTTCCCGAACTCTTTTACGAAACAGACTATTTCCCCTGAGTCATCTCATAAATAAAGAGCAGTGGATTATTTATTGACTTATTCACATTTATCAGTTAATGCTTACGTCATACTACTAATAAAAGGATTATGGATCATGTACAGGGGTGGAGAGTAGAAGTTGTTAATACTTCACAGGAAATTAATATTCTTTAATATTCGATAATATATCTGTAATATATATATAATCTATATTTTTAAATGTCTTGTGTGCTTTGTGTGAAAGTTGCGAATATGATTATACAATACTAGTATTGATAATCAATCACAATCTTCTAAAATTGGCTCCACATAAATAAACTAAAAACATATTAAATTATCTTACATGTATTTAGTGATTAAAACAAGCAGTATATTATAACACAGCCTGCATGATGAGTACTTTTACTTTTGTTTTGATGTTAATACCTCTTTGCTTTCACTTGGGTACGATTTTTTTATTCAGGACTTTTACTAAAAATGTGTTATTTTATGAGTATTTTCCACTTATACTGAAGTAAATGATTGAAAACAACAGTCTCACAGTCTCTCTCTCTCTAGTGAGGACTTCTTCTTTTTGGTGATATTCCATCCACCTGACAGGTGTGTCATATCAAGGTGCTGATTAAACTGGATGATTATTGCACAGGTGTGCCTCAGAAGCCTTGGAATAAAAGGGCACTCTAAAATGTGAAGAACGTACACGTGCTGGATATGAGGTCCTGGGCTGACGTGGTTTCATCTGGTTGGATGTTCTGCCAAATTCTGCCAGAAGGAAGTTGGAGACGGCTTAGCTCCTGGGCTACAGCTCTGGTGGACATTCCTGCAGTCAGCCTGCCAATGGCATTCTCCTTCAAGTTTTGCAGTGGCAACGTATCGTGTGATAAAAACTCATTTTAGAGAGAGGCCTTTTTTTACGACGGCCAACAGCGCCGGAAACGGCAAAAACACTGCACAGAAATGATGAATCATTTCTCAAAATGCTGCAATCACAGAGACAACACAGAAACAAAAACATACAAATCCACAAAACAAATGCTAAAGAAAAATATCAAAAAAGACACAAAACCCCAAAACAACTGCAAGAGAGAAATGGTGCAAATTCATTCACTTTCCTTCACATTTGCTCTGTTTTTTTCATTCTAAGTGTCATAATGTCATCTCTAGAGATGATAATGTTATAGAGTGAAAAATATGCTTATATTAAAAGAAACTAACATTAGCTACATAATATGCTGCTCTTCTCTGATATTGTAAAAGATAACAGCCAAAGGTTTAACAAGTATATGAAGAAAAACGTACCTTTTAACTCTCCTCTGTGTGATTTTTTTATATTTGCAGCATTTTTCTTTTCCATTTGTTTTGTGGGTTTTTTAAGGCTTCTGCTTCACTTCCACGATTGCAACATTTTCCTCTTGCAGCATTTTCTTTTTTGCTTTTGATCTCTGTGTTTGTTTTTGGATCTACAACATTTCTGTGTTTGCAGCATTTTGTCCCTGACGGCCACCGTACTTTTTATGGTGGCCACACCTGTGCAATAATCAGGCTGTTTAATCAGCATCTTGATATGCCACACCTGCCAGATGGATGGAGTCTCTGGGCAAAGGCGAAGTACTGAGATCAAGTCTCAGATCTTTTATTTCAACTTGTGAAAAAAAGGAGGCAAAAACAAAAGTGTTGTTTATATTTCAGTTGAGTGGATATAAATGTGTCTCTGTTGGGAGCCTATGAACCGTTACATCTTTTCAATTCTCAGCGACAGATTCTACTTCCTCAGCGATTCATCTCCCAGTGATGAGAATTTTTCATTACCCCCGACTCAGCTGTCTGCTTCATTCAAGAAATTGGATGTTTTTTTAAAAGCCCTTTCAGCTCCTTCAGACCTGAGGTTGTGACACATACTAATTGAGCTTCAAGCTGGCACATATACACTGAAATTATAGTCTGCCAGCCCCCTTACACTTAATACTTTCACGACTTAAATGGATTCATTACACTGTGTTAAATATGGTGCTGGATTTATAACACAATATGTTAAGTGCACAGTTGAGGACACCCAGAATAAAAAAGCCCCTCATTCATTCCATTGTCATGAAATTCATGTTATTGGAGTTTTTTTTCTTTTCTTATCTGAATCAGCATAAAGAGTGCTGTCATGCCTGCTGATTGTAAATCCCTCTGAGACAAATTTGTGATTTGAGAATGTGTAATTAAAAATGACTCAAGTGGAGTTAACATGAAAGCAAATTTGGCAATGGTATGTGTTAAAGCTACAGTAATCTGAGCCGATTCACATGTTCCATACTCCACTCGGCCACACACAGTGATAACTGTCATTATAAAGGTCACACTATACTTGAAGTCCCACGATTCTGAATTCTATTCTATTTTTTTTTACTATAATACTGTTATGAGCAGCATTTTAAGTATTAATATACAAGATGTGTCCACAATTATAACCTGTTTGTTATTATTGCAACTGTGTTTTACTATATAGTCATTATGACAGCAGCATCTACTTCTTGGTTCCCACAGGAATTGTTATAGTTCAATGAGGGGAGACAAGTAAATAATGATAATGTTTATTGTACTTGGACTTTATGGAGAGGCTTTGAGATCGAAGGGGCCTCATCCCTGAGCAGCTGCAAGAAAAATCCCTGTGAAGTCCGGACACTGATGGTGGAGGCTGATGACCGATACTGAGGCTGAAGAAACACGAACCAATGATCAGATGGAATGGTGAAAAAAACAACATATCCCTCATGTTTTGTTTTATCATGTTAATCAATTCGGTGATCCTAGTCAAATTTTCAAATTTGACCGTTCCATCAACTTCCGACTCATCATAAAAACTGTAATAATACAAATATAAACACCTCTTGTTGTTTATCAACATAACTTATTGTGAACATTACACATTTTGAACTTCTATTTCTTATTTATGGCCTGTATGCCTCATTGATCTGAAGCTACGCATCTTGAATTCAAATCCTAAAAATCACAATTTCAGTATTATAAGAAATAAGATGAAACAAAGTCTGCTCTTTATCACAATATATTTGTTCTGAAACCATTTAAAATGTGTTTACAGTCACAAAAAAGGAACATGATGATGTGTTCATGCTCAAAAGTGACAGAAAAGATTATATTTTTTTACAATGATAATAATCCTAAAACTACACCTGGCACAATATTCCAAGTCATGCCTTAATACATTAAAGAACAACTAACAAGAACAATACGATTTCAATGTTCATCAAACTCATCAAATACAAAAAGGGCCTCACTCACAGTATATTGTCCTGTCATGGCGCTGCCATACAATAAAATGAGTCGAAATGATATGTTGACAAGAAGAGTGTGTTGCTGTGTTATTGTTTATATGTGACCAGCAGATCATTGGTATCACAGTATCATAAGGCCAATACAAGCACTGTTAAAGGGACCCTATTAGTAAAATGGGTAACAGGTTTTTAATAGTGAGTGTGCAAGAAGGCAGACTATACTGCTGCTATAGGTGCTTTTGGACCATAAAAGCATCTGTGGTCTATTTTTAAAAATATAAATATTTTGCATAAAGTGGTCTATTTATAAGAATTGACCACATTATATAAAATATTTAACTAGGAAAATGGCAGAGTCGGGCCTCTTTAAAGACAACACATCACCACGCTGCAGCAGAGTGAAGGTATCATGACTGTTTCTGTGACATTGGCCATCTGTCAGTAAGCTTCTAACCCGAGAGTAACATCTTGACAGTGCTTTCAGTGCCGATTCAGTGAGCTCAGCTTGAGGATTCATGGTTAATGGTTCATTTATACAAGTCCGAACACCTTTACTTTGGCTGTTGTAAAATACTGTACCTGTAGGGTGGGGGGTCCTGGTTTAACTTCACAGAACAGCTGGGAAGATCTGTGCAGGAAAATGTAATATTTGTTTCCTGAGGGGACACTGAGGTGCCTTCAAGCCTCTTAAATCACAGCTGCTGTCACGGAGCTGAGCAGGAAAAGATCATGTTCAGTCCTTCTTCCTTTGGCAAATACAGATTTGGAAATACGAAAATAAAAAAAAAACATGTTATCTCTTCAAATCTTATTGAGATCATTGTGATATTGCCATGTAGATGTTACTAACAGTATGAGTCAGTTAAATCAACCACCCTGAGTAAACTAGGACTATTTCCTTTCATAATTCTTTTATAAGCCTTGCCAATATGAAATAATATACAGTTCTCTGAGGGCGTGGTGGCCTCCTGTCGTGTGAATGGATGAAAGCTGATTGGATATGATATTATCAGCACTGGTGGAAATTAAAAGTACATTTAGTCAAGTACTGTACATAAGTATAATTTGAGGTACTTGTACTTTGAGTACTTAATTTGCTGCTGCTTTATGTTTCTACTACAGCTTCAGTTCCTTTTAAGATGCAGATTTAACACGGTGGATAATATCACGCTTTTAAAATACAACACAGAGTGAAAGATGAAACCATTGAATTCAACCGTTTTGTCTTTTGACGTCTTACAAAAAGTGTGTAGTCAGTTTATATTTCGCATCTATGAGTTAACAGCTCCACTAAATAGATATTTTTTTCCCTTTTAAACTTCTCACATGGTTTCATTTCAATACATTTTCAAATGATCCATTATATCACTGACTATTAAATAGAGAAAAAATGAAAAAAAAAAAAAATGAAAAAGATCTGTGTATCAGAACTTAGTTTTTCTTCTTTCCTCACCCAATAATCTTCTTATGATTTAGATGCTGACCCTTTGGAGGGGCCTTACTCATGTGTTGGGAACCACAACTACATATTGCTGGTAATAAATGTGAAATTAGGATTTTTCATGTAGGAATTTTACTTGTGAAGTATTTTTACATTGTTGTATTGATATTTTACTTAAATAAATGATCTGAATTCTTTCTCAGGAAATTGGGCTCATACAGTACAATTAAATGTGTGCAGCATTGGCTTTTTTTCCATCTTGGAGACGAAGTTGCATATGACCACTGGGGAAGCTGGAAGTGATGAAAATACCTTAGAACCTCAGTCATAGGACTAACACTGAAGAAGGAGAAACTAAAACATCTGTGCCTCTGTCCTGGAGACAATGAATTAAAAGGAACAATTTAACACATTTGGGTGTTTAAACCTTTTTGTACTTCACACCCAAAACTTACAAAAATAAATTCCTACAGAGTTAAATTATGGTGTGAAATAACTTTCTATGTGCCTGTTTCTAGTTTATTTTAAGCACATGAAAAAAAATCTCTCCAGCCCAGTTTATCAGCGATATGGTTCCATGCTCATGTTTGCCCTATGATAATAACATATGTGAAAAATATTGCTTTTAGAAGCCAAAAACAGCGGGGGGAAGCCTGCCCAGTCCACCTCTGTTATACAACATTAGCTGCAGAGTGGGCAGGGGGTTACTGCTCAAAAAGCTGCTGGAGATAATTGAGTTTTTTTTAATCAGATCATTTAGAGACACTTAAAGTTTGGAAAATATGATCCAGGTTTAAATATGTCAAAATTCTATTTTAATTCTAATTTTATGCTCAAGTATCACTGCTCTCATCCACCAGGCAACTGTTTACAGCAATAAAGCATTGATAAACAAACTGAACATTACCTGGATATACTGTCACACCCAACAGCAAACACATGCTTACCAGTAAACTGTTGGAGGGAATGGGACATTTACACTACCGTTCAAAAGTTTGGGGTCACTCAGCCAATTTTGTATTCACAAGACATTCACAAGGTTAGAAATAATGATTTGTATTTGAAATAATATTTTCAGCTGTGCTAACATGATTGCACAAGGGTTTTCTAATCACCCATTAGCCTTCTGATGCAATGAGCAAACACATTGTACCATTAGAACACTGCAGTGATAGTTGCTGGAAATGAGCCTCTATACACTTATTGAGATATTGCACAAAAAAAACAACAATTTGAAGCTAAAATAGTCATTTTCCTTGTTAGCAATGTATAGGGTGTATTTCTTATTAGT